>JAEQBA010000941.1:0-245822 GCA_019434445.1 Phalangium opilio
GATATATTCGATTACTTCATTGTGCCTTTTAAAGTGTAAAAATGCGAAGGAATATATAGTACTAACCGCATTCGTTTCCGTGTTTCCAATAAATAAATCCCTTTTTTTCAGGATTTTCATTCTCTAAATATCTTAACAAATATTTTATTTTTGAGTCTGACTTGCATCCGCCCACGAAGGTCACTTGGTGGCTGAAACCTATTAAAAAATATAACATAATCATCACTGTGGGAATGTTCATGGAAAACTGGAAATGTATTCCTAAATTTTTTATACTTTTGGTGAAACGTTTTACATACTTTTGGGATATCCTAACGAGGTTAGGAACTCAATCCCGATCATGTCCCCAAAGATGGGGTAACCCAAAAAATTTGGCTTTAAACCTAAAAATAGTTTGTGTCAGCTGTAGTATGTATTATAACTGATGATTACTATCGCAAGAGTCAGAGCTATGACAATGAAAACGCTTAGTAAATTGTGGTTTGTTTACGAGTAAAACCTGGAACCCGAGTTAATGGATTTTCAACCCAAACGAATAGTTTCTTTAGTATCAGTAAGGCTCTAGCATTATAAATTGTAGGAAGTGTGCAACTTATAGAATTAAATAAAAAATTTATAAACTTTTATGACACTATATAGTATCTTTGAGCGTCGAATGGCATAAGTGGACTAAATTGGTTAGTTTTTCTCACATAATTTAGAATATATGTCTCATTATTGTGAGTCTTGAATAGAGATATCTCAGTTGTGACGTCAGTGCCAACGTAAATTGTGTCAAAAATATCAATGCGTTAATGCCATTATGAATTGTAACCGCGGGAGTTGAAAAATAAAAGCCCTATCAGTAAGATCCCAGCCGCCTAGATCATGCCCAAACAATATTTACGAGCGTGTATCCCGCGTTATCGGTATGAAAATCGAAGGCAGCCAGTTTCTGAGTTTCAGTATATGCTTGTCAATGTGAGAAACCTCATTTTTCTGCCAAAAATTATTTCTAATTCAGAAAAACCTTTAAATCAAAAGTGCATAATGTTTCATTTAAACTGGAAAGTTGAATAAGTTTCCGACATTGACTTTTTAATTAAAACTTATTTGCCTTTCTATGGGAGGAAAGGTGTTTTTTGGTTTTCGTTGTTTAAAGGGGCTGGTCGGACAGTGGGACAACGACGATCATCGACCAAGGAAGTCCCGCCTAGTTCTTCCATGCTTCGACATAGAGCTTAGCGTAGCGTGTGCGTAAAAAAGAAGAGGGGTCGGCCCCTTTAAACCAGTGAAAATGAAAGAAAAACTTTTAAAAAGCTAAATTCTGTTTCCATGTTTCTCCAAAGGACAAAAATAACTTGAAATTAAGCACAGAAATATGAAAAATAATTTAACCCATAACAATTTCATGAGCATTGAAGAAGCATTTTGTCGACAACAGGGAATTTGGAACAAAACGGTAGAGGAACATGTTAAAACTGGTTTAGTTTTTACATTAACTGATCTTGGAAGCTAGGGTAAGGCGATGGGTAAAGCATGCGCCTCAGAAAATCTGTTTTCACGATATATGATTGGACACTTCCTATCTCCGACGGCAGCTTATTCTGTATAAACTGTTCCAGCTTCGGTTGTCAGCAAGCGCAAAGCTAGTTCTCAATGTTGGAACGGGTTAGCGTTCATCTGTAACTTAGCTTTGCGCCTGCAGACAACTGACGAAAGAAATACAGAACCTAAAATCTCGATATTTTAGGGGGTTGCAAATCCTATAGCGTGAAAATAGATTTTCTCAGGAGAAATTTTTTTCGTGTAGTCGTTGCCAACGTAAATCAAGTCCCGCGCGCGACGCCGATTTTTATTTATCGTTTGACAATTTAAGTTGACGAAATACTGGACTTAGGGAATTTTAAATATTCATTTTATTAAGCTTGCAAGTTTGAATGTTCATTTTCGCGCTCTTTGTTTTTGAAATATTAATTTTGGTGCGCGTTTAGGTCCACCTAGCAATGCCATGTCGCGGTAGAATAGAGAGAAAATAAGAAGTCGCGTTTCTTAAAAGCCGCCCCCTTTGAAACTGCCGGACACAGGCCTTCATTATTGGCAGCGGTATAATAAACTTATGATGTGACATCACTCTAGTGTCTTTGTACGTGGATTGACATAAGCGTAGTAAAGTTATTGAATATAGGCCTATATGGCTGTATTTCATCACGATTTTGTCAAATCTATAACTCATTAAGCTGAACATCGTAAAAATATGAAAAAGCATTATTTACATTTTGTCTCCATGTCGTACAGTTTCTCAGCCTTGTTCTCAGTAAGCGCTGAAAAGAAAGAAAGGAAAAAAAATTAAACGTTAGTGAAGAAATTATTGCATTTTGTTATAAAAATAATTTATGTTTAAGAATGAAGTTTAAAAAACATTCAAACGGGTGCAAAGAGTAGTTTAATGGCGGTTATTAACATCGTTAACCTTTAACTATCTCGATTGGCCACGCCCTAAAACGAAACAAAAACGAAACTAAAATAAACATGCTAATTCGGAATAATTTGGGAAAGGTGGCAATAAACAAGATAATTTTGAAAAGATTAAAATATTTTGGTTTAAAAACCAATTAAATTTATGGTATTATGGAAAATAGGCGCCAATTTATTTTGTCGATAACAAAGTGGCGCACTATTTACCGCTCGTATGCTAAGGGACTTGTCGACTTCTCTTATTGCTAATACTTTAAAACAAATGTAACATTACCTTTTCATAATTTTGTTGATCTCTAGTATCGCGATAGTGAAATTTTCTTTTTTTGTTTTGAAAAAACCTAGCCATGATAACGTTAGAATAGATGCTTTGTTTCAATCCAAAGACAACTTGACGACAAGTCTTAGCAGGTTAACGGTTAGCTTAACTCTCAACGAAAAGTTGGCATTCCAGGCATTGGCAATTCAAGCAACGGGGCTTTATGTGGGGCTAGACATAAGTAGGTAAAAGTGTTTTTTTTTAAATGTAATAATTTTGTATAAGTTATTTAATAGAGAAGAAATTAATGAGAATTTTGAAGGTGTCAAATTATTTAGTTCAATACAAATAAGCACAATTTTGTATATGATGACAATAATTGGCATGTAAATGCAGGTCGCTTGAGGACCATTTCTATTTCGGCCAACTTATGGTAATAAAAGGACTAAATTAAAAATGAATTGTTATCGTTGTTTTAACGCATGAATTATGTATTTAGATAAACTTTCACGTGCCGTTCGTTTACGACACTTTAATGTTCCCGGTGGTGAGAGGATGTGGTGAACATATTGTGATCGAGTTGGCTATGAATAGGGACTGTGCCATAAAGGTTTTAGCAAAGCGCGTGTCCGGTGGATCCCTACAAGAAGAGTTTCCTCCAGTAGTCCGGGTTTGGCTTGGCAAAGGCTAGTGGGCAGGATTTATAAGTGCACTTATAAATCCCGCCCACAAATGCCTCCTGCCTTCGCCAAGCCAAAACTGGAGTACGTAAGGAAAGTCAGCATGTACGAGGGGATCCATTTGACCCGCGCTTTGCTGCCTAAGAGCATAGCCCACTCGATCACGCGCATCACGACGAAAGCTGCTCGCGCTATAGAGCTATATCAGTTGAAGGGTGGAAACGTCACAGTTGGGCCTGCCAGTAAACGAAGCCGGTTTTCACCCTCCCTCCGTGCGGGCCGCTGAAGAACTCTATGCTAAATTTCCCGCACAATATGGCGCCTAGGCGGGGACTGGCGAAACCCGGCCTCAAAAGCTCTCCTTCCCCCCCCCCGAATTGAAATAGCGCGAGCAGCGCAGCGACCGGGAGCGCGGATCGAGTGGGCTATGCTAAGAGACAAGGTAATTTTTTTTTCCTTTTAAGTGACGAGCTAGGGCTAAAACAGCCTTACAGCGCGTTTCTATGCGCTTTTACTATTATTATTATAAATAGAATTAAGTGAATAAATTTATTAGTTAAATAATTATGTGATTAGCGGTGTAAAAGTATTTAAGGTTTGTATTGTGGGGGATTGGTGGATTAGTCACAACACCTGCGAGCATATGGTAGTCGACTTTATTAGCTTCTACTCCTGGTCTTTATTTATAGCCTCTTTGGTATGGATTAAATGGTATGAATCCTCCATGTGTCTATCTACATGTGACACGTGACATAAAAGCAAAATTTTTTCCTTTTATTTAATTTTCGCTAATGGTATTTTTCCTTTTGTTTCCTAGGTGTTTTTGTTTAAAAAAAAATTAGAAAGTTCTTGATAAAATGGCAAAATCTCAAGGACTCTTTTATGAAGTGGGTGACACGAAAAGTGTGAATGTTCAACAAACCACTACACAAACGATTTCTGAGCTGACTGGCTCAAATTGTAAAGGACCCATTGAAAAAATCATGGGAACCGCAAAACAAATGGATGGTTTAGTAAAACTAACCACTCCAAGAAACATTATAAAGGCCGTTGCCTTAAATTCTAAAGGACCTAGTGAAAAAATCATGGGTACCAATGAAACTATGGATGGTCTAGAAAATCTAACCACTCCACAAAACAATCCTGAGGCCTCAGCCTCAAATTCTCAAGAACCCATTCAAAAAATGCGTTACTCAAAAGAAATAGATGGTCCAGAAAAACTGGGCAGTCACAAAATGCGAACCAATAAACGACCCAAAACCTCAAAGTTGCAAAATAAAGCCAAAAAAAGGGACCTTAAATGAATCAGGTTCATCATCAGATGAACCTGATTTGTACTATCAGCAAAACCATAAGACAAGGGTTAATGAAAAAGGTACTTTTCGACAAAATACCTCAAAGAAATTAAGTGATAATGAAGCAAATATAATATTAAAATCTTTTTTTAAAAGGAAAACAGGATGGTACCATTTACACTACTCCCTTTCCAAAGAGCATCGAACCTAAAGGGGGAGATGTATTTGCTTTTCGCGTTCCCACTGATTAAAAATCCGATGCAATACATTCAGACAGAATATTTTGGAAAAACGCTGGAAAAACTAGTAAAAGTGATAAGCCAGTTTTGAGGGAGCTTTTCTATCTGAGAACAGGGAAACAAGGACAAATGGACTCTGGTTTTTCAAAAACTGTTTTTACACTAAGAAATAATAAAACAGAAAGGTTAAGGCTATTCTTATCCAATATTTGGGCAATGAAAATCTAGTGAAACGTCGTTGCCATGGTAACTCCCATACATCTAATCGAATGTATGCGCCAACAATCCTATCAGTTAGAAAAAGCTTAAAAAACAAAGTGGAAATTGGAACTGATCCCAGAAAAACCTATGTACAGACTTTAGATGAAACTGAAAAAGTGTTTGAAGCTAAGACCTTTGGCAGTAAAGAAGTGGAGGTTTCCCACAAAGACGTTGAAGACATTGGAGCTAGAAACTTAAAGCAGGCCCAAAATTTCAAGTACAGGGTTGAAAGAGAAAACAAAATATCTGATGATCCGTATTACAACTTACTTGAACTAGCAAACGGTCCATTTAATGGAACAATATTGAAAATATCTTACCTAAATTTCTACGTCTTTTTAAGCATTCCAGAAATGTTAATGCAAAAACTTCATCGAAGCAGTGGATCATATTAAAGCTCCCTATAAGTACTGGACGTAGGTTATGCTTTTGTAAACAGCGTTTTCTTCCAAGACATCGAAGCCCGCCATCTATAGCTCAGTTTTACAGGTATAGTTTAAGGCCTCGTTAGTAGGGTAAAAAAGTCCACCTCTATCTTGGGATTCAATAAAAGATCTTACATCATTTGCAACATTATCTTTTGTAGTGGTCAATCTTGATGATAATGTCGTTCCTTCCTCAGATTTCCTACATAGTGAGCGTAAATTTGCACCGATCACATTCATCAGCACAGCTGGAGATTCCTTAATTGGAGAGCTTATATCAATTTTTGTTATTGGTAACTTTCTTGAACCAAGTTCAATTATCCTCCAAACAAGAGAATTTATAGCTGAAAGTCTTTGAATAGACTTTTAATCAGCAAAAACATTTAAAATGACAATATTTTTTTGCCATACTACTTCTTTTATGCCATCAACCCATCAACATACCGAAGTATGTTTTAACGAATTAATAATTGTAAGGGTTTTTACCCTTTGATGAATTAAGATGTTTGTCTCATGTGAAACTTTGTCCTCCGATGTGCTGGTTAAAATTGGACGTATAACACTTTTAACCTCATTTAAATCCCTACATTGTAGGCTTGAAACCCAAGATTACGCCTCATAAGCATCTTTTCTCATGCGTAGCTTCTCAAGGTTTTCTATTATCTCTATCTGAACATAAATAATATTTTTACTCCTGGCGAAAGTTCGGGTTGACGTAACCATAGGTCTCAACTTTGACCCTACCGCCTTCACTCGAGACATTTCAACTTATTTATAAATACGACGTTATTACGCTTAATTAATTTACTAATTAATGGGTTAGGAACTATCGACTAAAGTTGCTAAGGGAAGTAAAAGTAAATCTTAATTATATCACAACCTTTGCGAAGGTTAAGAA
This sequence comes from Phalangium opilio, assembly GCA_019434445.1. NCBI lineage: Eukaryota > Metazoa > Arthropoda > Arachnida > Opiliones > Phalangiidae > Phalangium > Phalangium opilio. Next base: position 6,515 of record JAEQBA010000941.1, read on the forward strand.
TGTCGCGCATTTTTGGTTTCAACAAAATTAGAGAGTTAAATTTGGAAATGTCTTTGAAAGAAGTTAAAAGCTTACGATATCTTTATCGGATTGGTAGCTGGGATTTGAAGTCGATAAAGCTTCCCAACGATTGTTATTGGTGTATTTGTTCTGAAAATTTCTTCTTTGAAAAAATAGCTGGCAATGACCAATATGGCAAACGCCACGATGACACCAGTGACGGAAAACAACATGGTTGTTAATGACACTGTTAAGGGAAAAACACAACACATGCGACGATAGCAACAAGGGGTGAAATTGGGGTAAAGAGCTCGATAGGACAAGTTGATCGTCGAAACTTTTGAGCTCCAAAACGGGGAAATTGACTCAGATTTTTGAGCCTGGAGGACTAGTAACTAACCAACTGCAATGGACATTGTCCATGGTTATTGGAATAGAGTTTGAGAGATTATTTGGCGTTAAAAAGGACAAGCTTTGCTATGGGTAACTTTTGTTTAGATCAATTCATCCGCTGCAAGCTACAACAATTAACTTCAATTAAATTATTGGCAATTAATAAATAATTACACGAACTTACAATCCGGTACAAGTTCGCAATAAATCTTAAAAAATTCAAATTTGGTACCGGCGTTTATTTGAATGCCAAATTCTACTTTTCCTTTCGAGTAAATCTTTGTTGGAAAATTATTAACATCTGCGAAATTTAAGTTTAATTTGGGATTAACACTACCCGAACTTATTAACTAACCATGACTAGTGTATATTTGGTCGTGTTGTGTCGAAGAAATAGTCAAGGCGCTTTTGTTCAACGTCATGTTCGATTGAGTTATGACTAACGTAAACATTTTTGTCGTTCCAAAACCGTAGATCGAATATTGACCATTTAGAGGCGTGTTTCGGTTGTAATTGTAAACGGGCGAAATCAAGGAACCGATCGGGCGTCTCATTATAATCTTCAGCTAAATCCATGAATTACGAAACATAAATCTAGGTCTAAATTGACATAATAATCTGCTGATGAATCTCGCGTAATAAGCAAGAACATTAATTATTACATTTTACATATTTCTCCCTGCAATCTAAAGGTTGTTCACACAAACTATTCGTGCGATGACGAGATTAATATTCACTAGAGATTGTTGACAATAACAACTTACCACTAGTCAATTGTTTCGTAATTTCTTTCAATTTCTTTTTGACACGCTTTTTCGATTTTGACTTCACAACACTTCAAACACATTAGAAAACATGTACCAAACTATCGTCTTCCATAATCGTTCACTCTGTTTACTTAGCAACCCCTTGAAGTGATTTAGGAATTCCATCATCAAACCCAATGTTCTTTAAATCCTTTAACGCTACTAATATTTATTCACCATCCAGGGTGTATTTTCATCATTCTCAGTAGAATGAGCTCTTGATTTGGCGTCTGTAATAATTCTCTCAATCTTAATTTAAGAGGCTGTTTGTCCAAATTAAATACATTCTGGAAGCATCGCTATAAACGTTGTTCTCGTCATTGCTACTACTTTCGCCTACATTATTTAAATACAAGTCATAATTTTATAAGATTCAGTCATAATGCAATAACATTCTTTAAACAGTATTACTCAAAGATGCTAGAACTGGCGTGGAAACATTTAAACCCAGAGTTTTTAGAGTATTGATTCGAAACGAGCATCTAGGAGTATGAGGATTCCTTATATCCAAATGAATGAATGAATGAATGAAAGTTTATTGTGTATATAAAAAGCCTATTGGCCCACGAGAATATACACATTGAAAAAAAAAGTAATTAAAAACAAATTAAAATAAATGACAAATAACAAAGAAAAGACATACAATATACATAGTATAATAACATACATCGCTATATGTGCTCGATTTAATCAGGTTAGATACTATAATTATGCCTAATTAATATGACTAAATTTAATTGAGAAGATGTCGAATTGGTGATTAAAAGCGTTTACGCTAGCCTGCATACGGTTTAAGGGATTCAGTGTTCTCTTAGGGCTAGAAAATGTCTTTCGAATTCTTGTTACACTAGGAACATGGAAGTTCAGATTTACTAATAAGTTTGGTAGGTTTAAATGGTTGTGAATTAATTTATATACAAATTTGAAATCATTAATTTGGCATAGGTAAGAAATAGATTTTAAATTCAGAGTTTCAAGTAACTTAGGGTAATCATAGGGTTCATGGGACAGAAAGTATTTGTGACAGTGTTCAACGAACTTTCGTTGAACGCCTTCCATTTTTGCTCTCAAGTATAAGGCACTACTACCCCAGGCAAGACAACCAAAAAGCACTCGAGACCGAACTAAGGCCAGATATAAAACACGAAAATGTCGTAAGGATTTTAATTTTCGGCAAATTTTTAGACTAACTGAAAGAGTCCGTCGACACAAACCAGCCGTCCTGGTTATGTGGTCCTTGTAATATAGACCGCGGTCGAATAGTATACCCAGGTCCTTAACAGACGTTTTACATGGTATAATAGCCTTGGATACCGAATAAGAATTTTGTATCTCGCGAGAGACCCGCCTAGTGAATGACACGTGAATAGACTTGGTTGGATTAATTGCCAGGTTGTTGCGGGAGCACCACCCGTCAATCGCGTCAAGGTCCTGCTGTAACAGCTGGCTGTCAAATTTAGTGTTGATAATTTTGGAAAGTTTATTGTCGTCTGCTAGTTGTATCCAAATACACCTAAATCAAATTATATTTGTCTACATTTCGTTAACTAACCAAAAACAGTAAAACATTTCAATTACCTAAGTGTGATTAACGCAACAAGGAACGCGAACGAAGGAACCAGGGTCGAATTTGTAGAATGAAGGGGTAATCAAACCTGTTTAAAGTTTTTGAAATTTTAAAGCAGACCATAGCTATAGCAGACGAACATGGACCATCACGTGACTAGAAAAGCTTGTCTCATTTTTGGATTCCATTTACGTTAAATCCGGCTAGTTACAAGGGTCGCGTGTATGTAAATCACGACATTCTCGAACGTCAGTAATAAATCCATAGGCACTATGATTCATCCAAGCTACTGTCGAGTAGGCTGTCGGAATTCTTCTTAAGATCTAATTTAAAGACTCTTTAATTGTTTATAGAGGATGTTCTTGCTCGTTGATATCATCGATTAATGAATGTGCCTTGCCTTTTCGTATATTTTATAAATCAGTGATAGCGTGCTGATTTACTTTTTCTTACGCGGCAACAGCTGTTGTCTATCGGACCTGTTGACACATAAAGCAAGCAATTAAAGCAACATAATTAACACCAGGTAATTGTAACATTTTTGTGAATTATTGAAGCTTATATTTCAAAAACGAAAACAAACTATACTTCTTTCACAATAGACGTTTAACATAAATTTCGTCACGTTTTTCTGAGAAATTGTTTCCAGGTCTATGAAGTCTTCATGCAAAGGTTTCGCCGGGGAGATTGAAGGATCTTTAAGTCCTTCATGTTCTTGTGGCATAATTTCTTCAACAAAACTGTTGTCTCGTTCCTCTATACCAATAAAAATTATACTTAGAAATTATAATCATCCTCACATTCCATCTAGAAACACACCTAAGGACCCAGTGGGTTCCTGGTAAACTTGGCCCAATGAACTGCCATTCATGGGAAGATTGTTCTTCTCAATTTCCAACAAATGGGATAGTTCTATCAATGTAGGAACTCTGTCTTTCAATTAAATATTGCGAAAAAACTTGGAAAAAATTACTTCCACTTACATTATTTATAATCAAATAGAAATAATTCCATATCTCTGCTGTGACAAGTTGTCATAGTGGCCAACAAAATTTAAGCTAACCAAATACTCCAGGAAATCTAGGCACGAAAAAGGCCAAACCTTGAATAAATTAGGAGAAAGCTGAATTTTTGCACAATGCTAGTATATGATGTCCTCAACAAAATACCAAAAGTCCCCAGTAATCCGAGTGGTGCTTCCCCCGTTTCATCCCCCCCTTAAATCAAATTTGTCTTGTCAGGCTCCCTTGACATATCTATTCACTAACGTTTCTCAGAATGCTGAAATATGGCTCATTCGTTAGAGAAAGAGCCAAACTACATTTAATTATAGTACGCCAAACACCTATCTTTAATCACAATCAAATTAATTAAGTCAAAATAAAAAAAACTTAAAACTTAACCCTAACATTTACAGTTTAACTGAGTTTTCCAAATTAAAAATTTGAATTATACTTTTTACCTCTCCGAGTGACGTATGTCACGGAGAGGTATTACACCGGCCGTTCTGTCTGTGTGTCTGTGTCTGTCAGACCCCACGTTATATTATATTATTATTATGGAAACGAATCGTATATATACCCCAAAATTTGAAGAAAGCGGGCAAGAGGGGTACCCTTCACTTTAAACGTCAATATTAGCAAAGTTTCGAAAGATAATAGGAACAACTTTATTTTAAACGATTAAACTATTTTTAGAGTTATTTACTGGCGATTAAAATAATTAATATCATTTATATTTAATTAATTATTTAATATAAACTTATTTCTATGTAATGACACAAGTGAGAGTTTATATAGAACGAGTAATGAAGATTGCATCCGAATCGAAACACTACGCGCATATCAAAGTTAATATAAAGCGAGTAGGATGATAAGATCTCTTACAAAACGATAACATTTCCTTTTTGCAGAATATTAAATGGAAATATTTTAAATATTTTTCGGCATTACAATTCTTTAAGTAGTTGTGTGTAGCTATAAAGCTCTGTTTCATCTTAATATTCCAAGAACATCTTTTGATATTAACATTTCAAATTTGGTGTTTACTTTTTAATTCAGCTTTACTACATTTTTATATAGTGTAAACGCATTTTTTATATTCATTAGATATTTGAAATTTGAATATGGATGTTAATTCTTCATCTATCCACAAGTGTTGAAACGATTGGGTCTGTGAAGTAAGATAACCTAGATTTAAACTAGAAATGACCTTGTTTCGCCTCCTCTTATAGGGGTGTTAACGGTTCAGAGTGAGCCGAAAGTTAAATACACCCTTCAGTGATACATTATAGGTCCTCATTAGAATCATTGAGGATACAAAAGAAATTGTTAAACGCTTAAGCCTTTGCTAAAGACCTTGGCAATATTTCGCCAATTTGAACTATGGATTTCCGGTTTTTCTCATTGGCTGGTGGACCTGTGTTTAGAAATTAAATTCGTCTCGGCTCGGAGAGGTTTAGTTTGGTTTCCCAACTTGTTTCTTATTATCATCGTTTAGAGCTGGTTGTAAGCTTTAAAATAGTATTATTGTACATTATAATTACTTTAGCGAAAATTAGCTGAAAAATTAAATAAGGATTCCCTCTCCCTAGGACTGTTCACGAGGCGAGCTGAGCGAGCTTTTTAAAAGCTCTTCTCGGCTCGAGTCAAAAAACGGCGGCTCGGCTCGACTCAAGCCGAGCTGGGTCTTGGCTCGGCTCTAGCTCGGCTCGGCTCGAAAATGAAAGCTGGCTCGATTAATATATGCATGTTTTAAAAAATTGCTACTACCAACGTCAAACTTGAGAACGACTATAAATGCCATCTTATGTTTAGGAATGTAGTGGTTCAGTAAAACCCGCTCGGTAAAATATGCTCACGGTTAGAGACGATAGATTTTTCCCACGCTTTATTTCATGCAAAGATATATCGGAAAGCTATTGGTGGAGAGAATAAAGACTAAAAAAGAAAGCACTATATCAGTGACTAAGCTCGCGAGGAGCCGGCTCGCCGTAGTGGCTCGATGCCTTTCGGCTCGGCTCGGCTCGACCGTAAAAAAGCTCGCTCGTTAATTATTCGTGCCGCAAAAAAGGCGGCTCGGCTCGCTCGTCACGAGCCCGAGCTGGCTCGAGCTCGTGAACAGTCCTACCTCTCCCTGAAAGGGGTGCTGCCAGTTGCCACGGTATCTGTCTGTATGGAACACAAGGAAGAAGACAATTCTTTGGGTCCTTGCCCGTTTCGCCTTCTTTCAAAACCAAAAATTAAGAATTTAATACTATATGATTGAAATCAAGTGAAACGGGGTTTACCATATAAAGTTCTTTTATCACTTTTATTGAAACAAATTTACAATAAAAGTTTCGTCAATTTACTTTGTACGTCGATGTGTGGCAAATGTAATGGTACTTCATGCACAAACAATAAGTTTCGCGGCTGAAGAAGAAGATTGTGATTTGTTGTAAATTGACGAAACTTTTATCGTAAATTTGTTTCAAGAAAAGTGATAAAAGAACTTTAAATGGTAAACCCCGTTTCACTTGTTGGAGTTGGTTAAAAATCTTTATGATTTCAATCATATAGTATTAAATTCTTCATTTTTGGTTTTGAAAGAAGGCGAAACGGGCAAGGACCCAAATAATTGTCTTCTATCTTGAGTTCCATACAGACAGATACCGTGGCAACTGGCAACACCCCTTTCAGGGAGAGGGAATCCTTATTTAATTTTTCGCCTAATTTTCGCTAAAGTAATTATAATGTACAATAAAACTATTTTAAAGCTTACAACCAGCTATAAACGATGATAATAAGAAAAAAGTATAATTAAAATTTTTCATTTGGAAAACTCAGTTAAACTGTAAATGTTAGGGTTAAGTTTTAAGTTTTTTTATTTTGACTTATTTAATTTGATTGTGATTAAAGATAGGTGTTTGGCGTACTATAATTAAATGTAGTATGGCTCTTTCTCTAACGAATGAGCCATATTTCAGCATTCTGAGAAACGTTTGTGAATAGATATGTCAAGGGAGCCTGACAAGACAAATTTGATTTAAGGGGGGATGAAACGGGGGAAGCACCACTCGGATTACTGGGGACTTTTGGTATTTTGTTGAGGTCATCATATACTAGCAATGTGCAAAAATTCAGCTTTCTCCTAATTTATTCAAGGTTAATGTCTAGATTCCCTGGACTAAAAGATATGTTTGCATCGCTATAGCCATGGAGTACACCCTTAAGGCTTTACAGAAAATATCGTGTATTAAGTAAAAACCCCTACCGATATGCTGAAGAATAGGCCTGTGCGAGTAGTGGCAAGTTGAGTCCAAATACTCGGACTCGCATCCTGTTATCCTGGAAATCTGCAGGTACTCGTGAGTCCTTCGCAAAGCTAGTAACCAATAATAAAGGCTTATTATTGACTGCTAAATAATGTAAGAAACTATAAATTACCGTCGGTTCGAGTCATGAATTGTCCTTCAATTACCGATAATATGGAAACGAGGCCAAGATTATCAAGATGAACTTTCAACATACGGGATATTGCTATTAAATTAAAAACTTTAACTATTATGTTTAAAAAACGAAAATATACGTTAACTTCAATTCAATTCATAAATTTTTCTTCACCTTCTGACAGTATATGAAGCATTGTTCCTACAACATGGAAGTCCTGCTTTTAAAAATGCTTTACGGTCAATTTGGAAATAGATTTCTCACCTTTATCGCAAAAGCAGTTGATAAAGAATTTTTCATGTATGTCCATGAGATGCTGAACAAAATAAAAGTTAATTTTGTGGATGGTGGAAATATTAATACTCGTCCCTTTATTATTTTGCGCCAATTTTTAAAATATTTTTGGGCAGGAATCAGTTGGCCTTGGTCTAAGGCCTAAAAGGGTTCCCTCTTATGCCAATATTTACCCTAATCCACTTTTCTAAACAATTTTGCCAATCCTCCTTAGCCTCCAAAAGGTACACTTTAGATTTCTCACGTTTCAGAATTAAAATTTCAAAATTGGTGTGTGTGTTCTAAAGGGGGATCTATGGCATTCTCAAAAGAAATACGCATGGGACTCGAAAGTATTTTCTTTTTCGAGTGTACTAAGCCACAGTGTGCTCTAAAAATTAAAATTACATCAAACCCCGTGAACACGCTGAAAAAGGGGATAAATTACTACGCGGCATGGAGTTTCATAAGTGTTGGTGCTGGACACACGCAACAAGACGAAGTTCTTTCCGGTCTTGGAATTCCTTCCATGAGTTATCCAACCTTTTATAAACATGAAGCGGAAGTTGGAAAGGTATCAGCATAGCAGGTTTATTTGATTTTGAAAAACCTTTATGTTAAACGGGTTTAAATTAATTTCAAAGGACTGGGCCAGACTCCTTGGTGAGCAAATACGAGAAGTTGGGGTAATGGAAGCAGAAGCGGCCAAAAGGCAGGGCAGGTCGATCAAGATGGTATCGCATATATCAAAGTTAGTGAATTTGTACGTAAATTAGTTAAGACTGTATGACAAAAAAACTATTTTTCCCAACAAAGGTTATAGTGGACGGAGGGTGGTCGCAACGCAGCTATGGTCATAGGTATTCCGCTAGTTGTGGAGTGGCCGTGATCATTGGCCACTTCACGCAAAAAATAGTGTTCCTGGCCGCGAGGAATAAATACTGCTGTATTTGCGACACTGCTGAAAGAAAAGGAATCCATATAGAACATATTGCTATAAAAATTGGAACGCCTCTAGGCTCAACGGCTATGGAAGCTGATATTATAGTAGAAGGATTCAGGAAAAGTATAGCCATGCACGGATTACGATACAAGGAAATGGTTGAGGATGGTGACTCAAGTGTATTAGCCAAGATTAGAGAGAAAGTAAATAATTCAAAATCTGTCATTGATTAAGCTTACCTTAAAGCAACCAAAAATATATTTCAGGTGGACTATGGCCACACAGTTCAAAAATTAGAATGCTCTAACCATGCCGTTCGGCGCTTTGCAGTTTGCTTGTATGCCTTGGCGAAAGAAAACGCGGAATATTCAAAGTTTTTGAGTAAGGGGCGAATTTTACGACTAAAGAAAGCCGTCAAAGGAGCAATCCGTCATAATGCTACGACTGGTCAAGGTGAAGGAGCACTAAAGAAGGATCTAATGAACGTTACGAATCACGTCTATGGCGAACACAAATCATGTAGAGAGTACTTTTGTGGTCCAAAGAAAGACAACGTTAAGACTTTGAATATACTGAAAAATGTTCCCTTCAACCTAAAGTTCAGAATAACGACAGCCCTGGAAACATTGTGTAGAAAGGCTGGACGGCTACTTAGCAACGACACAAGCAACGCCGCTGAAACTTACATGAATGTTATGTCGAAATTTATTGGTCATAAACAATACTGTAGGTCAAGGAGGAATGCTTATTTTATCAGAGGTCACGGTGCTGGTCTGTCCTATCAGTTAGGAGGATCCTTTCACGAAAAAATGATTAGGGCTGCTTACCAAAAAAGTCCTTATGCATCCGTGAAGGAATTTTCGAAGCGCACTTCGAAGCTGCGAGAATCGGCAAAGCGGTACCAAGCAAAACAAGAGTTTAAAAAGTCGCGAGCATCCAAGAAAATAACATCAAGTGTTCCGGAGGACGCAGATTATGGTGCCAACCCTTCCGAACCCGACATGCTACCAGATGTCTTTGAAACGGAAAAAAAAATTTCTGGACAAGCTAAGTTCTGCTGACCGAAATAGTTTGGAACTAAGAACTCGCGTTCAAAGTGAAAATCCACAATGGAAAGAAGAAAGACGCATTCGTCTAACTGCTTCCAATTTTGGAAAAATTTGCAAGATGAGAGAAACAACATCTTGCGCCGTTACTATGAAAAGGCTACTTTATGGTGAGACCATTATCAGCGCCGCCATCGAGTATGGAAGAAATAAAGAACATGAAGCCATTGCAAAATATGAAGAAATTCGTGGCGTAAAAGTTCAAAACTGTGGTCTCTATCGAGACACAAAGTTTCCATATTTGGCCGCATCACCAGATGGAAGGATTGGTGATAAAGATAGTTGTGTCCTTCTGGAAGTCAAATGCCCTTCCACTGCTGAAGACCGATCGTTCTCTGATTTGGCTAAAGAGAAAAAGACCTTTTGTTCAGAAGAGATCAGTCCCGGGATTTTCAGACTGAAAAATAATCATGATTATTATTATCAAGTTCAAGGCCAAATGAAAATTTCAAATGTGACAGCGTGTGACTACATACTGTGGAGTCCGAGTGAAATAAGTATAGAACGAATCTTTTACGATGCTAATTTCTGGTCTGAGAAAATGGAAGTGAAATTAGATCGGTTCTACCTGCAAGCCATCCTACCAGAGTTGGTAGATCCTAGGAGCCTTAGAAGCATGAAATTTAGAGAGCCTGAATATTACACGAAAGCCCAAAAAACAAAAGAAATTAAACATAAAGCTAAACCTCTACCCAAAGCAAGGCGTCTTTTTATAGATAATGACCTTTCAACAAGTAAGAAATGACAAACTGGCCTCCAAAAAACTAAGAAAACAGTGTAAAATATATATTGCCAAATAAAAGTTTCTTTGCCATACTTTAGTAATTTTAATTATTATATAACGCTAGGAATGCTTAGATAGAGTAAATTTAGTGCTAAACACTGCCACGTCAAATCCTTCTACCTGTTAGATCAGTGTTCTCCCCCTTCCTAAATAATACTGCTGGAACGAGAATTATTCAGGACTTCACTTACGTTATTGCCAAAAGTTTACAATATTTAGAAATAAAAAAAACCATATTTTTAACCGATAGCCCACTGCCCCGACGTTTTTCTTTCAAAAGCTTCGACTCTTCTCTCATGTGGGGGAGGGGGAACCACGACGAGAGACATTATTGAAAGATCAGTCACAGTGGAATAGATTTTCTCGAAACCTCCCCCTCCAGAAAAACTAGGAACTCGATGAATACAAAAAGCGACGATGACAAAAAGATCCCCTCCTTTTATGATTCCCTTACCTCTTGACCCCCCGGGCTTCCTTATGGAAAAAAGAGAGAAAAAACTCAAGGCACGCTAACTTTATAACGTGTTATTTCCATGTACTGTTTAAAATTGTCCATCATTATTTTCAAGTTAAGTTGCCTTAGTTACAAAGCGCCATCGATTTGGAAAGGGCTGAACTAGAATACAATAGAATATTTTTACATTTTCCTAATTCCAAAATATTAATTAAACTACATGTTCAATTTTAATGATATATAACTCTTAATAAAGGAAAATGTTTAATTTAGTGGTTAATCGAAAAATCTAACTATAAACACCTGTAGTTTTTATTCTACATTGGTTTAAACTCAAAAATTGCCGCTAAAAGGGTATTATTTTACTATAACTTAATTAATAATTACTATTTAAAGAAATTTTTTCGGTCAACCACAAAATGGAAAGGAGACATAAATAGGAAATAAAAATTGGGATATTTGAACGATACATTTAGCAGATAAATTGGAAATACGATTATAAAAGGAGCTTAGTTAACATAATTTTAGTTAATTAAATTATGGGTTTCTCTGAACAACAAAAATATTTTTGTAGATTTTGAAATCTTTTCTTTATACCGATTAAGTTGCCAAAATTTTAAACCATTTATAAAACGTTCATATCAAGCATATTAAGACTGTATCATAAGCCGCGCTATCCTTCAAAATTCGCCGGTTTGCCTCTTTAGCTCGACCTTAAATAAAGGTGTACTATGCTCTTTGAAAGGCTTTCATAGAATTAATCTAGCTGCTCTTTTTTGCAATAAGAGTAGCCTATTAATATTGTATTCGGTGGTATTACCCCAAATTGGGAGGCAGAAATTAAGATATGGATATATTTGTGAATAGTATAATTGGTGACACAACTTGTCCTTAAAGATACTAATGTTTTTTGCTATGAGATATGTACTATAGGAGATTTTTTTAGCAATTTTGTCGATATGTGTATTCCAATTCAACTTTTCGTCAATCCATAGCCCAAGATATTTTACCTCTCCGACTCTTTTCAATACTATGTTGTCAAATTCTAAGTTGCAGCCTGAGGGGACATCTTTCTTTCCTTGGTTCTTAAAAATTATGTATACTGTTTTGTCCGTGTTAATTTGAAGGTTATTATTTTTCAGCCAGCAGCTAATCAGCTGAATATTACAATTGAGGCGATCAGCTAGAATTTCATAGTTTGTATCCGTGTCAACTACCGCAGTGTCGTCTGCATACAGGGTTATTATATCATTATCAACTGTACTTGTTAAGTCATTAATAAAGATGTTAAACAGAAGAGGAAACAATATTGAGCCTTGAGGAACCCCACACGTTACGCAACTTAACTCAGAATAATTTCTGTTAACCCTCGTTTGGCTGCAGCGATTTGTGAGATAGGAACTAAGCCAATCATATACGAGGCCCCTAATTCCTAGTCGATACAGTTTAGCTAACAGAATTTTGTGATCAACTATATCGAAGGCCTTTCTGAGATCTAGAAAGAGTGCTACCACATAATTACCCTTATCTAACCCTTCTATAATTTGTTTATATACTCTGGCTACTGCTGAGTCTACTCCTAGATTCTTACGAAAGCCGAATTGCTTTGAATTAAGAATATCGTATTTATCACAGAAGATTAAGAGGCGTTGATTAAAGCATAGGTCGAGTACTTTGGCCACTACTGATAACAAATATATGGGTCGGTAGTTGTTAGGGCTGGTGGGATCTCGGTTTTTAAAAATGGGTGTAATTATCGCTTTTTTAAGAATTTTCGGATAGTGTCCACTTCGAAACGTTAGGTTTATTAAATAAGTTAGAGGCTTCAGTATATATAGTTTTATCCTTTTAAGAATTTTAGGCGCTATCCCATCAGCCCCTGGGGCCGATCCGTCCCGTACCTTGTTTATAGATGTAAGGACCTCGTTTTATTCTACCGGTATCAGGGCCATGGAGTTCGCAATATGTGTAATATTTCCTAATGTGGTTTGGGAATCATGGGAGACCCTGGGGACAGTGGGCTTATTAAAGAACTTATTAAGCTCATGTGGTGTGATTTTTATGGGGTTGTGAGCTTTGTTTTTAGTTTTTCCCAAAAGGTTGTTTACAACTTTCCATGTGTTTTTTAAATTATTCTGCGTCAGGAGTTGCGAGCGAAAATAGCTATTTCTTGTATTTCTAATAATGTTATTGCAACGGTTTCTGGAAAGTTTGTATTTGCTGATATTTTCGGTTGACGGGTTTGATTTAGCTAATTTTTTATAGTCGTTTTTCGTGTGTATGAAACTTTTAACTTCTGCCGTGAACCACAGGTTCGAATTCTGGCATTTGGATTTATTTTTATTAACGAATTTTTTAATTGGACAGTGTTGATTAAGTCGACAAATAAGTTTTTCTAGGAACCAGGCGTATGCCTGATCTACACTGCCAATTTTATATATATATCTCCAATCCATCGCCGCGATGTTAGCCGCGAAGCCCTCTATGGCAGTTTTTGTAAAATTACGCCCCATAAAAGATGTGGTATCTACGGCAGATGTGCCAGTCGTATCAAAAGTAGCTAAAACCGGGTAATGATCTGAGATATCCCAATCGGTGATAACCTTTATATTAATATCAAAGTTAGAGTAGCAATGGTCAATCATAGTGGCGGTAGAATCAGTGACCCTAGTAGGGACATTTGCCAACTGGTCAAGACCATAACTTAGTGCCAGGTCAATCATATGTGCTGCTTCATTACATGGGACCGACATATCAACATTGACGTCACCAAGGATTACTTTATACATGTTTATATTGCCCATTTCTTGTAAAAGTACTTCCATTTCTTCTGTGAATTCACGGACGTTGCCCCTGGGCCTATATATCACACACAAATAATACCCACCAACCCTAATTCCCTATGATTCTATATTATCTTGCATTCTTATAAGTTTAGGTTGGATTTCAAATTCAATTTCACTTTTAATATAGAATCCAATTCCCCCACCCCCTATTGTACTGCGTCCAAGACCCACAAAAATGTAGCTACTTAAAAAATCATGGTAGGTGTCTCTATGCCATGTTTCAGTCAAAGCAAAGATATCTATTCCCTCTTTATGGTTAAATGTTGCGTTACAGAACAGATACGGAAAATTTGCACTAGCGCTTCTAATATTATGATACAAAATTTTAATCATTTAAAATATAAAACAAAAACAGTTAGATATACTAGGAACATAATTGAACATCATTGTTTAGTTACTTTTTGCATTTCGTAATCATACTTGTATCTTTCACTCCCTACTTTAATCTGGTTTGTACTAACAAATTTATATTTTTCAGGGCGCATATTTTTGGCAAAATTTCTAAGCTCGTAACGTGCAAGGTCCTGCGAGGGAGTATAATCATGCTCCACGTATATATTTGACCCTTTAAGCTTGGGGCTGGCTTTCAATATGTCTAACTTCTGATCATAGGTATCTGCTTTAAAAATTATAAATCTATTACGTCCTGTCTTGTAGGGCCCCCTCCTGTATACATTGCTCTGTTTAACTTGAAATTTTAGCTGAAGCTGATCATAGAAAAGAGTCACCACTTTTTGGGCGAGTGAGTTACGCGATTCAGTTTCCTCGTCAGATATACCCTTAATAACTATATTGTTCTTTCTGGCTGCAACTTCCATGTTTTCAATCTTAAAGTTAGCCTTAGCTACTTCCTTTTTCAAATCTACCCTTTCGTCCATGAATTTATCTTGTAACAGACTGATTTCGTGTTCCAGAGTAGGAAACTTATTTTCTAAGATAGACACTTTCGTTCCAAGACTACTGATTGCGTTTTCAATGTTTATCATTCGCGTATTAACATTAGTTAGTTCCGTATATAGTGTGTCTAATTTCCCATTCACCGTAGTGAATTTACTGTCAAAATTGTCATTAATTTTTTTAGTTGAGACATAATGCCGTCATAACCTATTACCTTATCTGCCATTGAGCAGTTTCTTTCCGCGTTATAATCAACAAAAATTACAAATAGGCAACTCTCAGACAGAGCTCTCGACAAGAAAGTAAATAGAAATTGCAAATTGCACACTTATATATACCTAAAAATAATAGCAAAGTCCAGATTAGCAGAAGTTTACTAGACGTTATGCTTATGAGCTCTATCTGAGTTGTGAAGAGATAACACCCCGGTTACCGTTTGACGAAACCTCGGTCGGGCCGCTAGTCCAAAGGTCACACTATGAAGTTCACAGTCAAGGCGAAAAAAACAGTTTTGGTTTTTTGGCCAGCGGAGACTTTTTAGCAACAATGTTGGTTGGTAACCGGTGTTTTTAGAGATCAGCAGCACGAAGATCGCCGTATTTCCGTTTTCTCGTTTCAATGAATTAAATCATACAGTGGTTCATTTGTATCAGATTAGCATTTAGACCGCAAGAAGTATAACCTGCACTGGAATAGAGTACTGCAACTAAAAAGAATAGGAAAGTCCAGATTAGACTGACCAGAAGTTTACTAGACGTTATGCTTATGAGCTCTGTCTGAGTTGTGAAGAGATAACACGCCGGTTGCCGTTTGACGAAACCTCGGTCGGGCCGCTAGTCCAAAGGTCACACTATGAAGTTCACAGTCAAGGCGAAAAAAACAGTTTTGGTTTTTTGGCCAGCGGAGACTTTTTAGCAACAATGTTGGTTGGTAACCGGTGTTTTTAGAGATCAGCAGCACGAAGATCGCCGTATTTCTTTTTCTCGTTTCAATGAATTAAATCATACAGTGGTTCATTTGTATCAGATTAGCATTTAGACCGCAAGAAGTATAACCTGCACTGGAATAGAGTACTGCAACTAAAAAGAATAGCAAAGTCCAGATTAGCAGAAGTTTACTAGACGTTATGCTTATGAGCTCTGTCTGAGATTATTAGGAATAGGTGATTTCTGTTTTGAGTAATCGCTTCATTTGAAATATTATTTCAAGTTTAAAACATTCTTTGGAGTAAAAAAATGTGGACATTGCAACGCAACTTATCTAAATTCATAAATTAGACTTTTTGAAAAGAAAATTAAACAACTTTATCATATGAATTATTTTTAAATTACGGGCTTCCTGGATGAACTGTTCTTGGCCAATGTTCTTACAGAATATTGCAAGGAACTAGGAGGGCTTCTTATTAATAAGTTGCTTTCAAGTTCGTTAATAGAGTTTCATACTCAAGTTAGGCATGAAATTTGGTAATTATATTTATTTGGTGGAAATTATTTTTGGACTCTTGTGTTTAAAAGATAGATCAGAAACTTTAATAATTTAAACAAATATCTCAATTTATTTAAATCGATGAAATTCACCAACTTATACATTAAAAGGGTTAAATTAACAAAAAATATTCAAAGTTAAAAGGGTTTAATTAACAAAAAAATATTCAAAGTTAAGGGGTTAAATTAACAAAAAATATTTAAACTTAAAAGGGTTAAATTAACAAAAAATATTCAAACTTAAAAGGGTTAAATTAACCAAAAATATTCATACTTAAAACCATAAAATTCTCAAAAAATATTCAAACTTAAAATCATAAAATTCTCAAAAATATAAATTTTTTAACGATAAGATTCTATAAAACTAATCACACAAGGGATAATGTGGTTGTTTTGCCTTCGAAGCCTAATGTTCTTTGTTTAGTTTACTCGCAAACAGCAGCCAAAGCTTTTTCCCTGGATGCGAGAAAAACCCAGCACCTTGGCACATTTAATTTCCTTTTTATTTTTAGAGCCTTTTCAATGAAATAAAAAAAATATTTAAGAAAAAGAGGATTGAAATTATAAATCAACGGCAACCACGCCCAGAGAGATTGTGGAGAGTTTTATTAACTAAGTATTCACTTACCGACCCGAAGGTCTTGAACCATTCTTTTATCTGGTGGGTCAAGATTGTGTAATTGAAATTTTTAACAATATCAGCCTCGGCGTATTTTTTCACCGGTGAATCCGTTCGTCCTCAGCCGGCCAACGCCCTATTCCTCGGTTCCGCCGTCGACCTCGCTTCGCCACGGGGTGCCGTCGACATAGCTCCGCCACGGGGTGCAGTTGACATAGCTTTCTAAAACTATTGCCACTGCTGAAGATAAAAAGGTGTACTCGGAGTTTATAAATGACTTGATAAACTAACTGTGAGACTGTGGATGAATTCGATGAATTATATGACTCATTTAAAGTAACTTGGAGAACAGATTTTGCGAAATATGCCGACAAACACATTAAAACATTTTTGCGCAAAGGATGCATAAAAGCTGTGACAAAGAGACTTGCAGCTTTCAGAAATTGCGTCCCAACAAATAAGGTCAGTGAAAGCCTTAACGCTGACTTCAAAGCATACATTGATAATAAACAATTAAATGTAAATGAGGTTGTAGTTGCCATCGTCAACTATCAATTATCAAAATTGAAAGAAATAAACCGAGAATATACAGGTATAGGTTCGTATTTTTTAAAAAAAAATGTAAGAAACTAAGAGCTTGAAGGAAACCAAAACCCGGATTTAAAAATATTGCCGCCTAAAAATAACTGGACCAACAAAGATTTAATTCATGAATTAAAACTGGGCTCTGAACATGACACTAAGAAAAGAAAATCGTCTGAAACAACATATATTGGATATAACGCTTTAGCGTCCTTGTGCATAGAAAAACAGTTAATAACGTTAGAACCAAAAAACAAATATCACATTGTTGGAAACCCTTACGATAAAGTTTTTCACGCTGTCGAAATAACCAAAGATTTTTGCACTTGTGGATCAAAGGGTTGTTTCCAACATTTGCAGTGAAACGATTACTTGGAGAAGTGGGTAAACAACCGATAAATTCTACGACGCTGTTAAAACCAAAAATTCCGAGTGGTCACAAAAGGCCAAGAAGAGAAGATTATGACTCTTCATTTAGTGCAGCTCCCGACTCTACTTATGTCGAGGAAAACACTCGTAATCACGTGGAAGGGTTGAAAACAATTAATATCTCTTTAACACACGCTGAAAAGGAGGAAATGGTTTGCGTCGAAATGGAGATTGATAGCCATGATGAACAGCCGACTGATGATGAATTATTTAACGTTACACACGTAAACGATATGAATCAAATAGTCACTGAAGTGAGCAGATCAGTCGCCCCATTAGCAAGTGAAAGTTCAGACTAAACCGAAGCCAATAGCACTATATATTTGTCTTGCGTATAGCCTAAAACGAAGGGAAGCGAAATAATTTGTTCAGAAAACGTCTGTAACCTTTCCAGAAAATGACGAAAATATTCTACCTAAATTGGAATGCCACGCAACCATAGAGACTTTGAATAAAAGTTTAAGGGATATGCCAGTGTTAGAGCAACCAAAGATAATTGGGTTTGGACATGTTTTCGTTAATAACATTATCGACAAGCTTAAGAAGTGTGGTGTCCAATAAGTTGACACACAGATCATAATAAGCAGTTCCTCAGATTTAGAAGGTTACGGATCTTCCTTGAAATGCGAAAAGTCCCCTGCCATGGAAATGCTATTAAAAAACGAAACTGTCGAAACGTTAGTATATGAAGAAAAGCCAATCATTGGCCACTGGAAAGCTTTCCTTCATAACGTAATTGACAGGCTTAAAAAGTCTGGTGTCCAAGAAGCTGACATACAGTCATATTAAGCAGTTCCTAAGTTTTCGCAAGTTCCGGCTCTTCGATGAAATGCGCCATTTTTGAGGCAAGTGAAATGCCTTTAGATTACGAAAATGCATCCAGGCTTATTAGATATGAAGATTTTGATGAAAATGACCAAACACAGACTCTGAAGCTAGACGAACCATTTAGTGGTTTCTTAATACACAAGTCCATGGCTAATTTATTGAAAGCTCATCATGTTGAGAGAGGTATTGGTTATTGAAGGTGGAATGTTTGTAAATTTGCACAAAGCCATACATGGTTTGGTTTCAAAAATTGGCTGCATTCAAGGTTACTATAAGTCAGCATTCCAATATTTAGATCATAATGAAGCCGCCAGTAAAAATGTTTCCTTTAGATGTTACAAATACATCGGGAAGGCGCAGTTTTTTAGGACTCATTAATTTGGGAGAAAAGAAAATTTGCGTCTTAGATGGCCTGCACACAGACCCAAACGAGCTTCTTAAATCATAACCTTTGTTAATCTTACTTTAGACATTGCTAGATTAAGTTTCAATCGTTATGAATGGGCTTTTGAAATAAGCGTGAATTGTATAACTCAACAGCCGAGTACCAACGAATGTGGTGTCTACGTTTTGTATTATTTTTTTTTTCCTTTTTGAAAGCTCAAAAAACTGTAGTGCCCTCATCCTCTTTGATTGGCAGAAAATGGGCATTTCATGTTAACTCATTTAAGTTTCATCAAATTCTAAAGAAAAATCCTAGAAAAAAGGCGAAACTAGACATTTCAATTCCACAAACAACATCGACATGTCTACGGCTATGGAATACATTAAAATGCAACTAGCCGAAACCGAAAATGAAGTAAGTACGTGGCTTTTAAAGTACCATAAAATTGGCGTCATGAAATGTGATTCCGACTTTTTTCCTGGGTTTGATAAAACAAGTCATTATGTCATGTGGTTAGTTGCCGAAGATGGTTATATGACCAATGTGAAAATTTTCCAAGCTATTAAAATGAAACGTACTATCGTTTTTCCAAATAGAGTTTAATTTAATTTTCATATAATTTCTCTTACAGACCGACACCCTCCTTTCAAAGAGACCTTATATTATAATTTTGAGTTTTTCTATAAGGAACATAAGAAAAGTCCAATGACTTGCCTACCACGTTGGCTTTAAAAGTTGAAGAACCAGCCAAGTGTAATTAGCCAAGTAAGGAAAATAAAGAGATGCTCTTTTCTTACAAGGAATGTGTTCATTCACTTGTTTTGGCAAGAAATTATGACAAATGGTACCGGAGAGGGCAAAAGAACTAAATTTCATATATGTGATGATATTTTTTCAACCTTTCTTTCAGTTAGCCACGTGAAACCCCTCAAATGGTTATTATTTCTTTTAATTTTTTTCTTGGTTCCATGATTTTTTTACTGTACTTTAATATTATTATTTTGTTATGTATATTTGTTTAATTTTTTCGTAAGTTTCGGTTCTTTTATCAATTGTCGCACTGACTTGAGGCTGACACTTGAAATACTTAACTCATTAAGTAAGGTCAATGACATCATTATGGTAAGCAACATCTTTTGCAATAGATGTAGACGAGAAATAGGGTGAAAGTAAGCAGTAGAATAGGTATAGTTGAGAAATAACTATATGACGCTTGACTGTATAAAATATTTCTTATTGTGGTACGTGTTTATTAGTAATTAACACTGTCATAGCAACCAAACCTTAAGGTTTCTTTTAGAAACATTTTTCTTTTATTTGTAAGACTCCGTAATATTTTACTACCCAAGAATTTAAATATATTAAAAACGAGCGATGAAACATTTACGCTGATGTTTGAAGTCAATAAAAACAAGACCAAGAAAGTGTGTCTAATGCCAAGTTTGTAACACGCGAGACGCGCAAAAATTAACTTCTATAAATGAGAATTTGAATAATATACACCAAGACAGTGTAATGTACAACGGTATGTTATCGATTGGGCGTGTTATCAAAACAGCATTGTCCAAAACGGCTTTTTCATAAACCCGTTTGCCATTATAGCCATTTCTCGTTTCAGCGCATTTTGATTACAGCGTTTATATCTTGAGCGATGTTTCGTATTGTTGAAGGTATAAGTATTTGAGCTCGGCATTATCTATCCATTATCCACGTTATTTTATCCATAATCCAGAATTATCAGCAGAAGTTGTATATTAAATCGAATTATGTCCACAACATTTATCTATAAATAATAGATTATTCACTAATTTACGGATAACGGATGGATAATGCTGAGCTCTAATTAGTATTGATTTCAGCTTTAGGTTTGAATTTTAATGGTTGTCAAACAAACAGTTTCGTGGTCTAGTGTGTTAATGCGTTTTAATGTTTGGTTGGGATGGGTTGTTTGAACTTCTATAAATTACCTTCCACCTTATCCAAAATATCCTCCTATTAATTAGCTGCCACCTTATCCAAAATATCCTCCTATTAATTAGCTGCCACCTTTTCCAAAATATTCTGATATTGATTAGCTGCCACCTTTTCCAAAATATTCTTCTATTAGCTGCCACCTTTTCCAAAATATTCTCCCATTAATTAGCTGCCACCTTTTCCAAAATATTCTCCTATTAATTAGCTGACACCTTTTCCAAAATATTCTATTAATTACCTACCATCTTTTCCAAAATATCCTCCTAATAATTAGCTGCCACCTTTTCCAAAATATTCTCCTAAAATTAGCTGCCACCTTTTCCAAAATATTCTCCTAATAATTAGCTGCCACCTTTTCCAAAATATTTTCCTATTAATTAGCTGCCACCTTTTCCAAAATATACTCTTATTAATTTGCTGCCACCTTTTCCAAAATATATTCCGCGAACCAGTCCATAACCTGAGGATCACAAACGGTTATGAAACGCTGTAGTGCTAACCCGCTGGTTGGGAAAATAGCGCTATATTGAGAAACGCGGAAACAGCAACCGCTGTTTTGGGAAATAGCGCTGTATTGAGAAACGCGGAAACAGCAACCGCGGTTTTGTTTCCAAGCGGTTTTGCAAACCGCTGTTTTGGGCACCGCTTTATTCCAAAACGCTCTTTTGAAAACCGCTCAACTACCCGTGAACCATGTACAACCATGACATGTGCAGTAAAAATTTTCGAGTGAATCACAATATCGCACAAATAATAAGATGGAAGTTTTGGTGTCCACAACGCACCTTTATTATTAGTAGTGCAACATTTGTGAACGCGCCTCCCTTGTGAGAAACAAAAGAGCATAAATCGGTTGATTCTGCAAGTACATGTTCAGTGATGATTTTAATGAGGAATTATATTTGATTAAATCTTATCGGTGCACCTTCCGACATTCATTCGGTATTAAATTCCTAGATAACAAACGCACGCGACCCAAACTTGCACTGTTAGCGCAACATTGACGGTTAAAAACCCATAGTTTCTGATTATGGAATATAGTCGAGTTAGAATTGGGTAAAAATTCTCACAAACCCTTGAACATGTTTCAAACGCTAGCCATTTTACAAGCGGCTATTGAACTATAATTTCTAATGTTGCGTGAATCAGTTGACGGCTCATCGATTATACATACTATTTTGGAGTTTTTTTTAGTATTTAATTAAATTATTGTTTTGTTGGTATATAACGGTGTTTAATTCATTATGAAATTCTACTTTTATAAATTGTAATAATTTAAATTGAAACCCATTGTTTTAAAAGTAAATAATAATAATAAATAAGCAGTTCATCGTCTAAATTTTTCATGGCTCATTTTTGATAATATCCATAAGAAAAATAAATTATGATTAAAAAGAATGTCTAGAAAATTATGGAGATTAATCGGTACAATTTTCAACGGATGATATCGTATTAGCCAAAAATTAGAAACAATTTTGAAGAGAATTTATAGATATAATAATTTATATATAAAATAGATAAAATTTTAGAAGCAGGAATGAGGAACAGAGTAATTAGACTTAAAAATTAGAGTAGATGTACCATGGCAGAGCAAACATATAAAAACCAGAGAGATACCATAGTTCACCTTGTCAATCGTAAGCGCAAGAACCGACATGTTAATAGCGGTTCAAGTAAACGTTTAAATTATATTCCTAACTGAAGAGTCCATTTACACATTCGCGTCGTTATATCTTAATGTTGAAACTTGCCCGAAATATCACTTTACAAATATTTGAAATTCACCCTAAATGGACAAAATAGCCACAGTTGAAAGCCGATAAATAGACTATCATAATTAGAGAGTAGTAAGCCGTACAAGATGACGGTCAATGTTAAAGCGGGGAGACGGGTTTTTAAATCTCTTTCCTCTTTTTTGCACATTTTTTAACTTGTCCTCCGTTTTTATTAATAAGGATGATTTTGAAGGTTTGTAAGTTTATAAATGAAGACCATAATATAAGGTAAAAAATTATCATTGGCAAAATTTACTCTGATTGTTATAAAACTAATTGCAATTAGCATAAACAAAAAAATTATATTATATGACTAAACAATTTTACAAATTGAAATATATTTTAAATATCTGTATGGGACTGTGGTATAATCGGGGAAACACGACCTTTATCTACGACGATCTGGTATGTTTTGGTCTGTTCTATTGTAATTAAAATGTGATTAGGTAGGTTACGTATTTGGGGTCCAATAAGTACCTTCACTGATTGCAAATCTATAGGAGAACAAAGGCTGGGACCACTCCGGAGACCAGTTTATTATTTAGGAAACTAGAGGGGGGGGTCACTGGTCCCAAGGACTAGTTTAAAAATTATCCTTATTTCTAAGTCTGGTGTACAGTATCCCCTCTTACAAGAGAGCGCCTAGAGAGAGAGATACACCGTCTACACCCCTTTCTAACGGCACAGGTCTATTGCATTACTGAGGCGTCATCAAGAATGAGATTGTGTAAAGTGTGTAACCGATTATCTGTATATACCCCCCACCCCGGCCCTTACCTCTCGCAGTATCATATTGAGGCGTATTGATAATAATAAAGCCGTGTATTGTTGCCAAATTAATTAGCTAAATTGTAATGGATTACTTTTGGTTACTATCCATTGGAAAAACGTACAAAAGGAAATCACAATATTTTCAAACAATTGCACAATTTTTATTTTATGTTGTATTCTTGGTTCATAAGAAAGGCGTATTGATAATAATAAAGCCGTGTATTGTTGCAAAACTAATTAGCTAAAGGGTAATGGATTACTTTTGGTATTATCATAAGTTTATCATGCCTCTAAGTACACAAATATGGGTTACAACTGGGCATCATCTGCAGGCTACTGTGACGTCAGAACTCGTATAGCGCTAAGATCCGAAGAGAGAAAACTTTGAAATTTCTGTCGCGGTGCAGCCACCAAGCGGGCGAGACGATTACTAAATTTGTCTCATGAAAACAATCATCCCATGGAATAAAGGAGATTTTTACGTTTCGTATAGGCAGGCATTGGAGGGGGGGAACGAATTTTACTTAAGCAACCCCAAAATCCCTCTCTCTCGTGAGATAGAGGCGGTTTCTGTCCTGAAACATTCTAAAAGGGATAAAAGAAACGCTAGGCTAGGCGGTACAATTTTGTATTGAAGTTGAGGTGATAAATGATACGGAGAGAGTATAGGGTTTCATTAAAGGGAGCCAGACAAACACTATTGCCATAGGAGTAGCAGCCATTTCTCTACTTAGAGGCATGATAAACTTATGGTATTATCCAATGGAAAAACGAAAAAAAAGGAAATCACAATATTTTCAAACAATTTCACAACTTTTATTTCCCGTTATATTCTCGGTACATAAGAATGTCTGCTACGTGTTTTATGGTAAGGCAGCTTCTTCTGGCGCGCATTAAGAAACCTGCGATTGAGAACATTCGTTCAACATCCGCAGACGCTGGCGGCACCGCCAAGAATCTTCTCGCCAGAATAGCAAGCGTTGGAAATTCCTCCTCATGGCCTCTCCAATAGTCTAAGGCAATGTCAGCCTGTAGACATCTTGGCTGCGTAAGGTATTTTTCCAATTCTCCCATTGGACTCCGTTCATTGCAAGGTACGGTGGCTTCAAGGTCCAACCTATTAAAGGGCGAGGATGGCTTTGGTTCTGTGTCAAACCTTAGGGGGAATCCTGCGCATCTTCAAGTAACACACTCTCTCTAATGAAAACATGTGCGCTGGTCTTTGTCACGCACTTGAAGTTTGGATACAAATTTATCCATACCGGTTGTGTATAAGAACCTTAAGATTTGAAATATTAGTATAAACATGACTTATATCCATGTCGAAAATTTATTTTATTAATGTTAATTATGAACATGGAATTGTACTATTGACGTGTCTATAATCAAATTGAATATTATTTTTAGCAAAATTTAATTCTTCAAAGTTAGAAAAGCAACAAATCAAAATTCTACCATAATAGGAACTGATCTCTGCCTAATGATGTTCGATATTCATAATAAACATGTTCATAGATAATGATACTTACTCTCAAAAAGTATTTTTTTCTGGGTTGGATCGACGAGAGAGGCCATTATGTAAATTGGGTCCTCCAACGTTGAAGAAAACCGTTTTTGGAGGTTTTCCAGGACTCCGATCTTTACATCTTCGAATTTTTTCGTTTCCATCCTGAAAACGTCTTAGAAAACGGTCGAAAGAACCCCTATAACGCTTGAGGAGAGTGGACCACTCTTCTGAAAGAAGTCTGTTATGACCTATAAAGGTCTCAGAATATCGAGGGATTCTTTCGCGTCCTCGACGTCTTCTTCCGTTGGTAACGGAAAGTCTATTTTTGATGGAAATTTTGGGGTCTTTTTTAGCTTTATTCAAAGCATAAACCATTGCTTTCAACATATTATCCTGGAATATATTTGTTTATTGTAGAAAATATTCTCTACTAGAATCTGCTTGTCTAACTTTTCAAATTGAAGTTAGAGAAAAAAACATTCAGAGGTTCTTTCTAGAAATGATGGACCCTTAAAATAAACTGACCTTCGTAAATCGTTCCAATCCAAGAAAAACAGCGCTCCAGCGAACACCCCCTATCATTTTCAAATCAACGCCGCCACTTCTTGATTTTAATTCTTCCGTCCATTTAGGCGATTTTCGAAAAAGGTTTATCCAGTTTTGGACATTTTCGAGTAACTGTTTCGAACTCTCATTGGCCTTAATGGCATCATTTACAACTAATTGTAGGGAATGGGCTATGCAACTTTTTCTCTCCCAACCGTCGTCATCTAACGTTGCCTTTAGTGTTTAGTTTAGAATCCGAATCCGAGTCTTGTGCTCCGAACGGATTCCAGGTTCGATAAAATAAAATGTGCACAAGGTGAAATATCTATCAGCTGTGCAAAATTACTATGATTAAAGGGCGCCACAAAAGACTTGCTGGGTGAAAATATTCACCGGCCCGCGGCGGAGCTAGCATCTAACAAAGAGAATACCGCAAATCTCGGTGGCTCCAGTTTAGGTTACACCTAACTCAATTGAATAAAAAAGCGAGTTTTTGTTTACCTTCGTCGAGTTCGATATCAGAATCTGTTTTGGAATCGCTGCTTTGGTTTGATCTTCACAGATTAATAAGCTGATGCTTAATATTAAAATTTGTAATTTTTATATTGAAATTGTCCGTAATTTTATGCTTAATATTGAAATTGTCCGTAATTTTATGCCTCATATTAAAATCCATAATTTTATGCTTAATATTGAAATTGTCCGTAATTTTATGCTTAATATTGAAATTGTCCGTAATTTTATGCTTAATATTGAAATTGTCCGTAATTTTATACTTCATATTAAAATCCATAGTTTTATGCTTAATACTAAAATCTTTAACATAATTCACATATAGGCCTAGGTTTAATATTTCATTAGGGCAGAAAGTTAGTAATTGAAATCAATAGAAAAACCATAATTGTAATTACTACATACTAGTGACTTAATAAATTGAGAATGTTCAGTGATCATCATCGATTCAATCAAATTCATATCTTCAAACACATAAATTTTACTTTGGAGGAATAACATCATCTACCGATAGTTTCTCGTATTTGATTTCATAATAGAGCTGTACTACCTAACCTATCAGAACTTCTTTCCCATTGAAAGAAGCCTTTAAACCTGCCGCGGGCTGTTTACATCACGGAAGAAAAAAAATTCCCTTCTTGGGCAATGCCTATTCCCTCCCTCTCCCAAAACTTCCCTTCTATGCCACTGTCCCTTCCCAAAAAAAAGAAGGTAAATATTCTTCTCCAGCCAGTTGCCTTCTTTAATTCTGAAGAGATATTTCTTCCCAAAAAAGAAGGCTCACCTCCCTTCTCGAGGGAGTACCTTCCGAATCTTAGAAGGGACGCTCGCGATAGCTAAAGCTCCATTCCATGCATTTTTCGGTCTGGGGAAGGAAGGTAGGGTAGTTGGAAGGAATTTGTGCCTTCTTTTACCCAATCTTCTTTTCAAAGAAGGCGCCCTTCAGCTTCTATAGTGTTGCCCTCTCTTCTACGGAAAAGAAGGGTTAGAAGGCGTGATAGCGCCCTCCTTAAGAATATTCTTCTGAAGATTCCCACCACTTTTTTTAGGAGGCCTTAACGGTATAGAGTTAGCCGAATGTTAAATACACATTTAAGTGATAGATATTATGTCCTACAAAGGGATTATTGTGGTTATGTTGTAAAAGATTTGACACTTTAACCTTTACAAATGCACTTGGCAATATGTGATTTATGATATTTATTTCCGGTTTTTCTCATTGGCCGATTGACTTCTGTTTTAAAAATATTTTTTTACTGAAAATGTTAGCCCTCGTCTCGACTCGGAGAGGTTTATTTTGGTTTCACAACTAGTTCACTACTATTTTGGAACTCTCCGTGGTGTAGTTTAGTCAGAAACTAAATTTGATTGGGTTAGTAAAATTGTAGCATCTGTAATAATTTTGTTTTTATTGATGAAGAAGGGGAGTGCTTATTATTCTCTTATTAAACATAAAAACATGTTTTTATGTTTTCTTTCCTTATAAACCTTCATATCGATTTTATACCGTGCATTGGGGTCTGGATTTTGTCGCATATTCTAGAGGATTATGCCCTTTTTTACTCTGAAGGGGATATTGTCCGGGGGATTTAGTTCCATTTGTCAGGGGTTATATCCTACATTCGATTATATTTTACGATATGTGCATTCAAAATGATTCTCAATCAGACAGTCTAGCAGAACAGAACTGTAACAATAAAAGTGAAGAAATGTGCCAATCATTATTTCCCCATTTCAAGTCCACTTACACCCACATTTCAAGCCTTTATATACACCAATTCAATCCTCTCTATTTGCCCTATTTAAAGTCCTAATTCACTCCATTTCTAGTTACTCTATGATGCACTATTTAAATTTCATTTAATAAATGGTGTTTTTTCTGTACATCTTTTATTTAATGGCATTTAACAATTCAGCTTCACTTTCAAATAAGTTTAAAACCTTTTATTGTGGTGCTAAAAGGTGTTTTATTTTTTAATTTAGGTACCATTTGCGTAACTTTTAACGAACGGAGTTTTTTGAGCATTTTTTACATTTTTTATCTAAGCAAATGGTTTTTGAAAAATTTGTTCCATTTTCGTATTATTTTAACACCATTTAATGATATAATCGACGGTGTTATTTTAATGCATTGAGCACCTTTAATATATTATTTAACACCATTGAATGATATAATCGACGGTGTTATTTTAATGCATTGAGCACCTTTTATCGAATGATGTTTATTGAATCTTTTTTTTTACACCATTCATTATAGCTAATGGTTTTAATAATAAATCGCACTATTTTCATACCATTTCAACACCCGTTCAAGGTGTACAATTAGTGCAGAATAAATTGTACAAAACTACAACACTATTTAGGTACCATATTTTTTTTAGAGTGTAGAGTCACCTAGAATTAACTAATACACGTTACTTTACAGTGCAGATTTACCAAGTGGAATTTCAACAAGGTCAAATTTACGCTTAAGACACACGCTTAGTAAGTTTTTACGTGAACAATAACTGGATATATTAATCATGAAGTCACGTTAGAATATCGATGAGTTTACAAGTTTCGTTTTCTGTTGACAGATATAGAAAATCCTTATAGCTTTTGGTTGGGATTTCTAGGGTAATTTTTATGCTCTTGGAGAGACTTAATTATTTAATAAACGTACCGACTGAAAAATACGTTTAATTTGTTTTGTTTAATTATTTTAAAATTTTTCTAAGTATTTTTCTCCATTTGGGAGAGGGTTGAGAAAAACTCGAGAGCCTATCCTTTTTCGTTGACTCTTGCAAGCATTCTGGTTTATTTTTTCAAAAACTTTTACAATCTCGGTCCCGGACCGTACAAAAGGTTTTTTTTATAGCTAGAGAGCGTGGCCCAGGGGATTACCGAGTGACCACCCATTTTTTCCGTGACGTCGAAGATGTTTATCTTACATGTGCGTCACTGGTAAATCCCTGGACCCCAACTCTTTTGCTTCACAAAGGTATTTTTTGAAGTTTATAAAAAAATAAAAAATAGGATTAGATACAGTATTGAGAAAAAAGAGTTAAGTAGTTTTATTTATACAGGTGTTTTTTTTAAGATTTAAGAGTTCGATAGTTAAGAAATAAAAAAATAAAAAATACAAAGAATATTTGAATATTTCACAACAGATACAAGCGGGAACTAAGGGAATATGGTCTTTGACTCATTTATGCTTTGAGACACTTTTTAGGTAGTGGGAAAAACACGAAGCCCAATGTTTATTGATTATGGTGACAATTCTGTTAAGCTATGTTTACAATAACATGCGAATCAGTTAAGAACTGGCTTGTCTAGTTAGTTTTGAAATCCCTTCACTCATTATAAGTAGCGATTTCGACAGTCTTGGCTCAGACTTTAAAACGCTCTAATAACTACTGTCTGCAAAGTCTCTTACTATTCTTACTCGAATAGGGTGGTTTCGGTATTTTTGGGATAGTATTATATATATAAATATATTATTTTATTTGGTGTTGCAAAAAGCTAACCTGTGTACTTAAGACTAGCCTTATCCCAGTTGAAAATATTCTAAAGAGTAGAAACTAAACTCCAAACCATCTTTAAATTGGTTCACAGAGAAAGTAAGGAAACATTGGATGTAATTAGGTTCATGATTATTAGATTACAATTGAATTTGGAAGGTTTTCGAACCTCTAAGTGTGAAACAGACTTTAGGTGTCACATATTCCCATAAAAGGTTTAATCGCTGCAACATTGTTGTATTATACATTTCTAGCCTTTAATGTAGGGCAATGTCAAACGTGCACTATTTGAGTTGGTTTGAACTTTCGCGTCAAGAGCAAAAATATATTTATACATTGTGGCATGCAGAAATAATAACTTTAAACAATTGTTATTGTTCCACTTAAGTCAATATTTACTTTCTACACCCAAAAATGTAACATGGTACGTTTTAAACACGTTACAAGTTTTTGAAAAAATTGTGTGATTATTTTTGTGAGGAAAGTCACTCTTAATAAAATTTAGGGAATTCAAATGTACAACTAAAAATGTTAGATGGAGGTGTGAGCTCTAACCTTTTTGTTGCTCAAAGGGAGAGTGAACAATATATAGATCTTCTTGCTGCAAAAAAATTGTAAGTTTATTTGCACGCATAATCAAGTGAATCAATGAAAGAGGGGAAGTTTGAGACAACACTACAGTCTTTGAGAAGTATAAAATTGAACTTCTATGGAAAAAATAAACTTGAATAGAATGTACTTACAGGAAAAGCAATTTTCAAGATTTAACCGAAATACGTATCCTGTTCCATTTCTCTGAGAGGTCGCTCCAAGCTTCAATTTTTCGAGGCGTACCAGATTTCACCGATCAAGGCCAGAATGGAGAGCATGGTCAAAGCCCCGAATACTATAAACAAGACGCTGATATCATGGAAAGACGTCTTTGAAAATTCCATATTTCTTTTTTGAATCATATATCTCGAGCACCGTTGTCGGTTCAGAAGGTAATTCGCTCGGACCATATGTCCAGTTTCCCAAAAATGCATTATTCTGCAATCGGAATTACATACATTACTAAAAAGGCTGAAAAATCTAAAGGACTTGGCGTTTCATTGAAATCGCTTCCAATATTGCGCTAGCTGGCTTTACAATGACATTTATTTGATCCACACGTGTAACATTGACGAGCGAAAGAACCGAACTACATTCAAAAATCAACGGACTGTCATCTCAACCAAGGAGGGTAAATATGACACAAAATCCGAGTCCTTATATCGGTTTAAAAATATATATATAGAATAGAATAAAACTTTATTGTCTGTCAACAGAATCTTGGTTTAGGTTCCAGCAAGGGCTGGCACATAAAGTGTCAAGGAGGGATTAATTTAAGGGGGATAACATAATTAAAGTTTTAAATGTTTTGTTCGATAAAAGTTTGTGGGAAAATTGAATTTGCGTCGATAATGTTAGAATTGTTTAAGATTATAACAAAATATTGACCTTTTTTGTGTTTTTCCACTATATTCACTTAGCAGACAATGAACATCGAGTTCTTGCCAATCACAAACAGTTGGCAAGTCATTTAAAAAATGCACCAGTCCATTAATGAGGTAGGAAATATGCGACAATAGACAAACACTAAATATCTATTTCCAAAATGGACAAGCAACGGTTCACTATTTTGTCTTTTTTGAAGTCTTATCTCTGTAACTTACACAGTGTTTCTACTATCGACCCTTTGGATACAACTCAGCAAGCCAAGGGTTAACAGAACATTATCAGGGATCCAAGAGAAAAACGTTGATATAATGCGAAACAGGAACTATTTTTGGAAATTCGAACTATGAAACCACACCAGAGACGGCGAGTTTCTTTTTTGAAAGGTTTTGAGTTGTAAAATTCTTACATTGGGAAATAGTGAGTGAGAAGCCCTTACACTAGAAATGGCAATGCGTTCAGTACGAAAAACCAAATTGACTGCTTTTGCAAAGCAATCCCCAACTAGATATCTGGCAGCCCGGCTGTTTGAAAGCCCTAGTTCTATATATTTTTTTGCTTAATATTTTTTTTTGCTTTAAAGTGTGGGATGAAAATCATACGAATAATTGGAAGGGAGAATTTTTTACGGTACGTGACATTTAGGCGCCGCCACTTAGGCGCTGGTTATTTAGGCGCCGAGACAATAAGGCGCCGTGACATTTAGGCTCCGCGACATTTAGGCGTCGAGCCATTTACGTGCTAATAATTTTTCCATCATTTCTTCTAAAAATTCGTAAAGACTTCTCAATTTGGGAACCCATGTATTGTCCCTGTGCGTCACTGCATGACTATGTTCGCAATCCCCATTAAAGGACACGAAACCTTACTTGTTTTCACAAAACAATCTTAAAATAATAAAAATAAACATAACCTTACCTAACCTAAGTTGGGAAGTCAATGAATATAACCACAAAAAATATTTTGGAAAAGCCATATTATTTTGGAAAGTCAACGAACATGAACAACAATATTTTGGAAAAGGCATATTATTTTAGGAAGTCAAAGAACATAAACAACCATAAATTGGAAAAGGCATATTATTTTGGGAAATCAATAAAGATAAACAACAATATTTTGGAAAAGGCAAATTATTTTTCGAAGTCAATGAAGATAAACAACAATATTTTGGAAAGGCATATTATTCTGGGAAGTCAAAGAAGATAAACAACAATATTTAGGAAAAGGCATATTATTCTGGGAAGTCAATGAAGATAAACAAAAATTTGGAAAAGGCATATTATTTTGGGAAGTCAATGAAGATAAACAACAACATCGTTGAACTCTGATGTCAGTTGAATTAAAAGAATATAAGCCTAAAAGTACTTGTCATGTTCCTATATTAAATATCTCAAATCTTTCACGAAAAGTTTACGGCAATGTCGCGGCGCCTAATTGTCTCGGCGCCTAAATGTCTCGGTGCCAAATTGTCGCGGAGCCTAAATGTCGCGGCGCCAAATTGTCGCGGAGCCTAAATGTCGCGGCGCCTAACTGTCCCGGCGCCTAAGTGGCGGTGCCTAAATGACCGGCGGCTAAAGGTCGGCGCCCAAATGTCCGGTTCCGTGTTTTTTAACCCATGAATTTGAAACTGGCAGTAATGTTCTTGTTCATTTCATCGTGTACGTTGAATGAGTCGTTGAGTCACTGTTTATTCTACTCGACATTAACTGTTTTAAGCGTAACGATTTTTAGAACCTCCAATTATTGGTCTTTTACAAAGGGACGTAATTCTAACACTATTTATAAAACTAACCAAATCTAAACAAATTTACAACCGTGATAAAATGGGTTTTTTATATAACAAAAAATTGTAGCCTCGGAATTTCAACACGATTCAGCCAACTACATTATTGCTTTTGTCATAAGTACGCAAAAAATACTTGAAATAGCAAGTAAAGTAACAAGTTTTAGGCGTAGATCTCTTGATGGTTTCCGGGACTCGCAGGGCCATAGATTATAAGAACCCTGGGGAAAT
The DNA here is from genome assembly GCA_019434445.1 of Phalangium opilio. Taxonomy (NCBI): domain Eukaryota; kingdom Metazoa; phylum Arthropoda; class Arachnida; order Opiliones; family Phalangiidae; genus Phalangium; species Phalangium opilio. Next base: position 39,417 of record JAEQBA010000941.1, read on the forward strand.
GGAAGAAATCGTGCCCTATAAAGACAGCATTAACGTGGCCCTCAAAGAATGTACGTGACAGGCCTAAGTTACTTTCGCCCCATTTTTCACCTAACGCCGGAGCTATGGTCTTAAGGTCGGTCGATTTAAAAGAGGATAGGGCATTTATAGAACGCGTATGACCTGGCACCCTTTCGCCCCCTTGACCGAGATATTTTTGTATATGTGTATATGTATAAATACCTTTACCATTGAGTGCGCTTATCTTTGCTACCACAGCTTTAGGAAGCACTTTTGGTTGGAGAACTCAGGACGTAAAAATCATAAAGCATGCTCTGGTTACCAAAAGTCTTTTCGCTTAACGTTTTTGCCAATTAACAGTATTTGCTGTAAAAGCGTATAATAAAAGTGGGATAAAATTTGTCTTTTGCACCTGAAAAACTTTTCAAGAACACGTTTCAAAAGAAGTTCCGCCGCATCGTTTGTTTTCTATAGGAATAAGATGGAACAACCGGTAAATGGATCCAAAGAAGTTAGCTAGGGGCTTGAAAGTTACCAGTCCACTTAAATCCTTTTACATATTTAACGTCTTTGGATTCACAGACTGAATGAACGCTCTTAGGAAAATAAAGTGGTCAAACAAGAGGCTCTTTTTACCCCTTACTTTTGGAAAGGATCCATATTGTGCCTAATTTTGACGCTGTCGAATAGCAGTGCATGCTTTTTTACGTTTTGGTTCAAAAACGAATACTTAATGTTACCGTTTATGCTTCCCGCGATGTAGTTTTGGACAAAATAGAGCCCTAAGTGCCTAACTTATGATATACCTGTTCCTTCATAACCAGTGGAATATTTTACCTCATGTTTATGACGTTTTTGATAAAAGTAGATGCGTTATTTGACATTGTAACACTTGAAAATATCGATAAGAAAGGGTCTTTCCCGTAGTGTAACGCCTTTTTCTGTTTGTAACCATGAAAACAAAAATATTCCAGATGAGTCAGAGTGCTGATAAAAACTGCGTTTCCTTTGTTGAAGATGAAGTCATTGCTCCCCTCCGTCTTGAATTGCTTTGATCTTCTTCTGTTTTCTTTAAAGATATCCTGGCGGGTGGCCTATTAATGGATTTTTTTTTAACTCAACATTGCATTCTCCAAATCCATTATAAGCTAGGTTGGCATGATAATGTTTTATGGGTTTGGTCTATACATCCTTCTGAGCCTCAGAAAACGAGTTTGTCCTTTACGTCTAATGCTAGGTTCTCACTCGACAGAAAAATCACGACGGAAATAATGAATCCGGTGGTAGAAATTATGACCGTTCACACTTGAAGGAAGGTATCTTGTCACGTGATCAATTAGAAGGATTTTCTCGCGTTTTCACGAATATGGCGATAAGTCGCGAGATAGAGTTTGGCAAGAGTGTGGCGAGAGAAAACGAAAATGGAGGATTTTTCAGTGACGATAAAAGGATTTTAAGCATTTACAACTTCAATTTTGTTTGTTAAATAAACAATAATTAATTTTAGTTTAATTATATTAAAACTCTTCACATTATTTACTTAATTGATATTTTAAAAAGCGCTCTAATGGATCTCCATCACTCCTCTTTAGAATTGTATCTTTGTATTCTTTATGGCTTAAATTATAGAGATATGGATATTTTCTAAACTTCTCTGTAATTATTTCCTTGTTTTCATCCAATTTCTATTCCTTCGCCTGAATCAGAGAGTTTTTTTGATTTTCTTGGGTGGTATTATAAGGCCGAAGAAAAACTACGCATAGGTTTCCAAAAACACAAAAACCAAAGTTCATCCCAGGCAGCCCGTCCATCATAGGTAGCTCGAAATCTCATTGGACAATACCACAGCGTTACGCTGGGCTCGTCGGGAAAAGTAGAACACGATTTCTGACCGACCGAAGAGCAATTCCGTCGAGCTCAGCGTAGGACAATTTCCGTCGAACCCATTTCTACCGTGTTTGCGCCGTGTTTTCTACCGAGTGAGAACCTAGCTTAAAGCTTTACTATTGCCAAATTTAAAAATGGGGAAAACAGGAATTATGATACCTCCCTACCCTCACTTCAAAGAAACACAGAATTTAACATGGCACTAAACTTGAAGCCACTTTGTACCTTAACATAATCGTAGCTGGCAACATCATCATGTAAGAGAATACGCAAGTCCGGATATTTCAAAATATCGTCAAAGTTATTTACGTTGCGGTCAATGTGTACCGTCAATTTCGTTGACAGATTGGCCTTGAAGTTTTCTACCAAAATAAAACAACCGACGAAATAGATCACAAATATAAACTTCTTGGTGGTGTCGCATTTCTTAGCCAAAAGAAGAGGAACCAGTCGTAGTCCGGGCACGAATCGACCGGCATATACAAACAAGAGATTCCAAAGTTTGAAATTGAACATGATGAGGAAAAGATTGATTAAAATCCACACCTAAAAAGTAAAAATAAAAAACCTTAAATGTATAAATGGTTAGCTTCTGCCCATTGTTATTTGAAATGTGCAATTGTGGAACACAGCTCTAGTCATATTCATCCACCTGCTGACCAGTTATAAAAAATTGGAGAACAAACATGCCTGAGGACGAAAGACTTCGAGGACTCCGGTCAATGATATTTGGTATTAGACTTCGCGGAAATACGAAAGCATGTTCTGCTCTGTGAACCAAAATGGGTGCGTGCAAGTTTCGTTATGTTCTTTCATTGAATGAACGCAAGAACTTTCAAGTCTACGATAATCAATTTCTACATCGAAGTGCTAAAACGAAACATAAAATCAATATAATTTTCCACAAGTGTGTCATGTAGAAAAAAATACCTCTGCGTAATTTTTTTCCATCACAGCAATGAACGTAACATTCACCCTGAAATAGAGAAACAAATTATGTTCTCTGGTAAAATTGTTAATGTTGACTATGGAAATATTACCTCCCTGTCGGAAACAAGAGGAATTCATGGAAAATTTTGTCCGCTGTATGATAATGATTCAATTCGTATGTTCTCGTAATAAAATTGTACTGGTTCTAAGAAAACAATGCATTATAGTATATTGTAACATAAATCTTTTTCTTTTAATTAAGCTTATCTGTTTAGTAACAGACAACCCCAGTAGAACCACAGCCTTTCGAACGATTGGTTCAAATTTAGTTTCGTGGCTAGCCGGTGCGACGTCGAAATGTCCCAAGCGCCAAATAGTGAACCTTTCGTTGAACTAAAACAGACCTTTGGCCTTCTCTTTACTGTCATACTAACCGGTGGGAATTGTATTAGTTAACCGATCTCTAATATGCGAGCAAAACATTCTATTTTTCGGGCTTTCAACTGTTGGCCGTTAGAACTTTAAGCTTGTTGCCGAAGCTAAAATGCCTTTATGAAATCAATTTAGCAGGCTTTGAAATTTTCCAAAATACTACTTTCCATCTCAAATTACAGCTTGCGGCCAACTCTTTTACTGACTTTAAATGGCATGAGTAGGGAGGAGTCTTCGTTCAGCGGATTTTCTAGCCGGATAATTACGCCTTGCGCACCTTGTTTTACCTCTGTAAAGTTAACTTTCCAGCATTACCAACCCTTGTTTGTAATGTAGTCTTTCCCATGAAGTATTGCTACTTGGGAACCCCCAGTAAAGTTGACTTTCTCGAAATGCACACACCTTTACCCTCTCAAGCGTGCTAGCCGATAAATTCTACAGAGCCGGTAGGCCCTTGTAGATATGACTTGATACCGTTTTGTAACGTTAAAGTAATATTCACCCGCTTTTGCTAATTTCCTATGGAGATTAACATGGGGTTTTCGTGATATTTCCCCACCGATAACTTTAAAACTACAGCGAAGATACTTTTCGGAATTATCTTAAATTAACAATTAAGTATTCAGGGTGTGCTATCAGCCAGTTTGATCAAAACAATTAAGTCTAAGTATGTTAATTTTGGTTAATTACAGAAGTACGGCTTTGACCATCGTGATTGGAAATAATAATTAGATAGATCTCTTGGAAAACTCAGTGTTATTAAGTATCTGTAGTGTGGTGGTTATAACGTCCGCTTCACACGCGGAAGGTCCCAGGTTCGAGCCCTGGTAGATACATGTATTGACCATCGTGAATGGACATAAGAATTAGCTAGGTCTCTTGGAAAACTCAGTGCTACCACGTATTTATGGTGCTGTGGTTATCACGTCCGCTTCACACGCGGAAGGTCCCAGGTTCAAGCCCTGGTAGATACATGTTTTAACCATCGTGATTGGACATAATAATTAGTTAGATCTCTTGGAAAACTTAGACTTACCACGTGTCTGTGGTGTAATGGTTATAATAAATATTTAACAATTATTTCACTTCACTTGGTTTAATAATGTGACATAGGTAGCATACTTAATCCCTACTTTTAAAACCATTAAACTAAGTAATATTAGAAGTTCAATAGATTGTCAAAAAAAGATGTTAAAAGCCACTGTAAATGGTGCTTAAATACCTAATATTTCCTTAATAATTCCAAATAATATTAGTAAATGGCGTGAATTGATCGTAGAAATGGGGTTGGGGTTAAAGTACACCCTAAATGATATCTTTTTTGGCACCGGAAAAAACAGCATATATGGTGTTTGAATGCACCATTATATTTTAGAGTGCAGATGTGTGACGGTAAAGCAAACATAATTATTCAAAATTTAATAACATTAAGACTGAAGTGACAGATATTATATAAAAACGTCTTGGTTTGGACCAAGGCCGAAAAAACAAACGCTATGTGTGAGGTTTATCAATTGACTGAAGTTTCAGATATTGAAACTTTTTTCTAGTTATTTTTATATACTCAATCCCGGTACGCGACAATTTGGTCTCGCCGTTATGGTCTCGCCGATTTGGTCTCGCCGTTTTGGTCTCGCCGATTTGGTCTCGGAACAAATGGGTCTTGGGACAATTGGGTCTCGGGACATATGGGTCTCGGGACATATGGGTCTCGGGACATATGGGTCTCGGGACATATGGGTCTCGGGACATATGGGTCTCGGGACAATTGGGTCTCGGGACAAATGGGTCTCGGCACAATTGGGTCACGGGACAAATGGGTCTCGGAACCTAACCCAACCCAACCTTGTTTGGAGGTAAGAAGATTATTTATATGAGTATTAAAAGCCCGCCTCTTACCACGAACAATTTATTAGCAATAATAGAAATATTTGGGAAAAGGTGTCAGATAATTAATATGAGAATATTTTGGAAAAGGTGGCAGATAATTAATTGGAGAATATTTTGGAAAAGGTGGCAGCTAACTATTAGGAGAATATTTTGGAAAAGGTGGCAACTAATTTGCAGGAGAATGTTTTGGAAAAGGTGGCAACTAATTTGCAGGAGAATGTTTTGGAAAAGGTGGCAGCTAATTAGTAGGAGAATGTTTTGGAAAAAGTCGCAGCTAATTAGTAGGAGAATGTTTTGGAAAAGGTGACAGCTAATTAGTAGGAGAATGTTTTGGAAAAGGTGACAGCTAATTAGTAGGAGAATGTTTTGGAAAAGGTGGCAGCTAATAAATAGGAGAATATTTTGGAAAAGGTAGCAGCTAATTAATAGCAGAATATTTTGGGAAAGGTGGCAGCTAATTAATAGCAGAATATTTTGGAAAAGGTGGCAGCTAACTATTAGGAGAATATTTTGGAAAAGGTGGCAACTAATTAATAGGAGAATATTTTAGAAAAGGTGGCAACGAATTATTGGGACCATTGCTTTTGAAAAGAAGGCAACTAATTAGGTAAGCAAATAATCACGATACCAAATAATCACGATACCAAATAGTCACGAAACCAAATAATCACCATACCAAATAGTCCCGAGACCAAATAATCACGAAACCAAATAGTCCCGAGACCAAATAATCACGAGACCAAATAATCACGAGACCAAATAATCACGAGACCAAATAGTCCCGAGACCAAAACATCACGAGACCAAATAGTACCGAGACCAAATCGGTGAGACCAATTAGTCCCGCGACCAAATCGGCGAGACCAAAATGGCGAGACCAATTCGGCGAGACCAAATTTTCCTGTTCCGACTCAATCCTTAATCAATATTTAATTCAATCAACTGATTTTACTTTTAATCGATCTAGTCCCTCTAAATTATTGAAAAAAATTTCATATCTACGCTTTTTCAAGAACAATTAATTTCATGATAAAATGTTTTCGGAAAAAGTAATTGTTCTTGAAAAAGCGTAGATATGTATTTTTTTAAATTAATTTAGAGGGACTAGATCGATTAACAGTAAAATCAGTTGATTGAATTAAATATTGATTAAGGATTGAGTGGATAAAAATAACTAGAAAAAATTTCAATATTTGAAACTTCAGTCAATTGATAAACCCCACACATATCGTTTGTTTTTTCGGCCTTGGTCCAAAGCAAGACGTTTTTATATAATTGCTATTGTCTTGGAGATCTATTGAGTTTCATGAGATAAGAATGTAAGAGTAAAGGTGGAGTCTTTTGTTTATGACATTATTGGGCAAACCACAAGTTGTAACAATTTTTATTTCTCAAACCTCGTTAAGTTTACTTCCAGATATATCTACCCTTGCAATGTAGTCTTTCCCGTGAAGTAACGCTACTTGGGTATTTTTTTCACAAAATATTTTACATTTTTTTAATTATATATTTTACTAAGTAATTTCTTTTATATTCACGTCTCCCTTGCGCCAAGCAGGAAAACTTACTTTTCTTTCCAAGAGCGAATAGATCTTGTCGAGTTTTGCGTTTTTGGATTGTCCATTATTTTCATGGCCCATCCCATAAAGGGCGACAAGGCGTTTAAAATTGGTTGGTCGTCTTCTACGTTACTTAATAAAGGTAAGGTCATATCTAGTTGACAATGACGCCACCATTCTGACGAGTATTCGTAAGCTATTTCAGATGTTGGATAGTGTTTAATTACCAGAACGTCCGATGAAGGTATCACTTCTGAAGAATATGTAGTTAGTTCACAGTCGTCATGTAATTTTATACATGAGGAAAGGAGTCCGGTTTTTGGTTTTGTATGTTTGAACCGGGAAAACAAAACGTCAATGGGAGATTGAGGAGTATTGTTAATATCGGATGTGCTTTTTACACTGCCCTTATTGGATGTGTTCGCTCCACTGTCCTTCTTGGATGTGTTCGCTCCACTGTCCTTCTTGGATGTGTTCGCTCCACTGCCCTTCTTGGATGTGTTCGCTCCACTGTCCTTCTTGGATGTGTTCGCTCCACTGTCCTTCTTGGATGTGTTCGCTCCACTGTCCTTCTTGGATGTGTTCGCTCCACTGTCCTTCTTGGATGTGTTCGCTCCACTGTCCTTCTTGGATGTGTTCGCTCCACTGTCCTTCTTGGATGTGTTCGCTCCACTGTCCTTCTTGGAAGTGTTCGCTCCACTGTCCTTCTTGGAAGTGTTCGCTCCACTGTCCTTCTTGGAAGTGTTCGCTCCACTGTCCTTCTTGGATGTGTTCGCTCCACTGTCCTTCTTGGAAGTGTTCGCTCCACTGTCCTTATTGGATGTGCTCGCTGGACCGTTGTTACTAGATTTTTCCGATTTGTCCTTAATGTATGGGCCATAAGTTTTTGATACGTCCATATTGTTCACATTTAATTTTGCAACACATTTTTTCTAGCCATGAGGTTAAAGTTTTGCGAATGTGCGTAGGTTACATGTACCGAATTCGGAATTGTAGTGACGGAAGTGTTCATAATGCAAGCAATCATAGTGTGGTGCTGTTCAAATTGCGCTTTCAGCATGTCGGTAGCGTCCAATTCAGAGAATTCACTAAGTGCCAAAGATTTTTTCATAATCGAGTATAGTTTTGTCAATCACAAATGTGTGAGGGGTAGTAGTACCTAAGTGGTAAATTATATTTAAGGTTAATAAATCTCGTTTATGTCTTCTTTCCTGACTCTCATTTTACTTAATTGTAAAATACCACTTACCGAGGTTAAAAAGAACAGAAGCGTCATAGCAGTCTTTTTTGCAATTCACTGAAAAGAGCTTTTAGAAAAAGATTTTCGGGTCCCAGAGCTTCCTTTGTATAATCAATAACTGCGTCATCGGGTCTGATTATTTTTAATTGCACGTGGAGAAGAGTTTTGGATATCTCTATGTAAGTTTCCGAATTTCCAGGTATAACAAAGGTAATGGCCGAATTTTCGTCCACATTAGATAAAGGGCTATATTCAACCCATTCTCCGCCAATAATCCCCGACTGGGTAAGGGGCACCTCGAAAATATCCAGGTCAGAGGTTGTTTATGTACCTGACTACGGATGAATTAACGCCATTCGAAAGTTATTATCTTCAATTCATGAAAATATCGCTGACCTTCTTCTTTTCGTTCCCAGAGCTGAACTAACTAGGGTAGACGTTTTTCTTTTTCTTTTAACACCAATCTTCTTTCTCTTTTTCCTTATCCCGCTTCCAGTCATTTTATTCTTAATTTATACCTTCAATTCCGAAAATGTTTCCTTTCCAGCTTCAGTTCCACGTGTTTTCAACGCGCATTTCAACGGTACATCACTAGCGACGTCAGTGGCTTCTTTAGCGGCAGTGTTTAACAATTTTTTCCCAAGAAAAATTGCTCCTTTCTTGAATAATGGTGCAGTGCGTTTAAAGGCCGAGCTAATTATACTAGAAAGCCCTTATCAACGTACGCTGGGATACCGCGATAAAATGGAATATTTCCGTTACCTGCTTGAATTGTTTAATAATTATCATAGCCAGGATGATAATTCGAGTCAAATTGCCCTTGGTTTAAATATTACCTCTCGTAGTCTGAAGTCATGATTCTCCTTTATCAATATCCTCGGGGAAACTGTAGATAAAGACTTCATACGTCCTCATTACATTCCCGTAGCCGGTAATTCTTTTCATACTAATAACTCTAACTAGCGAACTGAGTTCCAGTTCAATTTGAACGTGATAAAGTTCATATAGTTCATTTGAAAAGAGGATATGGGGTTTCTTTAGTAACTGGGGCAACTAGAAAATTATGCAGCCAATATACTAACGTAGATAATAGTATGGACTGTGTTCAGATCTATGCAACATTGTACTAACAATAGTATTTGGACAAAGTTAATTTTGTTTGTTCTCCATCGAATAAAATGAAAATGTGGTGAATATTTTTTGATAATTCGAAGCAGAGTGTAATTCTGTAGCCAGTAAAGACAATTTTAACTCAATATTACGATAATTTTGGTTAATTTTTGCATTTCAAAATGTGTTTTGATCCTAACTTAGCTAGACCAAAATGGATATATATACTAAGCCAAATCATCTCCACGGCACCGAGCTCAGTATGCTAAGCTTGGAGCAGGTAAGTCCTGCTGCCTCGAAATCGAGGCTTTAACGGTCTGGAGTGGACCGAAAGTTAATTACACACTTAAATTATGCCTACAATTAAGATTAATGGAATAGTCAGATTTCATTACATGGCCTCTTTTATTTCAGGGTTATTAGGGTCATACACATTTATAACACATTATACAAAAAGAGAAAAAACACGTCATCTCCACATCGTGAAGCTTCACGGCGCTACTAATACTCGCACAGGAGCATGTCCAAGTCCTTGGTTTGAACACCTCCTCGACAAATACTTCTTTTTAATATAAAGTAATAGTCAATAATGTAAAACTATCGCGGCGATTATCCGGACATAAGTCGATGCGAAACCTTCCTCCACGGCGTTAGCTTCCAGTTTGAAGCTCTATCATCCCAACTATCCATTGTCCGTCAACTTTACGGCCTCGATGGTACTTCATTTTGCCAATTTTGGTTTCGTCTATCTCTACCACCAAACCCTCACCTCCAATTTGATATTACTCCACCATTATTTTATCTATTGGCCTAATAGTTAGCTCCCACCTTTTCCAAAATATTCTCCTATTAGGGGTTTCTTTAGTAACTGGGGCAACTAGAAAATTATGCAGCCAATATACTAACGTAGATAATAGTATGGACTGTGTTCAGATCTATGCAACATTGTACTAACAATAGTATTTGGACAAAGTTAATTTTGTTTGTTCTCCATCGAATAAAATGAAAATGTGGTGAATATTTTTTGATAATTCGAAGCAGAGTGTAATTCTGTAGCCAGTAAAGACAATTTTAACTCAATATTACGATAATTTTGGTTAATTTTTGCATTTCAAAATGTGTTTTGATCCTAACTTAGCTAGACCAAAATGGATATATATACTAAGCCAAATCATCTCCACGGCACCGAGCTCAGTATGCTAAGCTTGGAGCAGGTAAGTCCTGCTGCCTCGAAATTGAGGCTTTAACGGTCTGGAGTGGACCGAAAGTTAATTACACACTTAAATTATGCCTACATTTAAGATAAATAGAATAGTCAGATTTCATTTCATGGCCTCTTTTATTTCAGGGTTATTAGGGTCATAGAATGTTTTGGAAAAGGTGGCAGCTAATTAATAGGAGAATAATTTAGAAAAGGGGGCAGGTAATTAATAGCAGAATATTTTGGAAAAGGTGGCAACGAATTATTGGAATCAATGTTTTGGAAAAGGTGGCAGCTAATTAATAGCAGAATATTTTGGAAAAGGTGGCAGCTAATTAATAGCAGAATATTTTGGAAAAGGTGGCAGCTAATTAATAGCAGTATATTTTGGAAAAGGTGGCAACGAATTATTGGAACCATTGTTTTGGAAAAAGTGGCAGCTAATAAATAGGAGAATATTTCGGAAAAGGTGGCAACTAATTAATAGGAGAATATTTTGGAAAAGGTGGCAACTAATTAATAGGAGAATATTTTGGAAAAGGTGGGAGCTAACTATTAGGCCAATAGATAAAATAATGGTGGAGTAATATCAAATTGGAGGTGAGGGTTTGGTGGTAGAGATAGACGAAACCAAAATTGGCAAAATGAAGTACCATCGAGGCCGTAAAGTTGACGGACAATGGATAGTTGGGATGATAGAGCTTCAAACTGGAAGCTAACGCCGTGGAGGAAGGTTTCGCATCGACTTATGTCCGGATAATCGCCGCGATAGTTTTACATTATTGACTATTACTTTATATTAAAAAGAAGTATTTGTCGAGGAGGTGTTCAAACCAAGGACTTGGACATGCTCCTGTGCGAGTATTAGTAGCGCCGTGAAGCTTCACGATGTGGAGATGACGTGTTTTTTCTCTTTTTGTATAATGTGTTATAAATGTGTATGACCCTAATAACCCTGAAATAAAAGAGGCCATGTAATGAAATCTGACTATTCCATTAATCTTAATTGTAGGCATAATTTAAGTGTGTAATTAACTTTCGGTCCACTCCAGACCGTTAAAGCCTCGATTTCGAGGCAGCAGGATTTACCTGCTCCAAGCTTAGGATACTGAGCTCGGTGCCGTGGAGATGATTTGGCTTAGTATATATATCCATTTTGGTCTAGCTAAGTTAGGATCAAATTCATTTTGAAATGCAATAATTAACCAAAATTATCGTAATATTGAGTTAAATTTGTCTTTACTAGCTATAGAATTACATTCTGCCTCGAATTATCAAAAAATATTCCCCACATTTTCATTTTATTCGATGAAAAACAGAGAAAATTAACTTTGTTAACGTTATGTCCAAATACTATAGTTAGTACAATGTTGCATAGATCTGAACACAGTCCATACGATTATCTACGTTAGTATATTGGCTTTATAATTTTCTAGTTGCCCCAGTTATTAAAGAACAGCCCCCGTCTTTTCCTTGTACACTCACAATACGAAAAAGAAGCGCACTAACGTCACCTACGATGCAATTTTCCACAATGTCGGAATAAACAAATAATGAATGCATTCCAACATTTAAATCGACTGTAAAATCTCCTAAATTATAATCAGTGATACTGAAATTTTGAACAATTTCTTTTGTAAAACCAAGTGCAACCGCCAAGAACCCTGATATGATAACTGTACAGTCCTTCTTCAACGTAACGGAAAATATTCAAATATCATTGGTTCTTTATCAGCATAATGCTTCGACATAGATATAGCTTGTTCTGTTTCAGAGTTTAAAAAATGTAGCAAAGCTGTAATTAAATCATAATTTGTTATCTATAATCTAATTTTCACCACGAATTGATTTTTTAACAACGATATTACGGCATCGGTTTGGATATTGCTCCAAGTTCTAGAATAACTTATTTCAGTTAATCCAACTTCGTGAGGCCAGTTTAAATTAACAGTTTCTGGCAAATACTATTATCGGGGAAATAGTCCATTGATAAATCTGAAGGCAAAGTAATGTAGAAACTCATGATTTTATTTTACCACTATTTCTTTCACCCAACTATCGAAGGACGGTGGATAACCTTTCCAAGGCTCCAGTTTTTCAATTGTACCGTCAAATTTATGACTGTTTCAAATTTTTTTCTATTTTAAATAGGCTTTTTTAAAGGTCTTTACTGACCTTTGTATCTCTTCCTCTTAGAAAATACCTAACATCAAAAGTGGATGAGAGGAAAAGTATGAAAATGGCCAAAAGTCGCGAGTCATCAGAGTTTCGCCGTAGTTAACCGTTTTATTGGCGTAACTATACTGGGCCTGTTCACTTCCTTAAAGTAGGTCTTGTGTCCTTTCGGGGTTACGCGGTTACCGTCGTCTGCTATTGTGTATGCTAGAACTTCCTCCATTTGTGTAAATTGTGTTTGTAGTCAGGACAGAGTAGCTGGTAATGTTCTGAAAGGTATTTGAAGGTATAATATGGAGTTGAGTAAGGTTTTCGAAGCAATAAAAGAGCACATAAAACTAGATACGTTTAAAACAAATCTCGGTAATTTAGCTATAGCGCGAGCAGCTTACGTCGTGATGCGCGTGATCTAGTGGGCTATGGTTAAACCAAAGAGCATAAATGTCTGAACTACTTTCAGTCGCGAGTTTCCAAATCCATCAGTCACTAGTAAACTAAATAGTTATTGGCGAAACTTTGATGTCCGCGTTTTTTAACACAGGCTCTATGGCCATTGTCATACTTTCCCTCTCATCCACATTTGCTAACATGGGTTCGGAATTTAAATCCTCCAACTTATATACCGGTGGGTTTCGAGGTAATCAAGAGACTACTCGAAATATTTCATACGACCAATTTGGTAAATATCCTTTCTCAAACGTTCTCTTATTTTTGCTGATTCTAACTAGTGTTCGAAAATTACGGTAATTTTGGAAAATGGTAAATTACGGCGTAAATTACCGCGTAAATTACCGTTCATGGTAATTTACGGAAATTCAAAAATTAAATTATATTGATCGTTTTTAAGCTAAATAATGAAAAATATCACTTAAACACAGGTATTCTATTGTAGCATAGTATCGTACATTATTTAAACACCGAGTTTTGATGTTTGCAGCTCAAAATACCTTTGAACAGCAACATCCACTTTCTTCTTCTTACCAATTTTTCGAATTATTGCTATTTCACGTTTTTAGAACAAAATTCTAGAGAAGGGCCGATACCAGTTTAAACCGATACGGATATATCGGTTTAGTCAAACTTCGGTACCGATATTGGTATCGGTATGGGCCCATCTCTAGAAATTTCTAACAATTACAGCTTTCCAGCTGACGCAAACGAGCTCGACAACAAGAATAGCCGAGAAAATCAAATTTCATTTCCATAATAAATTTTTCCCACGCTTGCCGTTCGACCTTCTATGACTTACTCATGTCTCATGGGAAGAAATACGTGTGCATGCGCGGGTAGAGCAAAATGTGCAGCTTTAAGACCATTTTCCAAGCGAACGAAATGAAAATTCGGTGGTAAATTACCATCGTAGTAATTTACCAGCGTAAATTACCACGGTAATTACCAGGGTAATTACCGTTTTCGTAATTTACCCGAGAAAATCGTAAATTACAGTTACCCTGGTAAATTACCGTGTAAATTACCATGGTAATTTACCGATTTAGAACCCTAATTCTAACAATATCTTCAATATCAAAACGATACGAAATAGGGGGAGTAAAATCTAAATCCCCGTACAAATTTTTCCAAATTTCTCCGGAATTCTCAGGTGTAACACCAATTGGTTTACATTTTTATAACTATATGGTAACTCTTGTTATAAGCGTCAACAAGATCCTTAAGAATCTTGATATAATTACGAGTGTTGTTTTTGGTAAAATAACGAAACATACGTTCTTTTAAAGTACAATTAAAACGCTCCACAACAGAAGCTTTGGTTTCAGAATTGGTAGTAAAATATTTTATTCAAAATTGACGCAAAACTTTTTGCACAACCGAAGAGAGAAATTCTTTCCCTTTATCGGATTGGATTGCGTTTAAACTTATGACTGAACACCCAAAAAACTATTTTACCTTATTCTTAGCTAACAACCAAGAATATACAAAATATGGTAATTTTAGATCTGGTTAACTTCCGTTTATTCGAACAGTGTTTAAGAAAAAACACGTTTTAGTTTACAAACCTCTGAATGAAGCCCGAAGGAATTGATTTTATATTGGCATTCAAAGTGGGGCGCAAGGTTAAATTTGGAACGGCCACAAATCAGCAGACCTAAGATACTTAAAGTCGGTTAATGAAACATTTTGCTTTCATATATGCTATTGGTTAACTAATGCAACTCTCTTCGGTCAACATGACAGTTAAGAGAAGGACAATGATCTGTTATTATTCAAGATAAAAGAAGTTGGCCGACGGTTTGGCAGTTAGACATTTCGAATCGGCACCGGACAGTTTCACTCGTTTCTTTCGTTATTGCTATCACTTTCTCGTTTGAATACTACGTGTTTGTAAGTGAAATACCAGAGTTGGAAATATGGTAATACAATATTTTTTCACACGCGTTATCCCTATTCTTGAAGAAATGCACTTATAAGAAATTACCAACAACTGGAATCTTTAAATCACCACGAATAATCGAGCACTTTTAAATCTAGCATGCAGATTGAAAATTATCTTCGAAGTTGTGAACAAATCAAATTACAACACAACTTTTAAGTATAGTGCGAGGACAGAATTAACAACTTGAATAAAACCTTTACTTACGAATAGCAATAAGACTTTCAGTACAGTTCTATTATCCATGATTTAGGCTTTCGTATATTTGTAAAACGTCTCGAAATAAATACCATACAAGTAACATGTGACTCTGAATTTGCAAAGAAAAAATTCGAAGTTAAACAGTATTTACACTGATTCATTAGAAATTTCCTATGTATAAAGTATAGAGTAGTGTTAGTACTACGTACGTAAAGGTCATGCCCTTCTATCTCTGAACTCAGTGTCACCCCCATACTAGACGCCTACAGTATCCCCTCTTACGGAATGTCAGCTTATGTGGCTTTGGTGTAAGATTATGTGAGTGTAAGATTAGAATATTTTAACAACGCCAACTATTTGTAAATACCTTCATAACGCTTGGATACATCATAAATATCATCTTTAAGAAAACAAGAAAGCGTAAAAAGTAAGTGAACCAATTGGACTGACGGTCCCAGATATTGAAACGTTTCAGATAAGAGGCATGATTATAAAACAACAATTATTTAAAAAAATGCTTATCTTCGTTTTTAACACCAAAATTTCATTTTCTCAAAATATTTTATCATATATTTTTGCATTATTTTCGAAAGGGTTCGTGTCGAAGGACTAATTTAACAGACAAATGGGAGATCGTTTACATTTTCCGCTTGCATATCCATTACAGTTCTTGGAAGAAATGCTAGCTGATTAGGGATATTTAAATGCAACTTGAGTTAACTTAAACGAAATAGATACTCAACCCGCCGTTTGTCTGTGCACTCTACTGAATTTCGTAATTAACATTCGCTCTAAAGTGAGTTCCTCGTAAAATTAAAATTACGTCAATTTTACTTTCTTAATTGTATGAACCATAGAGACGATAGAGAGGGAAATAGGGGATTGATCCTGCTCATGCCCTGACCTACAAGATAGAACCATATGACGGTTCTCCAACGTAACGCTCTTATAAAATAATCATTGAGATCAACCGGTAGTAAAAATATTACCGCCTTCTTTGGCAAAGTCTTTGGTTTCATGAATAATAATGGTATTGGTTTATTTTAGTCTAATGGCCCTATCTTAGCTCTAAAAACTTTTCATTCTATTTAAACATAGTAAAGCTCTTACTTTTAACACCAAAATTATATTGGAACTATTTGCATTCCTTTGCAACTTTCAAAGCATCTATATCGGAATGTAAAATATTAAATTGGCGAAAGTTTGAAAACTACTTTTAGATGCAAATCTGTTGTTTCTCCAAGTGAGGGTACTGTAAATGATTCACTAGAGTTTTTGCCGATCAACAAAACGGAGAGCAGTGATCAGAGAGGCACCGCATATTAGTACTTTTTAAAATGAATTAAAAATAGTTAAATTATTAAAACTGATAATTTATTTAGCCAAAACATAGATTGTTTTCCTTTAACACCATGGTGGAGTCAAAAGCCAGACCTCCGTATGTAGTATGAATAACGGGTCGTTATTTAGTGTAATGAAGACAGATTTTGGTGAAAAATCGGGCTTCTAGATAAGAAGTTGTAGTTGTGGGTTTCACGTTCCAATGAGATCTGCGGAAGAGAGTATGTGTTGCCCGAAGGTAGAACGACTGTAGGATTTTTAGGTCGAGGAATGCACGTGACACAATAACTCATTACAAGTAATCGGGTTACATGTTCATTATCAATTGGCCGCGCAACACTGAATGCCGGCTTCGTTATTTGAGTGTACATTTATACCCCCTCTTATCGATTGGTTGTCTTTTTATACACAGAAAATGGCCAGCACACTCATAAAATACTCCCGTATTTTTTATAGCCCTAGTCTTTCAGCTGGTTTTTTTTCTCTGGTGCTCCTTCGTAAAAAGGGGCTTGTACGTTGGGTAGTGATTTGTGTGTCGTAAGTACTCGTTGGTGCTGAGCATATCCGTTAACCAGGCGTGGAGATAGTCATCGCTGGGGGTTCTTGTTTCTTGACGTCACTGCTGAAGGATTGGCCAATGGTGTAGATATCGTTTCCGGTTGCGTATGCCCATCAAGATTATTGTGTTGTTTTCTCTGCCCGTTTCCGATGTTGAGGTCTTCGACCTTTCTTGTCTCGGTTCAATGGGTGCTGGATTGCGGTGACTTAGGAGTCTATTGCTATTTTTGAATTTGTCCCCGATTTGATTCCTATGCCGGCGTATCATTCCATTAGGCATTTAATTTCTATCTTCATTTTTTTTCGTCTTCGGAGTACATTGTCTTCTACCCAACTCGGCCCCCTTCCGTTCTACCTTGCCATGACTTCTTGTATAGTTTTGGAAATCTCGTCCTTAGTCAAGTAACATGGCTTGTTTGTTGCTGGCAAGGACGAAATCCAGTTTCGTCAAGATGGTCCTGTTTAGGATGTATTCTGCCGGGGATAAGCCTCCTTCAACGGGCGATCGTATATGTTTTAAAAGAAATCGGGCTAGTCTCTATCGAAGAGATCCTTCATTATATTTCACCGGAGTACTTCCAATCAATTCCGTTTCTTCCGAAGAACCGCCAGCTATTCTCTGTATTACCGTCTTGACTGTCCTCACTTACCTTTCTGCCAATCTGTTAGATGCACTCAATGAGCGTGGTTTAAGCATTCAAAAAGATTGGCGACCGTTCAATTTTTAGCAGCCTCTATTGACGAATTGAGATTTGATCAGAAATATTCAATTTTGTACAAGGATTGTTTTATGCGTTCAAAACTAACCATGAACATACAATTTTGAACAAACTACCGTCATATCGATCAAAACTTGATGCTAGAATTCATTTTTGAACAGCTTATATTTACCATTCAAAAATACATCTTTATCCCATTCAATTTTAAACAACCGCCTTGCTCAAATGAAACGTTCAGTCATGGTCGTTTTGGCGTTCAAATAGGATTTTATTAGTATTTAAACTAGAGCCTTTTAGGTGTTCAAACGTTAGTGTTTTTGGTGTTCAAATGAGAGCATTTTTGGCCTTTTAACGAGAGCGTTAAGTGCGTTGGCACAGGAGCTTTGTTCTGTTCAAATGAGAGCTTTTTGGCCGTTCATGGGAGTTTCTTGGCATACACACAGGAGTTTTTCAGGTGTATTGTTAAAAAATTCAGGTTTACCTCTTATTTAATCACGAAAAAAATGCACTGGTTTAATTAAAATTTTAATAATACAACTAAACAAGTTATTTTTGTTATATTTAGATGTCCAAAAACATTATATTTTGCCAGTTTTTCTTTACCATTAATTCTTCAGTCGATTTTCGTTTTCGGAAACTAGGCTAGGACGTCGAATTTTTCCATGAACACAGGCACACACAAATTACGAAAATGGAGGCTATAGCTAAACTTAATTACTTGCTTAACTGACTGATTAATTACATAGTAAACTAAACTTGTTTGGTGATGGTCCTCTCTTACATAAAGAGTGTTGTAAGGCCATCAAAATCGTTCTTGTTTGAACGCCAAAAGCGCTTACATTTGAACGCCAAAAGCGCTTACATTTCAACGCCAAAAGCGCTTACATTTGAACGCCAAACACTCTCGTTTGAACGCCAAAGCGGCCAAATCGCCCTCGTTTAAACTCTAGTGCAATCATATTTAAATAGCAAAATGACTTAATCTACATGCTTCCTTAGCGTGAAATTTTGAATGTCAATATTAGCATTCAAATATAAACATATCGTTAACATGTACAATTAAATACCACTTTTTGCGTTAATATTTGATTGATAATGCGTACCACAACAGTGGCACGGTATTGAACGCAAAAACCTTCAATTTCGAATGTAGTTTTTTACAGGTAAGGTATTATCGTGATTTACTAGATCCTATTTTCGATCACGATATTCTTGAATTCCTTGTTTGTGGAGCAAGTTCCGTTATTAGTGACGAATGTGGCATTAGGTTAAACCGTCCTGTGCTGTTGCAGGCAATTTATAACAGTTGACAATGTAGCGTTCCTCATAACGTCTGTTTCTATCCTCTTCGAAAATGAGTCAACGATTATTAGTATAAACTGATTTTACCATGTACACATTACCATGGCATTATTTAAGGTGCCAAGGTGATAATGATCTTTGGGACATCGGTGCAAATTCTCTGCTTGTCGCACAGGAACGTGAACATTCCTTCAGTTAATTTTTCTAAGCCTGGCCACCGGACTTTGGATCGTACTTGCACTTTCTTTGATTCTATGCCATGGTGAAAACTGTGCAACTCCGCTACTAATTGAGTGGCACTATTACTTTGTTGCCCATCAGCAGTATGTCGTCGGCGATGGATACTTCATACCGCCTTGGATAGCACCTCTATACGTCGTTTCTGATTCTTAACTGGTTTGTGGGCCACCATTGTAGCAGGTGAAAGGTCACGTGAGGTCAAAAATATAGTAGGCGCAAGGTCACTTGGGCCAAGGGGTCGGGAACCTACGTTGCCATAGGATCAGGATGAGCAGCCAAGAGAATTATCTCGCTTCCAGAAGATTGCCCGATTTGACGGCCTGCGAAAGCGAGCCCCTGTATGATTTACAGACCGTGCAGGAGGACGCGAATGCCTTATCTCGCTTAACTCAGGCCGGACAAAAATTAGGATATCGTTAGTTAATAAAACTGATTATATAGTGTGGAAGAGATCAGACCAACACCTTCCTTTGTGGACAACCCCCAATATTGCCAATGGCTGACGTCATTTTATTAAACTATACAAGTTGTAAATAAATCTTTGGAATTGATGTTTTATATTAAGCAAGTGGCAAGGTACAAAAGGAATATTGAAGAATACGCCTGAATGTAACAAAATGTTTAAAAGCACAATTCAACAATTAGTCTTAGGACTAAGGTCTCAATTTACAACCCCAAATCTGTTTGGTAAACACATCGTACATTTGTACGATGTGACTACCATTGTGGTAGATGTACTCTTCAAAACGACTGCCCATGTCTTGCTACACATTTACAAGCATTAAACTCATGACGAAGCACGAGTAAATGCCTTCAGTGATTTTCTCATCGAGAACAACGGTGGGGTATCGTAGCGGCTAGCGCTTTCGTCTCGCAGCAAGAGGATCCCGGGTTCGATCCCGGACTGTGGCCCCGGGTGAAAATCTGGGAACGAATCCTTCTGCGTAGAGTTTTCAAGTTCTCTCCCCACTTGTTGAAAGGAGTTTCCTCCGTGGTCTAAGCCGGTTTCTCCTTTCCATCAAAACTTGCAGAGGTTAACGGTAATAGTTAGTATAGGGCGCTGTAGGTTAGCTGGGGTATAGGTTTTCCTGCCAATGCTAACGGTGATCGACCTCGTCCCCTTCAAAAGAATTGCGTCAAGTGTTGTTCATCTACTGCTTTAAGAGGAATTTTAGCTTGAACATTGACAACGATGGTGAAGCGAAATTTTATGAGGCCTTTGCCCCACGTTGACTGAACCGTTTCGTCACATTATCTTTCATTGTCACATATAAATATAGCTTAAACCTCGGATATCCTGTTGAGATTGTTTTAAAGTTGCTAACTCTCGATTTTGAAGTTATTTACAGTCAAGTGACACTTGAAGTTCCGATTTAATCTTATAAACCGACCAGCATCCTAAGCTGATATTCGTATATTAACCGATGTCAATATCAGAATTAACTGAAATACCTATACCAATTTTTTAACTCAATGAATCTGAAATATAAATATAATACCTACTATTACATAGAGATGGGCCGATACCGATACTGAAATCGGTATCAGTACCGAAATTTGGCTAAACCGATTTATTGGTATCGGTTTAAACTGGGATTGGCAAATTATCGGTAATGGTCACTTGGTTAAATTTCCTATATAGAAACTAGTTCAAAAGAAACTAAAGTAATATTTATATTACTTAATAGAACTGAACGTTAAAAGTTCTATTTCAGAGTAGAAAAACTTCGGGAATTAAGTAAGAAGCCGCCATTTTTTGTGTCAGAAAATAATTAAATTTATCTTCCTTTGAAACTAATCATGAAAATTGAAATTGAAGAATAGCTTGATATATTTTCCCGTAGATAATTAGTTTATTATTAATATTTTTGTTCAATTAAGTTAAAAAAATAATATCGAAAGCGTAACCGGTAAACTGACCATCACTAATTGCTTTACTAAATAATTTCAAATAAACTGTTCAAAACATTTGGGAAAGGTTTAGTTTTGAAATGAGTTGAGTTCTAATTTTAAATATATGGGCTAAATATTTTATCGTAAATGATTTATAGCCTTAGTGTAATTTCAGCCTAAGTAAAATTACGCAATGAAAGAAAAAGTGGCGAACATTTGGGACGAGTAAGTGGCTCTCGGATGAGGCCATCTCCAAAGGCCTGGATCTTAAAATCACGGCACTAAAAACTATGGCCAAGAACCTTCCTCATATTTCCTCTCATTGCGGTTTTTTCCTCTTGAAAAACTCAATGGCCATCCCGAAACTGTCGTACTTGCTACGTTGTGCGCCTACCTGGCGCTGTACTGACGACCTGGCAGCCTTTGACGATGTCTTGCAACAGACTATCCTAAATGTGAGTGGGAGCGTCCACTGGTCGCAAACTCACACAAGTCTTTACTTGACTTACCGTTGGATGCCCAGGATAAGGCTCGGTGGACATCTATTGCCTCTAAGGAATCCGGGGCGTGGTTGAACACGCTTCCTTCTTCATCGCTTGGCACACTTCTTGATGACGCCTCTTTTCGTATCGCGGTTGGCCTCCGGTTAGGCGCCGAGATATGCGTCTCGCATACATGTAAGTGTGGCTCCAAGGTTGAGTCGCGCGGTACCCATGGTTTAAGCTGCAAGAGAAACGCGGGGCGTTTGTCACGACACGGCGCTGTGAATGATCTCCTGAGACGTGCCTTGCGTTCGGCCGATGTGCCCTCCATACTGGAACCACCGGGTTTGTCCAGAGACGAAGGAAAGCGCCCGGACGGGTTGTCGTTAGTCCCTTGGTCGGGGGGGAAATCTCTCGTTTGGGATTTCACATGCACTGACCCTCTCGCGCCTTCATACCTAGCCTCCTCAGCATCAGCCTTTCTCTGGGCCGCGTCCCAGGCTGAGAGTAAGAAGAGAGTGAAATATTCGTCGCTGGAGAACCGTTTTATGTTTGCGGTGGTGGCCATCGAAACTATGGGGTCATTTGGAAAGGAGGGACTAAACTTGGTCCATGACATCGGGCGCCGTATCCGCAACGTCTCTGGAGAAAAACGCGCGGTCGAGTTTTAAATCCAACAAATCGCGGTCGCCGTTAAACGCGGCAACGCCGCGTCTATTTTAGACACATTTCCTCCTGGTTCGTCTTTGGAGGATTATTTAATGTTTTTACCCCCACATTGAAGTGTCTTAATTGACTTTGTTTTCGACCTTTTTTCTCTTTTTGTACAAAAAAATTTTATTTTTAATGTTTAATAAATGTAAGATACAATATATAGTAAGTGTTTAGCTGAGATAGCAATACCATTTTGGATTTGGGTTAGAGAAATAAGAGAATACGGTTTTAAGCACCCTCTCCAAATGGAACCAACCCTAATGTTACCTAATTATTGCACTTGTTAATGTTTCATATGATCTAACCAAGTTTACAGGTTGCCGAGGAGACATTTAAAGAAAGAATGAAAGGTTTTGTCTCAATTCCAAATAATTGAGAAAAAGAAAGTCCACGCAATCGAGAAAGACTTATTGAAAAATGGGTTGCTACTTTGTCCCACTTTCCGATCTCCAGTCTCTTTTCGTTAGGTTTGTTTTACTGAGTTATTATGTCGGTAATCTTCTGAGCAGGGACAATAATAAGATAACATTGACAAAGCTATAGGAGAAATTGCCTCACTGGACAAATTTCCTATAAATTTGTTATTTGAGCAATAATGTTTTGGTGTGACGGGACCATCTTGTTTGCTACCGTTTTTCATTGATTTCTAACTTCAATTTGAGATTTTTTCACTCTCAAAATACTGGCAGCTAGCTACCGAGTATTTGACTGTAAATTTTACGGTAATTTCTTAGTGTACTTATTGCATAAAGAGTTAGTTTCAAACTCTCGCGTTCTATGAGGGCATCGTAAGACCTTGAACAAAAAGAGGTAGTGGTTTCAAAATTTGGCTCGTGCAAATAAAAGCTAAGCTTGACAAATTTTAAGGTCTTTGCGAGTGACAACTTACCTACCAGGTTAACCCTTTTTTACGATATCACCCCCGTGATAAATTAAAAATGAAAAAAAAAAACAATTTCAGCACCTCGTTTCCTATTAACGCCAGCGAAATCTCGAGGCAACCCATGCTTTTTGTTCAAATTTTGATGGCAGTCTAGACCGACTTCTCGCTTTTTATCTCACAGAGCCGCGTATTAATGCGCGTGATGAACAGTAACCTTTTTGTCGATGGATATCTCTCGCGATTACTGCCTATAAAAGTTGCAGAATTTACGCCAAGATGTCCGCTAATTTTTACTTACAGTAAGCGTTTAAACATGTAATGCTTCCCGATAAATCAAAAAGATTAACACTGAGTTGCATCCAAGTGCCGAAACTGATGACCCAAATTGACTTGAACCCCTCTTCCCCAAAATATCTCGTTCAATAAGTCTCTTCGATGTAAGGAAAGGGAAAGGCAACGCTCGGTATAAGAAAGCTGACCCTTAGCCGCCTCTGCACACTCTCTGGGCCCAAAATGCCTAGAGTGCAGGCACCGCAAAGCAGGATGGAAGTGAAGAGTTATACCAATCTTAGTTACCTCGACGAGGCTTTTTGGAAAATTAAATGAACATACCTTGAAGATGAACAGTTTAGGTTAATATCTTCCAAGATGATTTCTTCAAATTTCAGTCTCAATATTGACTGGGATTCTTGAAAAACGAACGCTGCTCGTTTTGATGAGCGATCTAACCAGTGACGAAATGGAAATTTTGGATTTACGCCTGGATTCCGCTCCTTGATCTTCCATAAAATGTGCAATCTCACTGAGGGGCCCGTTTCCGAAACACTTCAAAGTACATAAATTTAACAAATGAACTCGTTGCTTACACCGAGAGAGAGAGAAATAATGATTTTTTGAGTATATTTTTGACTAGCTTGATTACAAATGCATATTTTATTATTGCTTCATAATGTAGTAATATTATTCAAACCATTTTTATGCATATATATTCAACAAATGAGCTTGGTTTTTAACCAGAGGGAGAAATAATGATCTTTTTGAGTATATTTTTTACTAGCTTGATTAAAAATGCATATTTTAATATTCCTTCATACCCAGGCAGCAAAAACACGTTAATATTTGATTTATATTTCGTGTCAGGGGTTTATAAAACTTTTTCGTGGATTTTATAAGCAACGAGTTTTATAAAACGCTAGATCTAGTTGCTCACTCAATCCAACGTTTCTGAACGACTAAATAACGTCGAATCAAAACTTATCAGAATTTGGTCCGTTCTAAACTGGTTGCACACGTTTATATTTGGTTTATATGTAGTTTAAATAACACTTATTAAAATTAGTGATTTACAAACCTATTTTATACGTTCAGTTATTGCTATGTATCGTAAATATAACACTTACTCTAATCACTCATTTTCAAACCATTTACATCCGTTTAGTTTTTGTTGATAAATCGTGACGATAACACCATTCATAATTAATCAAAAATGTCTTCATTAGAATCAAGACTTAAAAAGTATCGATAAGACTGAGGTTATCACTTGTCAGAAGGATCAGATATTAATATTTCTTTTTAATTAAAACTTAAATGCATGCTTAAGAAAAAACAACGTTCCATTACCGTTTTCCGTTGAAATTAATTATTTTACTGGTAATCAATTTCAAAAATTTACTTATCTCGGCTTTTCGACCACAATTCCATTCCCTGAAAACATTTTGTCATTACATTAATTACTTTTGGGAGAGTACGTGTATCGTTTTGCGTTTTAAAAGGTTCCTAAAGACGTTACATCCCCATTCGAGACCGGCACGCTTCGCAGTGGAACATTTTAATTATTCTAAAACCAATGGCGCAAAATTCAATAGGGACAATAAGATTTTTACTCGCGGTTTTGCAAAATGATGTAATATCAAGTGTACTTTAGTCAACCGTCGTATTGTTATTTCTCATAGTTCAGGTATGATCAGTGTTACTGCCCAATTTCTCTCTCTAGTTTCTAACTATGGTTAGAGACTATTTGATATGGCACGGCACAACGTTATATACATTTGTAAATTCTAAGTGGCACAAAAGGAAAAAGAATCCATTTTTTTATATTTTTGTTTGAAATAAATAAACTCATGATAGTAGTTATAACTAACAGAAAGTCAAGGGAATGGCACCGGTAATGAGCAGCAAAAAGAGAGGAAAGTTTGCTTCAAGTTAGCAGAGGGACATGGTAGTGAAAATAGTAATCTAGAATTTTGTTCGTTCAAACCTTAATATATCATGAAAAATTCAAGTGAGGAGACGACACTACCAAGAAAGATTGATTTTGGCAGATAACAGCGAAAAAATTATGTTCTACACACACTGGGACTATGGGAGAGTTTCAGGGCCGCAGGTCGCACATGATAAAATTTCAACTCCAGTTTACATCAATTCTCCCTGGTCGTACTAGTAGCAGGTTAAGCTATAGTTTGCTCAGGTCCTGTTAGTCTCGAAAGGGTTATATAGTGCTTGTAACTTTTAAAAGGTTGTTGTCATGGCTAAACAGACCGCTATTACAGTTTTTTATTGTTTTATAGGTTATTTTGACACGTTATCTCCCAAAAGTAATTAATGTAATGATAAAATGTTTTCGGGGAATGGAATTGTGGTCGAAAAGCCGAGATAAGTAAATTTTTGAAATTGATTACCAGTAAAATAATTTATTTCAACGGAAAACGGTAATGGAACGTTGTTTTTTCTTAAGCATGCATTTAAATTTCAATTAAAAAGAAAAGTTAATATCTGATCCTTCAGACAAGTGATAACCTCAGTCTTATCGATACTTTTTAGGTCTTCATCCTAATCAAGACAATTTTGATTAACTATAATAGAAGAGATAGTCATTTTATCACATTTAAGGGGCTAGTCTCACAAATTTTCTGTACGCCTGTTAAGTACGTAACGATGTGGCTACTATTATGAGCCCAGCCCTTGTTCCTGCGAATTTTTTGTCTTTTTCTTAAATATTCGAATAATTAAATCGGGTTTCGAATGGGGATCTTATATTCCCACACCCAATAAAATATATTTTTGAAACATCCTATTAATATTATAAATGTGACAGTTTGTGAGTTTGGATGTTTTTAACTCAATCCCGCTTTAACTGCTGAAACGGATTTTGTTGAAATTTGGCATGCAAGTAGACTATATACGATTGGAATTAAGTTTATGTTACTCTTTGTAAAGTATGTTTCAATCTGCTAATTTCGTAGGTTTCGCGCTATTACGTCGGAATTTCTATTCTTACTTTACTTTAGAAGCTTTACCTTTTAGAGTTGTTGAAAAGCCTAGCTGTAGAATCTTTGTATTATAACCCTAAAGGGTTGGTGAAAGTCGTATCTCTCGAAGCTTTGTATGATCAGCCGTAATTAATGGTTGGTGGAAATCCTAGCTCTAGGAGCTTTGTAAAATGAACTCACCCGAAAGGGTTGCTTTAACTGGAAACTTATCACCCGAAAGGGTCGCTCAAATTAGAAACCTATTACCCGAAAGGGTCGCTCAAATTAGAAACCTATTGCCCGAAAGCGTCGCTCAAATTGGAAACCTATTGCCCGAAAGGGTCGCTCAATTTGGAAACCTATTGCCCGAAAGGGTCGCTCAAATTGGAAACCTATTGCCCGAAAGGGTCGCTCAAATTGGAAACCTATTGCCCGAAAGAGTAGCTCAAATTGGAAACCTATTGCCCGAAAGAGTAGCTCAAATTGGAAACCTATTGCCAGAAAGAGTAGCTCAAACTGGAAACCTATTGCCAGAAAGAGAAGCTCAAATTGCGAACCTATCGCCCGCAAGGGTCGCTCAAATTGGAAACCTATCGCCCGCAAGGGTAGCTCAAATTGGAAACCTATCGTCCGCAAGGGTCGCTCAAATTGGAAACCTATTGCCCGAAAGGGTCGCTCAAATTGGAAACTTATTGCCCGAAAGGGTCGCTCAAACTGGAAACCTATTGCCGCAAGGGTCGCTTAAATTGGAAACCTATTGCCCGCAAGGGTCGCTTAAATTGGAAACCAATTGCCCGCAAGGGTCGCTTAAATTGGAAACCTATCGCCCGCAAGGGTAGCTTAAATTGGAAACCTATCGCCCGCAAGGGTAGCTCAAATTGGAAACCTATCGCCCGCAAGGGTAGCTCAAATTGGAAACCTATCGCCCGCAAGGGTCGCTGAAATTGGAAACCTATCGCCCGCAAGGGTAGCTCAAATTGGAAACCTATCGCCCGCAAGGGTAGCTCAAATTGGAATCCTATCGCCCGCAAGGGTAGCTCAAATTGGAAACCTATCGCCCGCAAGGGTAGCTCAAATTGGAAACCTATCGCCCGCAAGGGTAGCTCAAATTGGAAACCTATCGCCCGCAAGGGTAGCTCAAATTGGAAACCTATCGCCCGCAAGGGTAGCTCAAATTGGAAACCTATCGCCCGAAAGAGTAGCTCAAATTGGAAACCTATCGCCCGCAAGGGTCGCTGAAATTGGAAACCTATCGCCCGCAAGGGTAGCTCAAATTGGAAACCTATCGTCCGCAAGGGTCGCTCAAATTGGAAACCTATTGCCCGAAAGGGTCGCTCAAATTGGAAACCTATTGCCCGAAAGGGTCGCTCAAACTGGAAACCTATTGCCGCAAGGGTCGCTTATATTGGAAACCTATTGCCCGCAAGGGTCGCTTAAATTGGAAACCAATTGCCCGCAAGGGTCGCTTAAATTGGAAACCTATCGCCCGCAAGGGTAGCTCAAATTGGAAACCTATCGCCCGCAAGGGTAGCTCAAATTGGAAACCTATCGCCCGCAAGGGTACTCTCAAATTGGAAACCTATCGCCCGCAAGGGTAGCTCAAATTGGAAACCTATCGCCCGCAAGGGTAGCTCAAATTGGAAACCTATCATCCGATAATTGATAACGGTGAATTTTGGAAAAAGCCGTCAAATTATTCGGGGATTTTTTTTTAATTCACTCAACATTATTTTGTAAAATTGTCAAATCCTTGGGATATTTGTCAAATGTGAATGGGAGTACAACTATATTTTGGAAAAGGCGCCAATTTATTTCAACAATATTTTGGAAGAGGCGACAAACTATTGGTCAATTAACAATCCTTGGTAAATTTGATTTTTTTGTAAAAAAATTTGAAATAAAAGGCGTAGAGCTATTGCAACTATGTTTTAGAAAAGGTGTTAAATTATAGGGAAATTAGCAAATGTCAACGTCAATATTTCTGAAAAGGGGTCTAGTTTTTTTGCAACTATATTTTGGGAAAGGCAACAAATTATTGAGAAAGTACCAAATGTCAACATCAATATTTTGGAAAAGGCGACAAATTATTGAGAAAGTACCAAATGTCAACATCAATATTTTGGAAAAGGCGACAAATTATTGAGAAAGTACCAAATGTCAACATCAATATTTTGGAAAAGGCGTCAATTTATTTCAACAATATTTCGGAAAAGGCGACAAATTATTGGGAAGTTAGCAAATGTCAACATCAATATATTGGAAAAGGCTTCAATTTATTTCAGCTATATTTTGGAAAAGGCGACAAACTATTGGTCAAGTAACAAACGTCAATATCAATATTTTGGAAGTCATTGCAACTATATTTTGGAAAGAGTGCCTATTTTTCGGCAATTTGATAAATGTAAACACCTTTTCAAAAATATCGTCCTTTACATTTACCAAATTCAGAAATAATTTGATGCCTTTTCCAAAATATCGTCCTTCACATTTACCAAACTCAGGAATAATTTGACGCCTTTTCCAAAATTTTGTCCTTCACATTTATCAAATCCAGGGATAATTTGACGGCTTTTCCAAAATATCGTCCTTCATATTTATCATATTCCATATAGTACCGCCGGGAAATTAACCAGTTTAAACTATAAAAGCAGCGCGCGAAGGGCCTTATTAATTAAGGGATGCACCAATATATTCCAAAATTCAGAGGCATCTTATCGGAAAGTGGGATTGGACGTGTGCGATAAATAAAATAATATGAGCACTAGTTGAGTTTTTTAAAAGTTCTTCTATTAAAATGAGAATGTTTCTAAACCAATTATTTTGGTTTTAAATTAAAGTGAGATTTTTTGGTTTGAAATTTATCACAAATTATTTGAAGGTTTATCAAAAATATTTGACAGTTTATAAAAAAGTATTTGAGAGTTTATCACAAATTAATTCATTCAATCATAATAAAAGTCTTTTGATGCCGTTTTCTTAATTTCCCTGCCTGACCTTGATTTAACATTTTCCTGCCCTATCCTATTTCAGGACATGGCAGATGATAAAGGGGCTTAATGGCTTCTAGCGAGTGTACTGCTACTATCTATGTCCTTCGTCTCGATTTAAATATGTTTTTATGGGATTCATTTCTTTTGCTGACATTCAGCTTGTTTTTGGATTTTTGGACTACTTTTTTATCAGTTTTTTATTAGATTTTGGAACCCCATAAAGCATGTAACGTAGATTTTGTCCACCCACACCTCTTTTTCCCCTCTTCTCATTTCTTCCCCGAGTTGCTCCTCTAATCAAATCCGCCATTTTAGCGTGAACGAGTTTCCTCTGAAAAAATCCTAAATTCGTCGAGCTGACTAAAGGTGAACATCTTTTCTATAGCTTCTGGAATTGCATTGACAATTTTGTGAAACTGAGTTTTAAATAATCCTCTTCTCTTATATATTTTGCAGTCTCTTTTGTGACAAAAAGATTGTTTATCATTATTCATAAACAAATTCGTGTTGACAGACCTATTAACTTAAAGCATTTACATTAAAATACTAATAATCATTTTTGACCAAAATCTCTATTGTTGCACAACCATTTCAATTATTCGCGAGACAATTGTGATTAAAGTTAAATGAGCAGCCATAATTCATGGCGATTAATCATATTTATCACCGCTGGGAGGTCTTCAACTCATTTTTGACAATTTCTTATAGTGCTATTTTGTAACGCATGTGCTTTTCCGTTGTTTTTTGGTGAGTGGCTTTTTCTCTGCCTTTATCTCTCTCTCTCTCTCTCTCTCTCTCTCTCTCTCTCTCTCTCTCTCTCTCTCTCTCTCTCTCTCTCTCTCTCTCTCTCTCTCTCTCTCTCTCTCTCAGAGCTAACTCAGCACGTCGGTATATAGTTCCTTTTGCTAAAAAATCCCCTCGATTTCATTGAATTCTGAAATAGTGGAGTGAGATGAAAATCGTGAAACCCTTACTGTTGACGGGTGAAAGGGTCGCGGGACAAACTAATAGCCTCATCGTATATATACGATGGGGCTAAAAATAAATTGGCAACAATGGTGGTGAAGCAATGTTACTATGGAAGAAAAATATCAAGTGGAAAGTAACAGGAAAAAATTGCAAAATATATTTATGTAACTTATAATTTCAAAATTCGAGTAGCCCCAAAAAAGGCTTTGTAACTAAATGATTTCGACAATTTGATTTTAATTTAGTTTTGTCGTCACTGTTTTTGGTTTTCGTTTCGCCAAGTTTTTTGTAAGGGGAACGTTCGAAGTTTTCACCTTTTTCTTTGGCGGCTCCTCAATTGAATTTGGCTCTCTTATTTCCAGTGATCTGAAGTGTAGAGAGTCAATGATTTCTGGCAGAAGGCATTCCTCATAAAAGAAACGAAGCTTGGGGATTGCTCTCTCCCAGTAACTAGGATCTGGGAAGATTCTTTCGATACTCAGTCCTTTTAGGGTCCAAATAACAAAGTCACAATAGTTTCGCTTCGTTATATGTAGCTGCCCATGAATTTGATGAAAATAGTCGTGATTTCTTTTCAATTTCAGCTGACCATTGACGATGCTTGAAAAAAATTGTTTTTTCTTATTTGGGGCGTCTAGGGGGTGACAAAAACGGACCGAATGGGGACATTTCACCTCTAAAATAAAAACGTTATCCACCAATCCATCTGGTGAAGCGCCCAAAAAACCCATATCGGTGTCAATGAAAATTCCACATTTTGTCACCTGTTTGTTAGAATGCATCTCGTATTCTTCTATCGCCTTTCGTTCTTTTCTTTTGCCCCATTCAACCGCCACATTTGAGAAAGCTTTCGGGTATAGAATTGTTTTCACTAAATTTCGGTATAATGTTTGCGGCCTTCTTTTCATTATTTTTCCAAAATTAGACGCTGTAATTCGATTCTTTCGTAACAAGTGCCATTCCTCGCAATCAGCCTGGTCTTTGGTCCTCTTTTGGATAATATCTTGTTGCTCCTTAGTTACTGCAAGTTCGGCGAAAATTTCCTTTCTCCTTCTTTCCATAGCATCGGGGACCATATCTGGTTTTTCTGAATTTTCTCCGTAGTTTTTGAAATCACGCGTCTCATGATTGCGTTCTTCGGCTTCTTGGCTTTCTTTCATCTCTCTTATACGTTTTTCCAGGCTCGTTCTCTTGTAATTTTTCTGCCTCGCATTTCGACTACCATGAGTTTTAATTGTGACACAAGGGCTCTCACTGGTCACAGTTTTCATAATTTTTGCATGCCAATTTCTACCTAGTTGAAATTGTAGCGCAGCTGCGATGCAACGCGTGAAATAGGATCCACGTCTGTTGAAACATATTTGTTTTCCTCCAACAGTTTTTGCGACCAAGAACATGAAGTTTTCCGCCAAATTATTTGTTTCGTTTTGCAAAAGAGCCGTTGCTAGGTCTTGCGCTCTTTGCGAAGCGTTCTTCAGTTTCATTTCTAAAGCTGGGGTCAAGAGAGAAAACCTATCTGGACCCGCGGACTCGCAGAAATAGGGACGACAATTATCGTGCCGACCAAAAACATGGAAGTAGATGTTTCTAATATCTTGCCTTAGAATTTCAGCGTATTTATTTTGAAGCGAAACAAGTTGTTTAACATCGCCATGCAACTGCATGGTTGCTTCTTTTAGTTCCGCGGCGACGTGGGCGATAGCCCCTCTCATAGCTTTCCCCATTCGAACTATCCTCGATGTTGTCAAGGCTTCTGGGTGAAATTTGGCTATCGCGTAAAGCTTTGATCGGTAGTTTCGTGTCACGTGATTGGCGCACTCGCTTTTTTTAATTTTATCTCCGTAATCCACGTTTTCTTGAAGCTTTGAATGTACAGATGAATCACCATCCCCTATTACAGTTCTGTACTCCAAACCGTGTGTTTCAATACTTTTATCGAAACCTTCAATAAGAATATCTGCCTCCATTGCTGGGGATGAACCCTTTTGTAACACTTATGAGATGGAACTGCTTTATTTTCACTACATCGTTTTTTGTCGCAAATCACGCAGTATTTTTGTCTACTATTCAGTTCTAGTAGTTGTTTTGTTCGAGCTCCAATAATACAAGCTACCCCACTCTTAGCGGAGTATCTATGACCGTGGCTTCGCTGCGACCATCCACCATCCACAATTACACTTATAAACGGATTACCAGTGTCAGAGTCGACATCGCCACTCTCAACAGCCAACTGTTTTTCTAATTTGCCAGCTTCTTTCATTTCGTCTCGCAAAGCTTTCTCCCACATCTGCGGGCAAAACAAATAAACAATTGTGTCATAAGTAAAAACATTACTATCAAATCGAAACTAAAGTGTAAAAAAGTACCAGTGACTAGCTCCTGGCTAAATAACCAAAACCAGGGCCAAAACTAATTTACGAAATCGATTTCCTTACCTCTCCAAGTATTTGCTCCTTTTTGGTATATGTAGGTTTAGACATGTTTGGTATTCCTAGCACAGAAAACACCTCATCCATGTTTTCATACCCACTTCCAATGGATACGAAACCCCAAACAGCCAGTGAGTTTAGCGTAAGTTCATTTTTTGTGGGAATTTCATTGGTATCACGGGAAAGACCATGAATCTTGGGCCTACCTCTTAGACTCGATTCATTTTTTGACGTGGAAATTGATTTCGATTTATTGCAATATTTGCACTCGAAAATAAGGTCTGAAACTAATCCGTTTCGCGATTCTTTTACAAATTCCATTTTCCCTTCCAAATGTTTTTCGCATCTATGAACGTCCAGCTCTCTTATTTCCGTTATGAAGTCTTTAATGTTCACTATTCTATTCCCGTATAAGTTTTGAAAAGCACTGTTAGGCTTTGGAGGGACAAATTTTCTTTGCATTGGTGTAAGGGGCAGAATTTTCAAACTGGGCAAGGTTCTTTCGTCGATCGCGCAACGAGGTTCAAGTTGGTCAGATACAAACGAAATATTTTCTAGTCCCATTGGTGACTTGACTAGAATTTCCTGTGTTGGCACATTTTCAGACACTAGGGTACTTGAAGGCGTTTCAGGTGAAAGCACTCTAGGCCTCGCCACAAATTCTTCATTTGGCAAGCCCATCGCAAGAACTTCTGCCGCAGGGTAACTACAAGTTTAATTACATAATTTATTAATTTGTAGCATTTTGGTTTCACGTCAAGTAATGGTTAGTGAGTACTTACGTTGACAGAGAAATCTTTTTCGCCTTCTGATTCTGCCGTTTGATTTTGAAACATTTTTACGGGACTTGCCCTTTTTGGACAATGGGAGCCGCGCTTTTGCCATTGTCACTTGTCAGAGAAACAATTCCCAAGGCGTCTAATATATAGGCCCAAATATATAAGTTTTGTCGCGATGCAGAAAGTTTCGGTTTGTTGTTTGAAATTCAGGCACGGAAAGTGATGAGTGTACCTAGGTCTTTCTGGTTCGACAGTCTGTCAAATCAGCGATGCTAGATTGAAAACCTTGAACCCGCCAAAATTTAATTGGAAACAAGCCCAAAAACCGTCAATCGATATATCGAAAAGCAGCCCAAAACTGACTAACAGCCAACAACAGTTTTATTTCCAGCCAATATTTTAGAGAAGAAGCCCAATTGCCGGCTTTCAAGCGCAATATGGCATCCCTGGTAACTATAATGACACAGTCTTATCTCTCCTCTTTGATCTCTCTCTCGCGTACCTACCTCGACGCACAGCTGAGTAAACTGACGTCACGTGATCTGACCGGTTTTGAATAGGGGGCTTAGGGAGAATTTGCTCTCTCCGAGCCTACGGACTATGGCTCGGCCATGGGAACTATAACATTCTTCAGAGGGAAAGGAGGAGGGAAGGTAGGGGAGGGACCCAGCCCATGTTTAACAATAAAATCTTGAAAGGGTGAGGCTTAGGCCCGGGGGAGTGACGACTTGCGACTAAAAATAAAATAGGTACTTACAGTGACATCAGTAGTGAGTTTTTGAACTAGAACCAAAATTAGGTTTTAATTCAATATCTCCGCTAATTTCAAATATTTTATCATCAAATTAATTCAGGGCACGTAGGATTTAAAAACTCATCGATCAATACCAATTTCGAAATTTTCGGCTAATTGGTTCGCTTTAATCAACGGAAAATGTCATCACAAATCCTTTCCCATTAAAAATTAATTTCAAAATTAATTAAACATATTTATATGTTGAGATTACTTCATGGCAAAGAGAAGGATACAGTCTTAATTTTACTGAAAACCGTGAATTTATAAGTAAAGCGGTTGCTTCTAATCAACGTGAGAAAAATGACCAATTTGCCATTGAAATTTAGCTATCTTTACCTTCCACCTTAATCAACAAAAGCGATGTAGTTTTAGTACGGGATGATAAATTACCACGACACCTTTGGAAAGTGGGGCGTATCTTGGAACTCCACTCAGGACGAGATGGAAGTAGTCGGTCAGCTACAATAAAAACGAATCAAAAAATAATTAAGCCTCCGTTACAATTGCTATATACTCTTGAAGTTTGAAAAAAAAATATTAAATTAAATTATTTGATTTAAATTTTGTTAAAAAAATGTGATTTTTTTATCTCTCATTTTTGAGGGGAATGTAACGAAATATTAGACCAAAATTTAGACATAGCAAAATATATTCTACAGGGCCGGTAGGCCCTTGTAGATATGACTTGATACCCGTTTGTAATGCTAAACAAAAAAATCACCTTTTTAGGGTTAGCGTCCCATAGAAAAAGCATTACATTTTACCCGGTTTTTTAGGGAAATTGTCATAGGCGATACGGAAAAACTACAGCGAAGTTAGTTTTCGGAATACTTTCAAATTAACAAGCATTTACTTAATGAGAAACTTACCTGTTTAGTTTTTAAATAAATGAAGTCTAATTTTAGTAAATTAACTAATTAATTATGCCTCGAACTCCCTATTTCATAGCAGACGACAGTAATAAAGTTTATTTCATAGCAGACAACAATAAGAAAGTTTATTTCATAGCAGACAACAATAAGAAAGTTTATTTCATAGCAGACAACAGTAAAGCATCTAATTTTCGTCTTAAAAAGTAATTCAGGTAAATAATTACAGTTAATAGAGGTTAATATCGTTTGAAGTAATTTTTCGACGTTCGTTTTGGCCAAGGCTTAATTTGAATTTTGGTAGGTCTGTGTAATATACTCTTTATAGCGTCTTTCGTCCTTTAAGATTATAAAAAAGCTGATTTCTAGCTCTGTTTTGGAATTTGATATAGTCTGCTTCGTTTCATGCTAGAAACATATCCTAAGTTCCTAACCCTAGGTTTTACACTTCAAAATACTACTGGAAAGATGACAAAAAGTGTTTTCGCTTTGCAGTTAAGACAGTGGTGTTTACGTAAGAGCAGTTCATTCAACACTTCCATATGAGGTATACAGTGTTTCATCATTTTTAATTATATATTAATTTTATATTGGCTATTCTCAGTGAGCATTCATATGTTAGAACGCAATTTCGGATTTTTGTGGTCTCCCAAGTCTCCAAAATTGTAAGTTTAACATTTTAGGTCAAATTATTATAATAATCAAAAATATGGATAGATCATCAAGGGTATAAATAGGCAACCTAAGACCCATTTGATTCATGATGTAATAGATCATGTTAGGTTTAGATACAGGGTTAAGCTTATGTTAGGCTAGGTTGTTTTGAGCGGCTAAATGTTCACCTGTTTTTGGAATTATCAAGTTTTATCAACTGAATATATTTCCCCTGTTCCAAAATTTTACTAAATTGGATTTGTTTTTACCCCTGATTGTTGCTAATTATCTTGTTTATTGCCACAAATTTTCTAAAAAAAATGGTATTTTAGCTTCTTTCTACCCTAAAAAGAGGCGCGCTTTTAGCCATAACCAATGCACTTATTTAAAAAGTAAACAGTTCTACGAAATTAACTTTACGATTTTGAAAAGGCTATTAATTTTATTTAATACTCACTAATATCTCGTGCCATCATTATGATTATGATTAATGTATGACAAACCAAAGATGATTTCGATTTATATTTTATTCAAAACCGCTAATAGCATTTTCGGTTCCTTAGATAATAGGGACGGGAAATGACATTTTCAGCCTGTTAAGAGTTGACTACTGCCTTAAGACTGAAGTGACAGATATTATACAAAAACGTCTTTGTTTGGACCAAGACCGAAAAAAACAACGATATGAGTGAGGTTTATCAATTGACTGAAGTTTCAGATATTGAAATTTTTCTTTAAGTATTTTTAGTAGTTTAATCCTTAATCACTATTTAATTCAATCAACTGATTTTACTCTTAATCGATCTATTCCCTCTAAATTTATTCAAAAAATTGCATATCTCCGCTTTTTCAAGAACAATTCCATTTTCCGAAAACATTTTATCATGAAATTAATTATTTTGAAGGGATTTCATATCGATGTTCCTTAACTTGTAAGCAACTTGACGGACATTGGTTTAAATGTTAGTGGCTTGAGAAATTTTCAAGTTTGCACCAAAAAATGTTTTTTCAACGGTTACAATTTGATGAGAAGACTGATATTCGATAAAATATGATTAAGAGTAATTTATTTTGCTCGGACTAATAAAATAATGTCG
The DNA here is from genome assembly GCA_019434445.1 of Phalangium opilio. Lineage (NCBI taxonomy): Eukaryota > Metazoa > Arthropoda > Arachnida > Opiliones > Phalangiidae > Phalangium > Phalangium opilio. The sequence goes on from JAEQBA010000941.1 coordinate 76,394, forward strand.
TTTATCAAAGGAAAAGGAACAACATTTGTCCCATGTGGTACCTTTTAGTAGGTAGCTCTCCTTTCATGGACGGGAAAAATATTTTATAAGCATAAAAATAACCAAAAGTTAGTGTAAAGATTCCATAAAAAGAAAAATTTCTCAGTACTGTACAATGTCATTTTATATTCTTTTCAGCGGAATTAATACATAAATCACTTCACTCTAAACGAGTTATGATATAAAATTTTGCAGTCATCCGTGCTTGCAGTGTATGGGTGCTCTTCTTAGAAATTCAGTAGAATATTTCAAATATTAATTATTGATCCCTCTAAACGTACTCCCTTCAAAATAATTAATTTCATGATAAAATGTTTTCGGAAAATGGAATTGTTCTTGAAAAAGCGGAGATATGCAATTTTTTGAATAAATTTAGAGGGAATAGATCGATAAAGAGTAAAATCAGTTGATTGAATTAAATAGTGATTAAGGATTAAACTACTAAAAATACTTAAAGAAAAATTTCAATATCTGAAACTTCAGTCAATTGATAAACCTCACTCATATCGTTGGTTTTTTCGGTCTTGGTCCAAACAAAGACGTTTTTGTATAATATAAGTTTTGGTTTGAAACACTTAGCGATGTACAGATTACTAACTTCTACAGTGCAACTACCCGCAGGGTCATTAATTGATATGTTTGCTAGACAGTTTCCATGTATCATAAATAAGAAGGTTCATCAATTCAAATTGAAATAATTTGTGGGGGATACTATCCTCGTATTTCCCGTACACCTCACACCACACAAAATGTACGGAATGCCAACCCCAGATATTTGCCAGTTAGGGAGTTGCCATCCTCGCAATGAGGAGGGATGTAAATTTCGTGCCTTTTATTACGGAGGATACGCATTTCATTGTCCATACCGGTACTTAAGAGTTTTAAACTTAGCTCTTCATATGTGTATGTTTATGGTATATAAAACTAACAAAACAGTAAGGAAAAATTATAGTGATGAAAACGACACAGCTACGCATTATATATTCAAGGCCCTGCAGATTTGCAGGTTAGCCAAGTGCCTGTGTGATAACACTCACAGTTTAATGTTTCATGAAGTTCTTTATCACATGAGATCAATGACGCGAATAATTATTTCGCGAATAAGTATTTTGCAGACTTTCTTTAATTAATAAAACGTTTGTAGGTTCTACATTTTGTAGGCGAGGGATAGTGTTAAATGCTAAACAATATTTGTAGATTCTCGAATAAAAAGAAAATGTTTGAATGACATGGGTTTCTAATAATTTTACGTAGGTTTAATATAATTAATATTTTAAACCCATTTTAAAACCTTATCTTTCACCATTTAAACAACTGCCTTATCTGGAAGTTCATATCTATGTATAAATAACTATCTTGTTATAGATTTATATGGTTGTTGATCTGGAGGTTCATATCTACATATAAACAACTATCTTGTTATAGATTTAAATGGTTTTCGAAACCCCACCAATTACGTCAATAAATGTAACACATTCTAACTAGATATATATATAAATTAGACATATTTAATTTGCTAAAAGCAGCTGGACTTGCTTGATCTATTGAATTATAAAATTAGGGGATAAAATATATTTTAATATCTCGAGTTTAAAGGCAGATACGTTAACGAGCGAGCCAATGTTACTTGAGGATATATTCGGTTGATGACTATAGTATCGTGGATTTATTAATATAATATGATTCTTTCCCCCCGTTACGAAAAGTATATCTGTTGGATAACCAAGTTCACTACTAGCAATAAGTTACTGTATTCAGATCTACAATCAATTAAATTCTCCCCGCAAATAATAGTCATGTCTTTATCGAATGTACCTTCTCTGTATACCTTGGCTAAAGTAGCGTCGCGCGAAACTTTTAATATACTATACGAGTATGAACTCGCTTCTCGGCATGACCTTTATTCGGGTTGTTTACTCAGTCATATCGCTACTGAACTTGAAGAATCACTCGCTACCGGCGGTCAGTGTCTCGATTCAAACATTTTAAACTATCTTTCGGCACAAGATGTTTTCGACACTCAAGTTAAAGCACATTATAAACTTTCATTTCTACAGTACAATTATGTTATGACGCGCCCCTCACAATTACCGCGCAATATTCCCGATTGGTGTAACGGTAATCACGTTGTAAAAGACTATTTTAAATTAGAAAATGTTTTTGCGTGCCCCAACAAAAACCCACATTGTTTAAGGTGTCACGAAAGCGATTCAAAACTGGTGTGTTTTAGTGTAGTTTTATTGTACTTTTAGTGTATTTTATTGTGGTTTAGTGTAGTTGTAGTGTAGTTTTTATTGTACTTTTTGTGTTTAATTGTAGTTTTATTGTGGTATAGTGTAGTTTTAAAGTGTTTTATTGTACTTTTAGTGTATTTTTTTGTGTTTTATTGTTCTTTTAGTGTATTTTATTATAGTTTTATTGAGGTATAGTGCAGTTTTAGAGTGTTTTATTGTACCTTAGTGTATTTTATTGTGGTATAGTGTAGTTTTAGAGTGTTTTATTGTACTTTTAGAGTGTTTATTGTAGTTTTATTGTTTTTCAGTGTGTTTTACTGTAAATTTAGTGTATTTTTTTGTAATTTAAGTTTTTCATCATAATTTTTATTGTACCTTAGTGTATTTTATTGTGGAATAGTGAAGTTTTAGTGTATTTTATTGTGTTTTATTGTAGTTTTATTGTATTTCAGTGTGTTTTACAGTAATTTTAGTGTATTTTGTTGTAATTTAAGTTTTTCATCATAATTTAAGTGTGTTTTACTGTAATTTTAGGGTGTTTTACTGTAATTTTAGTGTGTTTTACTGTAATTTGATGTTTAAATGAAGAGCTATTGTTGTTATTTATTTGTCTTTGATATTTCTTTTTTCGTTAGTAAATATATTACCTTTATCTTCTATTAGGTTATTTGATAGGTCCAAAGTATGAAAAGGTACATTTGGATTACTTATCAAAGCCAATGCATGTTTATGAGCAAAATCCCTATTTTAAAATACAAATCTTTACATTAAATAACGTTATTATAAGAATAACTTGGGTCATTGCTGGCGACGGTACGAATATACATCATTTAACTCCTATATTATCTAAATAGAGTTCCTCAATGGAGACAGTTTTTTCATAACAGCCAAAATCTGTTCCAAAGCTACCGGGGCCATTGTTTTTATAGACAATGTAAGGTAGATTTGATTTTCTTTTTACTTACTCTTTAAAACTAACCTGATAAATTACTTCTTTTTTGTAAGTTTTATATTTTCATGTAAATGGAAGCTTCGAGATCAGTAGCACCTCCTGGAGGAGTCTGGATATTTTTCCTTTAGTTCAGTTTTGAACTGTCGAAATAAGATACGGTTCTTTTCTTGATCGGTATCCTTGTTTTTATGGAATGAGTTGGCCGTTTTCAGGCCATTATAGATGACAAAAAGCGTTATTTAAAACTTAAAATTTGAATCCTACAACGTGTAGTTCGCAAACCTGCAAAGATATCAATCAATGGGTTAATTATCGATGGTTTCTTCTTTCTACACACGGTGGTATCTTGGTCTTACTTGACTTTTAAATTAAAGTCATATTGTCTAAACCTTTCACCATGATAAGGTGCTGAATTTCTGCTGAAGAAGAAAGGTTCCCAAGGATCTCTCCACAAGACTTCAAAAATGACAGCTAACTTATTAGTCATTGGTTCTCTCTACCAGGCTTCGTAGTCAATATGTTTCTGACATTTCCAACAAAGCTCGATGTAAAAGAGGTGGGCGTCCATCATTTCCAAACGTTGTAAGAGAGCCGTTTTATCCTTGGGTATTTGGGCTATTTCTTTCATTTCGAATGCGGGTACAACGTAAACAGTTTTATCATCTTTTCGAGATTCGAGAAAGAGCCTATTTTCTCAGGCATACTCCAGTAACATTTCGTGGAGGTTATCGTTGGGCATCATATCGACGTCTAAGACTAATACAAATTCTGTGGTGGAACGAGTCCTTGCGTTTGGTGTTGGCCTGTAAACGGGGTAGCCTCTGCCTCTACCGTTGGTTTTAGTACGATACTAATAGCTTGTTTCAATTTCTTTACGCTACCGTAACTGAGAGGACTTTCACTGTTATAATACACTCGGCTTAACTTATTTTCCATCATTACACTTTCTCAATGAGAGATTTTCTATTTAACCCTTGTCAATCCAATCATCCTCGTCTCTTATCAATGACGTCACAGATACAGTTGTAGAAGATTTAACCCTTGTCAATGTACGTTTAAAGCTATCCATTCTCGTCTCTTATCAATGACGTCACAGATACAGTTGTAGAAGAGAGGAGTTTCCCAATAGACGGCGCACGGTGTTTTCCCGCCAATGACGTCACAGATGCAGTTGTAGAAGAGACAGGACTGCCAAATTCCCGCGCAGTGTTTTCCCGCCAGGGGGCGCGCAAGTTTTCCCGCGAGGGGGCGCTGTTTTCCCGCGGCGCTGTTGGGGGCGTGGCATAATGACGTCATAGGTCATTGACACAGTGACCTTGACATTCTACACCTACATTCTACACCTACGGAGGTACGAAGTGTGGGTCTATACTACTGCCATGAATGGCTGCACTTAACGTTAGTGTACACTGCCAAGTTATCTCCGTTAAAACGAAGAAACAATGAGTTAACCGTGGAAACGGTTTCAAAGGCTTATGTAAATTAAAGGGAAAGCTAAAATAGTCCGTAAACCGTAACATTTTCTTTAATTACCTCTCCGTGTGACGTAGTCCAGGAGAGGTTCTGTAACGGCCGTGTCTGTCTGTCTGTCTGTCTGTGTGTGTGTGTCTGTCTGTCCGTTGTTACACCCACGTGACCGCGTTCGCAGTTTGCGTATCGGAGCAAACGTGTTCGCCATTTCCGAACTGCTTTCACAGTCACGGAAATGGCTCCTCTACTTGAGTTCTCACACCACCATCTTCTGATCTTTGTCCATCCCACATGAACACCAGCCTGGTACTTATCTGGCTTCCAACACCATCATCTTCTGTTCTTTGTCAATCCCACATTGACACCAGTCTGCACTTACACTGGCTTCTAATCACCACCATCCACTGGTCTTCCGTCTATTCCACATAGACACCAATCTGTATCATTAGCTTCTACTCCATTATCATCGTTTGGTTTTAGGATATACGCGGCGATCAGCTAGGGTTACGAGAAACGTCTAGCCTACCTAAGGTGGGATCGGCCACCAAAGGTTTTCGCAATTGCGCTTTTTCCTTACTGTTATAATGGAATCGAATCGTATATATACCCCAAAATTTGAAGAAAGCGGGAAGAGGGGTACCCTTCACTTTAAACGTCAATATTAGCAAAGTTTGAGAAGATAATAGGTATAACTTTATTTTGAACGATTTAACTATTATTAATGTTAATTATTGAAGATTAAAATAATTAAAAATAATTATATTTATTTAAATATTAAAGATAAACCTCTCGTACAAAGAGAGATTATCACTGCCTCCTGTATCAACCAAGGCCCGTGCATGCGATATATTTCCTTCATTGCCTCCTATATCTACCAAGGCCCGTGCATGCGATATATTTCCTTCATTGCCTCCTGTATCTATCAAGGCCCGTGCATTGTGATATATTTCATTCATTGCCTCCTATATATATAAAGGATGAGGGCAAAAGTGTTTTCATTCGATAATTTTGTTTATATAATCTTCTCGACACGGAGAGGTAATATTTTGGTTTTCCCAACTTGTTTTACTTTAAAATGATACTTAAAACGAGAGATTTATATTTATATCAAGGTGAATATACATATTACACTATTTGTTGATTCTAAAATTTTTTTATGTTTTGTTGTAATACAAGTTTACAGCAACAGAATCGAGGAAGAGACGTCCTCCTAACCAAACCAAACCTAATATAACAGTACTGTTTTGGAAAAGGCATATTCTTTGAGAAGTAAATGAAGCTAAACATCAATATTTTGGAAAAGGCGTAACATTATTAATTGATTTACAAAATATTACTAAACTAACTTAAACAAACCAAACCTAACATATCAGTAATGATTTGGAAAAGGCATATTATTGGAGAGGTCAATGAAGCTAAACATCAATATTTTGGAAAAGGCGTAGCATTGTTAAATTATTTATAAACTAATACTAGCCTAACCTAACCTAAACTAAACCGACCCTAACCTAACCTGTCCTAAATCAACGTCACTCCGTTGCATTCGAATCGATGGGATCTCCTTATCTTCCGCAAATCCCAGTGGTTCGAAAACCCGCCGTTCCGCTAGTTTCTTATCTAGTTTGGCGTATTTCGATTGAATGGGATTTCGGTTCATTGGGAATTCGGTCCATTGGGAGGAAACCGTTTTGTTGGGTGGTGATGTAAACGGTGGAGGGTTCAGTCACCACCAGTGGACACGGGTAAATCGGCACCAATAAGGTAGAATGTCCGTGCAGGTCGTATTCCCTCAATCTTTGTCGCCCAGAAGCTTAGCTTGCAATTGACCGTCAAAATACAAAAAGTTGTCAGACATTTATAAACCCTTCCTTCCTACCAGGATGGGAAATAAACATTTAAAGGCCGGGAAACGGCGAGAAGGGTTTTTGTCAAACTGAAAACCGTGCATCGAACTAACAATGGGCGACCGTGCTTCAACCTTTTTAGGGGTTCTTGTCAAACTGAAAGCCGTGCAAAGCGGTTCTTGTCAAACTGAAGATAAACATTGGACAGTCTCTTAAATTTTGTTTCCCCGACTTTTTGCATCCCCCATTTAAGAGACTGTCTATTGTTTATCTTCAGTTTGACAAGAACCGCTTTGCACGGCTTTCAGTTTGACAAGAACCCCTAAAAAGTTTGAAGCACGGTCGCCCATTGTTAGTTCGATGCACGGTTTTCAGTTTGACAAGAACCCTTCTCGCCGTTTCCCGGCCTTTAAGGAAGTATTTAAACGCTACTAAGTCGACGGTAACTGTTTAAACGTTTTATTTCATGTTTTTTTATTTTAAAATTATTAGATAACAAAAACATAATTTAAAATAATTTCTAATCTTTATTTCAGCATTATATAAAGCGAGTATTCCATTTGTCGTTGCTATTCTTTTAAATGTCAAACACTACTACGCGAAGCACTTTCTTGCGGTTAAGCATTACGTGTTGATTCCGAGTGTAGTAACACCAGAAAATGGCTTGGAACAGGATCGTGATGGTGACGATAGCGTTTGCCGTTAAGTAAAAGAGCAGGGGTAAATAACAATCCTCTAGACTCATGAAATGGTCATCCTTGGACTTGGGCATTTCCCACGTCCGAGCATCTAAAAAACTCTCACACTTTTGCTGCACTCGCTCCAGAGATTTTCGCTCGAACATTCTACCTAATCTGACACAGTGAATATTTATTATGAAATTCCTTTGCCCCAATATTTAAAAACATATTAGCCAGCCAATCAGACGCACGCTGAGTTAGAAATGAATCGTGAAGCAACAGAGCTTTAACTTGAGCTGGCGAGATTTAGAAAAACATTTTTACATCAATTTTAAGATTACCCCTGGTTGGCTGAAATTATTTAGGCAGTCAGAAAGTAGCGAGGGGTCGGACGTTCGGCATTTTAGTGTAAGGGATTTTGAGATTTCAAGGTTTTGACAAAGATTTTGAGATTTTGCCCCAGATTTTGAGATTCTGACTGGGATTTTAGAAATCTTGAAATCTAGTCCAAGATTTTAAGATTTCGGGATTTTCTAGGAGATTCTCAGATTTTTATCGCGATTTTTAGATTTCGGGATTTTGTTTAGGATTTTCAGATTTTGAAGGAGATTTCGCGATTTGGAACAAGATTTACAGATTTCGAAGGAGATTTTCAGATTTTTGATGAAATTTTGGGAATTTGCAGGGGATATCAAGATTTACAATCAACTTCCGTTGTTCAAAGGATATTTCTAGATTTTGAAATATAGGTTTAGGTTTCAGACTTTAAATTTGTCTTAATTTACCGTAATGAATACCGGAGAAAAATCGACAAAAATAGTCTAATTTGTAATACAGAACTTATATAGCGCAGGCTCCAAAAAGCGAGACGGAAGGCAGAGCTTTACCCCCGTGTTTTCGCCTCTTAAATAGATGCAAAACGTGTATTGTATGCGTGGGGTTTCAGATATTGATATTTTAGGGTGAGATTTCGGGATTTTACGTTAAGATTTCGGGATTTATAGAGTTTAATGTGAGATTTCGGGATTTATAGAGTTTAATGTGAGATTTCGGGATTTTCAGATTTTCAGATTTTGACATGGGATTTTCGAATTTTTGGATTTTGACGTGAGATTTTGGGATTTTTAGATTTTTACGTGAGATTTTGGGATTTTTAGATTTTTACGTGAGATTTTGGGATTTTTAGATTTTGACGTGAGATTTTGGGATTTTTAGATTTTGTCGTGAGATTTTAAGGGTAAGATTTCGGGATTTCGAGATTTTTGAAAGAGATTTTAAATAGACTGTACGAATTTTGACAAACGTCCAATCCCTAGGAAAGTAGCCTTTGAGCCAGCTTATAGGCCAGGACAGATAGGCCAAAAAGGGCTTGACCTAGAACATTTGAACATAAAGATGAAAATTGGTACATGTGTTGTTTTTGACCCAACAAAAAATATACTAAAAGTCCCCTGCTGTAGAGCGCTAGCTTTCGCCGCCATCTTGGAAAATGGCCGCGGGGAATTACAGCTACAAAGTATTCCACGTTCTTCTTCAAAAATTATGAAAATTGGTACACATTATGATTGGAGCCACATAAACATCATGCCAAATTTTCACAGCTCTGTGCTCAATAGTTTGGTCGCGATATTAAAAAATGGCCGCCGTGAATGCTAGGTACAGTATATTTCACCATGTTGTTGGAAAATTATGAAAATTGATAAGTATTATAATCAGAGCTGTGTGAACCTCATAGTAAAATATTGAAGCCATTAGTAAGATAGTTTGGCCGCCATGTTAGAAAATGGCCGCCATCAATGCCATTTAGATACAGTAATTGGTTCAAAAATTATGAAAATTGGTAATTATTATGTTGAAGACCGTCTAAATATCATACTTGAATATTGAAGACGTGCTACTGATAGTTTGGGCGCCATTTTCGAAATTGACTACTCGAAGTGCCAAATATATTACCGATATATAAATTTTTTCGATATTTTTTTGTTGAGTAGATGATTTTCATGAACGTATAAAACGCTATAAAAATAACTATTTTAGAGTCTAAATTATCGACCCATCTTCAAAAATGGTCGCTGAAATATTACTATCCTAGAAATCTGGAAAAAAAAGAGAAGGAAAGCCATATTACTCGGATTTTGATTAGGAAAAACCGTTTTATATGGGGTATATGCATTCTAGTGTTGTTAAGGATTAGGAAGGCACATTTTTAGCATTTCGTTCATATTTCTCGTCATCGTGAAGATTTTTTATTACGGCTAATACCTTCACAATGACCACACATTGCCCAGCAAGCTAATCCAGATATCTGATGCCGGAAGGAAAATGGTGTGAATGGGTCTTCAACTTTCGCGATCGCGAACCAATCCCCACTGTTCGGGATTAAATCGTTTCCTAGACTAGATATTGTTGGACTTGAAGATACGCTCGGAATAAATATAGTTTTGCGGCGTCGGTTGGTGGACGAAGCTTAGCGAGATCAAATGAGGACTTGACAGTATGTGTGGCAACGGTTCCATTATACGTGTAATATCTACATAAATGAAGCGTGACGTGTCAATTATCGCCCTAAAAAAAGCGAAAAGGAATCTCTCTTCGGCAGCAGCTCTGGCTTCCTTAGATGCAATATGGTCATTAAATAGCGCAACAAATTTGTAAGATGTTGATTATCAGTCATTACTTTAAACCACGCCTTATCATAACCACACCCAGTTACAGCACGTAAATGAAAGAAGTGTTCTCTTAACCTTTTTAACTCAAAGGACTTGTCGTGGCCCGAGTTCGGTGTGACGGTTCGGGAGTTCCTTGGGTTCACCCTTGGTTCAGACCGTTCCCTGCCCCATTCCGTGAAGGTTTTGCTGGGCCGCTTCGCCCCTGCCCAGGCGTTGCCATGGCTCGCCCCCGCTATTGGCAACCCTTTAGGGGTCACGAATACACTATTGGTTTGGGCCGTATGGCACTGTTGTGCTTGGAGAGAACTCCCCCGTCTCCTCGAGCCTTCTGCTGCCTTAATCCTTCCATGTCACCGACCACCTCCTGACTGGGCTTGCCGCTGACGGTGTCTGTTTTGTTGTGATATAAAAATTGGGACGAATTACATTAATAATCTAAGTTCTTTATTCAACTGAAAAACTTTCTCTTATACACAACTGTGTTCGGTAGAGGCGCGAATCATTCTTGTTTGTTTATGGTTTTTCCAATTCCTGCATTCTCATCTTATTGATTTCTAATCTTATCACGCCATCTACTTTAATCTTAGGAAGTATACAAAATTATCATCTCTTATTTAATATTAACATTGTTATGCAAATTTACTTTAGAACATGGAATTAAACATTTATATATAGAATTAATTAAGGATATGAAAGTATTTGTTTTATCATTATTCAACATCCTTCTCTCAAGTTCAGAGATCCAGTCTTACTGGTTTAATAATCGCGCGACCCGACCTGGTGCGATAAGGCTCTGGTGATTCATCCTGTTGTGGTGACAATTGTTGTGATGTCGGGACGGGTGAATTTTCTTGCTCTCCTTGGTTTTGTTCATCTGGTTCTTGTACTGGACCTTTGGACGGTTGTCCATCAGGTTGCTGTGGAGCGGCATCGTCTCTGTCCTGTCTGACGGGTATCAGATGATATCTGTTGCGACGGATGGTACCCTTTGGGGTGTGGATCATGTAGGAACGTGGTTCGGGTGCGTGTTCGGCTACTGTTCCTTGCGTTCTCATGTCTGTTATCCATACTGTTTCGCCCTTGTTCAACTCACGGAGCGTTTTCACATTATGACGAGTGTCATAATTTTTCTTATGTGAGGCCTTTCTACGTTCTTCCAAGTCAACGACTTGTTCTCGTGGTAAATGGGACGGATATAAGTGAGTGCTAGTGATCGGTAGTGTGGATCGTACCTTGCGACCCATGAACAGTTCAGCTGGGCTATAACCGTTAGCCAACGGAGTCGAACGGTAAGCCAATAAGGCTTTACACGCGTCTTCAGATTTCTTCAGCTATTGTTTTAGGATCTTCACTGCTGCCTCTGCAAAGCCGTTACTCTGAGGATAACGTGGACTGGATGTCACATGCGTAAATCCGTAATTCTCCGCAAAGCGTCGGAATTCTGACGTCAATGTAGGATTGAATTGAGGACCGTTATCTGACTTGACTGTCTCAGGTATGCCATGGGTGGCGAAGATTGACTTGATGCGATCAATTACCGCAGCGGTGTTTAATTCACTGAGCGGTCGTATCTCAAAGAAACGCGAATAATAATCCGTGACCACCAGGAACCATTTCTTTTCTAGATGGAATAAATCCATAGCAACTATTTGCCACGGGCGATCAGGAAATTCTGTAGGTATCATTGGTTCGTGCATATTTTTGGATTCCTTGATACACGCGAGGCAACGTTGAACCCTTTCTTCGATTGCTCGAGATAATCCTGGCCACCATACTGCTGATTTCGCTCTTGCGCGGCACTTGGTAATTCCCTGGTGACCGTGGTGTATTTGTTCCAATACTGTGTCTCGTAATAGTTCGGGGATCACGAGTCGAGAACTCTTCATGAGCAGGCCGTCCGCTTCTGACAGCTCATCGCGATAAGCATAATAGCTTTGACATTCCTTGGTTACTTGACTTTTCTGTGGCCACCCGTGTTGAATGTAATGTAGCAGTTGTATGCATACTTGATCATTTCTTTGGTTCTGCCTGTAGCGGGAAGGGTTGACGTGATGAGTTGTATGTAGGCAGATACTTCTTCATCCAATTCTACCGAATCGTGTTCTCCAGATAGGGGGGCACGCGAAAGTGCGTCGGCGGCATGTAACTCCTTTCCCGGAACATATTTTATAGTATAGACGTAACGCATCATCCGTAACCGCATTCTTTGAAGACGAGGGGACAAATCATCTATTTGCTTTGTCGTCAAGATCGTCACTAACGGTTTATGATCTGTTTCAAGATCAACGCTAATCCCTGTTATGTAATCCTTGAATCGATTACATGCCCACGCCAATGCTGTGGCTTCTTTCTCTATTTGCGCGTATCTCTTTTCTGCATCTGTTAACGTCGTAGATGCGTAAGCGACTACGCGCCGTTGTCCATCTGTATGAACTTGACTTAGGACAGCGCCTATTCCCCAAGATGACGCATCAGCTGAAATAATTGTTTCCAGCTTCGGATCATACACCGCCAGTACTGGATGATTAGTTAACAATGCTTTGATCTTAATAAACGACTCGTTCTGTGGGTCTCCCCACGTCCACTCATTTTTTGTGCTTAAGAGTTCATGTAACGGTCTCAGTGTATGAGATACTTCCGGTACAAACTTTGCTAGAAAGTTAACCATCCCTAGGAAACGCTTCAACTCTGTTGTATTTGTTGGCGGTGGCAGTTTGTTGATAGCGGCTATCTTCGCTTCGTCTGGATGTATTCCTGCTTCATCTATGACGTGGCCTAGAAACTTAACTCTTCTGACGGAGAACTCGCATTTGGCTCTATTAAGTGTAATTCCAGCTTCTGTCAGACGTTTTAATATCTGTCTCAATCTCTCGCCATGCTCTTGCACGTTACATCCCCATACCAAAATATCATCTTGCAGGTGAACAGCTCCTGGTATTCCAGCGAGACAGAGTCCTATTTTTCGTTGGAAATGCTCTGACGCAGAACAAATACCAAAGGGCATTCTGTTAAAATAATATCGCCCGAAAGGCGTGATAAAAGTTGTCAACTTCGCTGACTGAGGCGCCAAGGGAACTTGCCAATAACCGCTCGTAGCATCTAATTTCGAAAATATGGTGGCTCCCGCCAATTGACCCAAGATGTGATCCACCGAGGGAAGTGGATATCTTTCTCTCTTAATGAATTTATTTAAATCAGTCAAATCCACGCAAATGCGTATGCTTTTATCCGGCTTGGGAACTATCACCATCGGGCGCTGAAGTCTGTCGGTTCTTCTATAGTTGTTATAATACCCTCTGAAACCATGCGGATCAGTTCATCTTTGGTTTGCTTCATCAGTGGAATGGGAACTCTTCTAGGCGTGTTTAATGCAGTTGGTTGAGCGCCAGGCATTAATGCAATCTCATATGGTTCGACGGTCTTGCCTATTCCTTCAAAGAGATGAGGAAACTCCTGCAAGATCAACTCAACTTTAGTGGCGGCTGATTCCATTCCATCTACTCTCGCTATTATGTTTAATTCTTCACTCGCTTTCAGCCCCAAAAGCGGTCTTTCTAGGTCTGGGATCACGTAGACGTTTTCAACTATTCTTGCATCTTTATATTCTAATGTCGCAGCTATCATCCCTACGCATTCGATTCTCTTACGGCCTGGGCCATATAAGGTTCTATCTGAGGCTACCAATTTATTTGCTAGAGGCATTGCTCGGGCCATTTCTTCCGGTATGACACTCACATCAGCTCCTGTGTCAACCTTAAACTTAATTCGTTGTTTATTAACCAAGATGGTGGCATGCCACTGCCGGGAGGGTTTGCTCTCTACTGATCCCAAAAATGCATTGTTCAAGGATGTATCGCTGGTTACTTCTCTTATAGTATTCATTGAATTTCGGCACTGTTTCGCAAAGTGACCTCTTCTCTTACATTTATGACATGTAGCGCTGGAGGCTGGACATTGTTCTCTGGGATGATTTCTCGAGTATCCACAACGTTTACAACGTTCTTGCTGTTGCTGAGGTTGGTGTTGTCGTTGCGTTGACATATTTGGAGGTGGCTGTTTGGCCGTTACGTGGTTCCGCCATTGACCTTGCATGTTTCTGCTAGCACGCGATGCAGGTTTACCCGTGTGTATTCTATCTACATTATGCGCATTTTTCTCGGGGTACAACTCCCGTTGTTGCGATTTGATTTGTTCATTTTGTCTGGCTTTCGTGACAGCACCGTCCAATGTCAGTTCTTTGTCCAACTGCAGTCGCTCTGATAAGGCCTTGTCTTTTAATCCAACTACCAGTCTGTCACAGATAAGTCCGTCCCGCATTGTTCCAAATTCACAATGTTCTGATAATGCGTGTAATGCGGTAATGTATTCTTCTACACTCTCGCCATCTCTTTGTTGACGATTATTAAATTTCGCTCTCTCATACGTGCGGTTGCGCCGTACAACGTAGTGTCCTTTAAAACGATCTTTGACGTTCTCATAGACGCTCTCTTCCTCCGTACTCAATTGAAACGAGTCGAAGATATCGTCGGCCTGAGGACCCATGAAATAGATTAAGGCATTTACTTGTTCCTTATGAGAACTTCGACTCAGACCCGAGGCCTGGCGAAAGCGTTCAAATCTTCTATTCCATTTCGGCCATTCTCCCGCTCCTGTTAAAAGTTCGGGGGCAGTGATTTGAAAGGTAGGGGCAGGTACGGGGGCACTCCCGTTGGTACGCTCTGTCCACCTTGAACAAGTTCCAAGTCATTCGTGTCGTCTTCAGTCATGTTAAGTCGGGTGTCCTTTTGTTTACTAGCGAGTAGTGGTATTTTCTTCTTCTCACTGACGCTGTATCACTAAGCCTCTGACCCTAATATCCCCTTTCCAAAGCGACGGGAACGGCGAAAAAACTGACAAACGCGGCGGGAAGACGCGGGAAACTTTAATCTGACACCATGTTTTGTTGTGATATAAAAATTGGGACGAATTACATTATTAATCTAAGTTCTTTATTCAACTGAAAAACTTTCTCTTATACACAACTGTGTTCGGTAGAGGCGCGAATCATTCTTGTTTGTTTATGGTTTTTCCAATTCCTGCATTCTCATCTTATTGATTTCTAATCTTATCACGCCATCTACTTTAATCTTAGGAAGTATACAAAATTATCATCTCTTATTTAATATTAACATTGTTATGCAAATTTACTTTAGAACATGGAATTAAACATTTATATATAGAATTAATAAAGGATATGAAAGTATTTGTTTTATCATTATTCAACAGTGTCCAGCTTCTGTCACCTGCTCAAGTGGCGTTTGTCGGTCCCGCTGGCCGATACCGTAAGCCATTACGGCGGTTCCGCAGGTTCAATTTCGAATATGATGGGGAGGGGTGCTGATAAGGCCCCCAACTAGGTGTAGCGCCTAATTAAGGGTTCTGACATGCAATTATTATGAAAAATCTTCAGGATGACGATTAATCTGTATGAAATGTTAGAGATTTGTCTAAATTCTAATCTTAAACAACACTAGAATGTATAAACCCCATATTAAATCATATTCTCTAATCAACATGTTGAGAATAACAGCTTAGAATAACTTTTCTTTCTTTCAGAATTTAGGGCAATGATTTTCGTGTGGCCATTTTTAAAGATGGTGTCGATAATTTCGACTTCGTGATATCCATTTTTTTTTGTTTTTTCATACGTTAATGAAATCATCTATTCAAAATTGGAATTTCAAAAAGATATATATATTGAAAATATATTTAGCATTTCCAGCAGCCATTTTCGAAGATGGCACCCAAACTACCAGTAGCACGTCCTATATATTCAGGTATGATGTTAAGACGGTCTTCAACATAATTATTACCAATTTTCATAATTTTTGAACCCTATACTGTATCTATATGACATTGATGGCAGCCATTTTCCAACATGGCGGCCAAACTATCGTATTAATGGCTTCATTATTTTACTATGAGGTTCACACAGCTCTGATTATAATACCTATCAATTTTCATAATTTTCCAAGAACATGGTGAAATATACTGTACCTAGCATTCACGGCGGCCATTTTCCAATATGGCGACCAAACTATTGAACACAGAGCTGTAAAATTTAGCCATGATGTTCATGAGGTTCCAATCATAATGTGTACCTATTTTCATAATTTTTAAAGAAGAACGTGGAATACATTGTAGTTGGCATTCCCGGCGGCCATTTTCCAAGATGGCGGCGAAAGCTCGCGTTCTACAGCAGGGGACTTTTAGTATATTTTTTGTTGGGTGAAAAACAACCCATGCACCAATTTTCATCTTTATGTTCAAATGTTCTAGGTCAAACCCTAAAAGTCCTGGGCTATTAATATACTTAATATATTGAATACCACTGAAATGAGAAACCACTTTTTACAAATGCTAAAATACAACACACCACTTTAACAGCCATTCAACTACCCAAAATTTATATTGAACAAAACTTTAATAATTACAATATTTCAACAATAAATTTCTTACCCTCGGTTGATTTGTTCCATAGTCTGTTTGGAGACGTTTCTGTTGATGATAACTCCTTGAATGATTTGAGTGAGTGGGGGTGACACGTGATACTTCAGGCCCTCGTCTTCCTCCATGACGAGAGACGCCAGCAATAGCAACAATAGTGTATTAATCATAATGACCTGACGCTGACCACTGATGTTCTTACGGAACTCAAAGTCAACAACCAAATCCAAAAACCTGTAGTAACTGTTCGATTCTTTAATCGAAGTCATCAAATTGCTGACCACTGAGTCTGATTTTGCCTAAAGACATAAACCCAACTATTATTTTAACAAACCATAGGAAATTCTATTCTCTTCTCTAGCATCTTGGTTGACATTATTATAAACACACGTTCTTCAGCATAAAGGGAGATTTTAAGATGCGCCAAAGGAGCCCCGCTTCGCTTAAATGAAAGACATCGTCTAGGTTTCTTACCAAATTAGCGAGGTACATTTCCTCAAAGGTTTTCTTAGGTACTTTGAGTATAATGTCCTTGTAGTGCTTCAAGTCAGCGAAAGTGTCGATGCGAAAGTAAACAGGAATAGATAGATTGGTGGTGAAGTGACTGTTCTGTTGCGCGCTTATAACGAGCGCTGCCAGCAACCACCCGAACATCAAGATACGGTATGAAAGTGAACGGGGTTTGTCAGAAATCGCTAAAAACAAATAACTATCATAGTTTGAGCAAGCCTAACCTAAATGTAAGACGTGTGATAAATGACCCTTAACCTGCCTGGTCAAAGAAAGACCCTTTTTGATACGGCGTACTTAAAAGTGTCTAGACATTTGTCCGTTAGGGCTAAGGTTAAGTGAGAATGAACTTACGAACTCGGAACATGCTAAGAGAAAACGTGTAAAGACTGGAGGCAAAATGTCGGAGAAAGTGTCTCGCCTTGTAAACGGCGACTTTCATTAGTGATGCAAGAATGGAGACCAGAATGACGCAATTGACCAATCCGACCGTCACCTGTGAGGTAATTCGAAAGAGGATTAAATGGTTTTGATTTGATTCTACCGGTAAAACCTGGAAGTTCTACCCCTCCTTGGAAGGGAAAAAGGAACCAATTGCTCAAATGATGTCTGGAGGTTAAAGGGGGATGGGCCAAGCAAAGTATTAAAAACGTCATTAATCGCGTCACAAGAAGTTTCTATTGCATAGCTTATTTTTTCTTCTACAGCAGGAGCTGTACTACTGTAATAAGTTTCGTTCCTTCGGGAGAGTGGTGTGTTGATTGAAAACGGAACGGTTAAAATACAAGTTGCAAAACCAAAATAAACCTTTCGAGTGTAGACTCAATAGGAGGTTTTTCTTAAATAATTAAATAAGTAAAATTGATATTAATTATTTTAATCGTCATTTATTTACCTTAATTCTAGTTAAATCGTTTCAAGTAACTTTTTCCCAAAAGTCATTTTAAACAAGCTCTTGTTGACGTTCAATTTCAAGAGTATGCCTCTTTAACAGTTATTGGAAATTTAGGGTATATAAGGCGAATGATTCACTATAAATGATAAGAAAATCCATAATTGCGTGAACCTTTCGTGGAAGGCCTGCCATTATTAGACTAAACGTTTCTTGTAACCCTAGCCGATCGCCGCGTACAGACTGTTAAAAAAGTCTTTGCGCGTTGCAGTTTTCGCACATATTTTACTATATTTCAAAAACTATTCAAGCTAACGCTCTGGAATAAAGTGCGTTATAAAAGTTTTGCATTTCTCTTTCATATTTTACCCGTTCCACAGTTGTCCTTGGCCCAAATAACAATATTTTCAAACCGGTTCTCCTCTTCAAAAGACGCGAGTTTTCTCTTAAAGGGAGGGGGGAAGTGGAAATTAAAGTGATTTTTTATCGGTTCTTATAAGACCAGTCTGCATAATGAAAAATTTAGGAAATACCTCCCATTGATTTTAATATTCAAATTAGGCTAAGATTTTATGAATAATTTTAAATAAGGACCTCCGACCAATCGCGTAACGCCGTGCCTTTTTGTTAACACAATTCTCGTGGCACGC
Organism: Phalangium opilio; assembly: GCA_019434445.1. Taxonomy (NCBI): domain Eukaryota; kingdom Metazoa; phylum Arthropoda; class Arachnida; order Opiliones; family Phalangiidae; genus Phalangium; species Phalangium opilio. The sequence goes on from JAEQBA010000941.1 coordinate 94,820, forward strand.
TCCATGTCTCGCGCCACTATTGTCACATCACGCAATTTTTTTCAAATCTCGCAAAAAATTGATTCAACACGGAACGTGCCACGAGAAAATTGTTTATAAAAGGACAGGGCTCTACGCGATTGGTCGGAGATCCTTATTTAAAATTATCCATAAAATTTCAAACTAATTGACGTATAAGAATCGTTCGGTGTTATTTCCTGATAATTCATTATGCAGATTGGTCTTTTAGAAGAATCAATAAAAAAATTACTTAATTTTCCACTTCACCATCCCTTTTATGAGCGACTGAATTGTTTCAAAGTATCGCGCCACAAGACCAATCATATATATATGCATAAAGTGCCATAACATGTAACAAGCATTATTACGACAAAGATTTGATACTCGATTATGAATTATTGCCATTTAAATCGAAGTTGCCAGATTTTGAATAAAGGCTGATTACTCGTGACCTATTCATCCGAATTGAATTTGGTGAAAACATTTCAAATATGAATCGACCCCAAGGAATCCGAAAATCGCATTTATATCCTCGAGAATCCAATATTTTCAAAGTTGATAATTTTGACATTTCCGGTTTCCGGTATAAGTATGCAAAGGACAACTGTGGAACGGGTAAAATATGAAAGAGAAATGCAAAACTTTTATAACGCACTTTATTCCAGAGCGCTACCTTGAATAGTTTTTGAAATATAGTAAAATATGTGCGAAAACTGCAACGCGCAAAGAATTTTTTAACAGTCTGTACTTCTTAATCCAGACGAAGGGAGTCGAACCCAAAAATTACTCTCTGCGAACACATTTGCTCCGATTTATCAACTACGAACGCGGTGACAGACACGTCCAGTGTAATACCTCTCCGTAAGGTCATCGTCACTTGGAGCGGTTAAAATACTAGCGTTGATATCACTTTAACTTTCACAAAGCAACTGCTGTGTTTTTATAATCCAATCAGATGACTGTAAAATATGTAACGTCCTAACATCTATAGTGTTCCGAGTAGAGCGAAATTTTGCGCTCACCCTCTTTCACCCCACGTCACAGCATAAAGAGTATTGCTTTTGGCCATTCCGTGAAGATGTGTATATTCTTGGTAAAACCAATAGTTGTGTACATGGTAATAATATTGTAAAAATCGAAAACGGGAGCCTTTTTCAGATATTATGTCGCACAAAGTGAAAAAACAATTTGAAGAAGCTGAGAGAATAACTTGTGCTTTTTACTTGAATTTATTCGCCCGGTAAATGGCTTAGCATCGTTCAATATTTTAATTGCACTTTTGTGAGGCGTCAGTACCAAAACAGACCTTTCTCTAACTTAGTTTATTAAGCATACGGGTATTACATCTTACAGCAAAATAAAATAAAATAAAATAAAAATCTCTTCAAATTTACTTAAAATGTTCGTAAAAAGCTTTTATGTGCATAGAGTCTTACGGCGTCTGAGAAGATGAAGAGACCGTTAAGGGAAGTCTCAGTTTTTCTGGTGGGAACTCCTGAGAAGAGGATAACTTCGCTGGACCAGGTGGGCACTGAGAAAGCGTAAAAGTCGTAATAAAACCCGCCGTTCAGCGAGAACGGCATGCAGAACAAATCCATGCCCTATTAATGATATTAAGAGAAAATAAAAAATGACAAGGTTGACATTAACATTGTGGATACCTCTTTCAGGATGTCTCGCGGTCGGTAGAAGGCATCCACTTCTTCAACCGTCACTTCATGAAACTCGTACCTGTTGCGTAAGTGAATTTTTAATTAGTTAAACTGAGAGCTGCTGAGTGAAGCGCGCTTTTTCAAGCATCCGCCTGAAACCTTACGTCGCGTTTAGAGTCTTGTGAAAATATCTGGCTATATCTTGACAAATGATTCCAAAAGGAGTATCCAAAGAGCCCTAAAATAAACATACAAGATGCGTATATTAACTTGGGATTTAATAAAAATTAGAGCATACGATGGATTTATTTATAATCAATTATAAGCATTATCAACCATTGTTATTCATGCTATTGACAACTATGCTTTAATCATGCGAGTTGGTAGTAAAGTGATTGTTGGTTTTACTTTTTTTCTTTGTTAGTGAGTGATAGTTGTATCATGATTTTTATCATATAATTTCCTTAAATATTATCCTGCATTTAGATTTGAAGCATAAATAACTTTCCTATCGGGAGCCTTGTACTAGTTTATTTTACTCAATTCTAAACACTCGTCCGTGCTAGAATATCTAGGCATTGATTACGTGGTATATAAATCAAATTTTTCGGCTTGTTATCAGCGAGTGACTTTCCGAATAAAATCAGTACCTACATGTAATGGGTTTGAACTTGCTATAGGACGGCACTCTTAGAAAATGTTGTGCAATATTTGATGTAAATGGATCCTAACGGCTGACTCTGAGACAGCAACAGTTTTTCATCCATTTTTGGATAATGTAACTAGTGTCCAAAATGGGACTCTCGAATGATAAGCCAGATTTGGAGTTTCATACAAAGTTGGATCTATTATGGGAACAATTATTATCCAGAAATGGTCAGGCTATTATCCATATTTTACGAAAGTGGGCAAAAATTAACCCGTATCCTCCCAATATTGGATTAAAATCAAGCCCTTACTGGACTAGTATCTAGCCGATATTGAACTAAAACCACGCCCACATTGGACAAATTTCTTACCAATATTGGAATAAAATCAACCCCACATTGGACAAATTTCAAACCAATATTGGACTATTATCGCGTCCATATTGGTTTAAAATCGAGAATTTATTTGTCTAATGTATTAATGATCTTAGACTAACATCTAACGCATATTGGACTAATATCTAACCGACATTGGACTCATAACAAGCCAATATAGCAACTACTCCGAGTGTCGTTTGTTATTGAGATGTTCAGCTCTCGATTCCCTGTCTTTTTGTTTGTCCCTATCTATTGTTTACCCAATGGACCGCGTTCACAGTTTTCAAATATCAACAAAAGTGTTCTCAATTTCCTGACCGCCTTCACAGTTCACGGAAAACTGGAAAACTATATTTCACTAACGGCTACTGACGCACATTCACTGACTACTATTCTATTATCTATCATCACCTAAATGTCTAACAACATCACCTTATGGTCTTCAGACATTCGCGAGAGAGGCATACTCTAGGTGTCTAACGTCAATGATAGCTAGATTCAAATGAAATTTGGAAAATCGTTTCTTAAAATTGTATAACTGTAAGTATAATATGCAACTCTCGATGAAAATAATTGGTATCAAATAAAATTATTAAATTTCATTATGTGTGTCAAATTGTAAAAAAATGCATCCCTTAGAAACAAATCCTACCTTACACTGTGTTCAACAATGCGCAAAAGAATTGCTCTACCTGGCACATTGTTTGGTACCTGAATTTATTGTTCAAAAATGAACGCAAAAGTGTGCTCTCAGTGTTTGAGGCTTTGCACAATTATATGTTCAGTTTTGTACAAATAGTTTTTAGAGTGCAGGTAGTACAGGTTAAAATCCCTTGTAGTGCTTAATACTTCTTTGACGAAATTAAATCTTATGCCACTCTCAAGACAATTGTAGTTTATTCATAACAAGTTAAATAAGAGATAAAAAACACTAGCGCGATATTATCAGATGATAGCTGGTTTGGAGTCAGGACATAGAGTTCATAGCCAAATAATTATTTCAACCAAAAGAATACTCACTTCGTAACTTCCGTATTTGAAAAGCATTTTAACTCGCAGTCCGGTGGAGAGATTTATACGAAGAGTGTATGGTGGCATTACTAACAGGTTATGTTTTCAGGTTTTATATCGAACTGTTTTGCTAATGTCATAACAGCAGATGTTCCGTGCGTGCGCGGAAAAACAATGATGTTTGGTTTTTATTGAACTATACCCTCAAACATAAAACCGTAAGTCAGAAACGACTGTCGTCAAATATATTGATTAATACAACCAGCGGGTAACTTCTTCCAATTCCAAAATTAAGTGGTGTGTCTATTTCCAGAACCTAACCCCATTGTTAGTTTACGAAATGAACCGAAAGCGTTCACGTCTACTTCTAGCCTTAATTTAAAAGCTCGCTCTATTTTTCTCGAGTGTATCTTACGTGGTGTGGAGCGTCCTCTTACGGGAGCGCTAAACAGTTAATTAAGGTCCATTATTTCAACAAGCCTAGTTTACTTATTAGGTACCATTACTTATGTTTATAGGCGTTACATTGCTAGGATACCAGAGCCAGGCACAGTTACGCAATAATTTGATCCAAAAATAGATTTAAGAATGATTTGCGGAAAGTGAAGGTGCTTGTATGTAACGCTTGGTATACATGCCTTAAACCTTGTTTTTTTAAAACTTAAGTTTTAAAACAGCTATTAATATTTAGGTAATAATACAGTCTTTCTGAAAAAAGGAATATTTGAGGGGTGACTATAACTAAATGAGATGACTAGATTACAATACTTTTTAAGAGTACACCAAAATCGGCTGATTTCCACAATAACCTATATTATACTGAATAATAAAAGTGAGATTATGAATTATCTTAATGCGTTAGACCGCCAGCTCTTCGGCGACGTATAAGAGCTAATGTTAAGAGTACGTGATTTTCCCAACTCTTCCTTTTCCATAGATGCAAAATACTTTTGGCTACAAACTTCATGGCTTGATTATGAAAACGATAGTTATAGACTTAATGGGTCACGCTGTGTTATATAATATTGTAGTTTAGTGCCGTTTTATCTCCATTGTTTTTAACCAAATGACGCGATATTGGAAATCGTTTCTACCTGGCGTGCGCTTTCAACCCATTAGCGTCCCAATAATAAAACTTGTTTATCCCAAAATCGGAAAATCCATTACGGCCCTGCTATATTTTATATCATAATATATTAATCAAAACTATATCATTGTGTACACAGACTTTAAAAAATGTAAAAGACAAGAGAACGGAATGGATGACTGAGCCTCAGACGTTAAAATTATTCAGTTTAAAGACAGAAACCTGAACATAAATTAGTTTAAAAAATTCTTTATCATGAAATTTGTACATTATTTTTAAAAGAGAAGGCGTGAGGCTTGCTGATTGTACATTTTGTATGCACTTGTTAACTAAATGCTGACATCAGCGACAAAGAAACGGACGGAGCACCATTTATGATCGATTAAGGCCTGTTATAAAAAAACCGCAAAATCAATATGAAAACTTAGCAAAAATTTGTCAGTTAATTTCAGAAAAACATTTGTAGTGTCAAAGTTGACCTATTAAACCTAGCACTTCGAGGATGAAAATCTTCAAATCTTTGAGATTGTTATAATGTCATCACAGTTAAATGCTCTATTTTTTATCGTTTCCGAAGGGCTTTCGTTTTCCAAATGATTAAAAAATTACTAATTAACCAAAGGTGTTCACAATTTAAGAAATTTTTCAAACGTAATGTTAGTCGAAATGCTACACTACCATTGCATTAATGATGCCTGAAGAAGCCAATTTTTTGCCACAATTTCAATTCATATGAAAATACTGTAACCCTCGATAGCATTTAGCTAAAATAAAGGGGGATTCTCCCGAGGGCCATAAAAAGAATTAAAGACAACTTACGTTTTGAATCCAAAGTTAGAAGAGGAATCTTCTATAATCTTTATTAATACTTGAAACACAGAGGGATAAACCCAAACTTGTACACTTGACAGTTTAATTGAAAAAAAAGCTCTCTCGGAGAGCTGACTACCGACTGACTAGTGACTAATAGTGCTGGGCGGATCCGATTATAAGTAATCGAGTAATCGATTACTTCTTAAAGTAGTCGCCAGGATTCGGTATTCGGACCTCTATGAGCCCCTGACGATTACTTTCAACGATTACTTTTTTTTCGGATCCAACTCCAACTCCTTGTTCGGATTCGAAGTTCCGAACTCGGATCTTTATCGAATACTTTTCGGAAATGTTTCGGATCTTTTTTAAGTAATCGTAGTCGGAATGTAGGACTCGGATCCCGCATTCTGGGAGGTGATTGAGACGGGATATCTTTCAGACTAGAGGGCCGAAAAATTATATTTGAACTACACCTTAAAAACATTTTCTACTCCGTTAATTTTTTTTGTCAAAACTTGAATTTAAAAATGATCTTGAAAGTTGGAAGTTAAGAAATATTTGTTATGAAATTTTTTAAGCAGAAGCAGCACCTGAAATTGTGTTTTGTATACATTTAACATGCATTTAAATAATGTCTTTAGTGTTAAACGGGTTACATAAATTTCAAATGTAGGTGTCGCTTTATACTTGAGAGTAATCGTTAAAAGTAATCGGTAATCGATTACTTTACTTGGTAATCGGATATTTCCAAGTAATCGGATCCGCCCAGCACTAGCACTGACTAACGAAAATATAAATCACAGAGATTTTTGATAGGAGGAGGAGCATGTAACATGGAGGCATAACACCCTGCCAGATCCAAGGAATAGTAACTCCAGGAATCTGGCAGCCATGATACATCCCCCCTCTTTAGGAGCTCTTTCCATCCTAATAATGACTAATAACATAAGTAACATAATAACCATAAGTATGACAATTAGCCAAAACTAACTAGAAACCTATTTTCGCGCCTTTTACGTCATCATAAGTTCGCGCCCAGCACAGAGACCCATAGCGGTGGAAAATGAAGCGACTTCCGCCCCATACCGGAAATCCGGTTCAGAGGTTAAAAGAGACGCCATTGAATTTGAGTCACTTTCCTAAGCCTTGGGTTGATGGTTGATTTGTATTGAAAAAAGTAGCATGGAAGACAATTTAACTAGTGAAGAGAGTTTAGAAGTATTAAAAACAATAAATATGGAAGTACCAAATATATTTGGTGACTGACTCTAGTCCTGTGCTACAACTTCACTACAAAGTAGTGGAAGGTGGATTCGCTAGTCAAATCATGAAACGCATAAACAATGGGTATATTTCTATCTATAAAGAAAACTTGCCAAAGACAAATAGGAAAGGAGAGTTAGTTGACACAAAACTTCAAAGCTGCTCTACTGTATTTAAGTTTCACATATGGGTATTGAGAGAAATGAAGACTTTTGAAAATATTATTGCTGCTGTATCACCATTTGATAGAAATAACCTTCTTCTACTTCTACACGTCTATGCTGAAGAGGTGTTTAAATTCTGTTGTCAGAAGCGTAGAATATGTAGTTCGTCTTCAATTGGGGGTGAAGTATCAAAGAAAATGGTAAGCTTTTTAATTGTTTCAACTTCCGTTATTTATATAGGAAAGATGTGGTAAGATGAATGTATGTTTACAGAATGATAGTTTGGAAGATGCATATACCAGGAGCCTTCTAACCATAGGAGGTGGCTGCATGGGCGAGGTGTGGAGGAAAAGTAAACGAAGGGCATTTTTTAGTAAAAAGCTAAGCCCCAGGCAAATAAAGGAGGCAAAAACACTTTACGATGCAGTCTTGAAGTTGCGACAAACTGCCGAGGAAAAAACACAAATAATATTCTCATGAATAAAAGTGAGAGATAGAGGAGGTCTTTTCATCCTAAAGGAACACCTACTGGAATATCTCGCGATGTTAAACAAAGTTATTCGATCGGTTCTGTGTGATGCTGGAATCAAGAAACATGGCCAAAATATTCAATAGGTATGTATTTTAAGTTTTTCGACGGCTATTTCTGTGATGTCAATGTGATTTTTTCCACGGATAGGCAGTGATGGATGTTGTGAAGGAAAATCAACCAAGTCTTACGCAAGTATTTCTCAAAGGAACGGAAGGCCTAGTTGAGGAAGAAGGAGCTAAAATTTTCATGCAAGAAATTCAAAGGAAGTTTGTTCATGCTCTAAGTAACGAATTTATAACAGGGTGGGATGAAAAAACAACAAAGAACAACAAAAGCAGCAATCAGAAGGAGCTAACGGGCTACTGGATGAATTATGCATAGTTTCAAAGAAATTAAAAGGAAATAACAGTATTAAAGTCATTCAGCCCAAGAAAAAGCGATCCCTCAAGAAAGATATTCATCTTAAAGGACCCTCAAAGTGTAAAGGGGTATCTCAAATTCAAAGAAATCATGTTAAACCTTGTGATATAAACAACAATAGTGATATAAACAGCAAAAGCCAACCCTGGCAGGATTCCAATCAGAACATGTGCCATCTTGACAGGCTTTCACTAGGCTGAGATGAGTCGGACTGAATAGCTGACCTTATTAATTTGAGTTATATATATTATTATATCATGGCCTAATGCCAATGTTTTCAATTCGTTTTTCCTCTTCAAAAGACCCGTGTTTTCTCTAAACGAAAATCTGACGGGTTTTAAAGCATAGCGCCGCAAGATCAATCATTATTATATCAATAAAGCGCCATAACATTTGACAAGCGAGGTTTGATTCTCGATTATTTACTATTGCCATTTAAATCGTCACTATTATTACTCGTGACCTACTCATCCGAATGGGATTCGGTGAAAACTTTTCAATTATTAAAAGACCCCAAGGAATCCGAAAATCACATTTATGACCGCGAGAATGGAAAATTGTGAAAGTTGTTAATTTTGAAACTACCGGTTTGCAGTATAAGTTTGCAATGGACAACAGTGAAATGGATGAAATGTGAAAGAGAAATGCAAAACTAATATAACACACTTTATTTCAGGGCGCTAGCTTGCATAGTTTTCGACATATCGTAAAATATGTGAGACAACTGCAACGCTCAAGCCTTTTTTAACAGACTGTACAGCATCCTTTGTTACAAAGCGTCCACGAAGCAGGGGCTAAACAAGAGAGAATACACCAAAAGGAACTAAAGAAGTTAAATTAAATAAAAATATTTAGGAGTAACCGCTTCTACTCCTCTTGATATATTTTCATTTGGAGCACTGTTTACTCACTTCACTATATACTGACATTACTCTAAAAAATAATTAAAAATAATAGAAACATTTAAACAATGGTGAACTAAAATAACGTAAACTGTTTGCAAGAGTATTTGAAATATTTTATTCTCAAACATTTTTTATTGCTTTGTTTTAAATTAAACTAGCTTAACATAAAGGACGAAACAAATTTTGTGAAATTGTACTGTGTAAAATCTCGCTAATACAACACCTGTATCATTATTCTGCACATTAAACTTATTTATTTATTTATTTTATCAATTAGGCATCTCGCCTTGATCTTAAAATGACTTACTTTATGTTGTTCCCAAGAATTTCTATGGGTTAAGATTTTGAAAGCAAGGCTTGTCTTTCCCGACAGGTATATCCGTTATCAATTAGACTAATTTAATTCGTTATCACTCTCGAGAAAAACCATATTTTTCCATTGTTTGTATTTCAACACGTACAAGTTTTCTAGGGTCTTTCCATTGCGTTTCAATGATTTGAGGTACATGTATGCGTAGGATTCGCCCTAGAATTCGTTAATACGTAGCTGTAAATGTTTTCAGAAAGAGATAAAGCAAAGTAGTGGTGTACAATGAACAATATAAAAGAACACTCGGTGATTTCCACAACAAAACTATTTCGTTGAAGGTATACTTCACTTTATAAACAGTCCGAATGTATCATTCCTAAGGTCAGAGTTAAGGACAACTAACTTGTCCCTGTTACAATAATAACTTCACTTAATAAACATCTGAAAGAGTATCGATTTTCATATCGATCATTTATTTAATATACCATTAACTTTCAACCGAAAATAGATTTAGTTGACATATATGCTAATTTAGCTGTCTTGTTCATGAAGTAAATGTACAAATGAAAGAAAAACTTAAAGTTTCATTGAATTTGTCTTATTTTAAATTTCTTTTAAAACACCACAATTTTAAAGCCTATACTCTTTCCTAACTATTCAATCACTTAAATTTTACGGTCGCTGTAGAATGCACTGTATTTAAAAATCATTCTGGTTTTATTCAATAGGGCTATTAGCCTGTATTACCGTTTATTATAAACGGTACCATTTCCCAGTATCAACATAATCTTTTCGCTCTGTGTTCGTACGTTTTAAGCAACATTCAAAACGTCACGTAAGTTGCACATTTATATCAAATAACATAAAACTTATTACTTGTTTAATACCTAAGTACGTAGTCACGTGGATATATTAAAATTTCATAATATACTTAGAAAAACTTCACGTATATACGAGTTTGCGTTTAAAATTAAAATTGAAACAATAGAGCAATTCAAGTCAGAAAAACGAGCACATGGTTGGAATAAATATTATTATAATATTAGTTTATAAAATTTCAATCCTTTTCTGGACCATTTTAAAGTCGCTGTTTTTTTCGTACATACCCAATTAAATATGGCTGTACAGTTTAAAATAGCGTTCCCTTAGACAACATTATTGCGATTTTCGCAAAAATAAGTGTTGATCTGAACTTCGCAATTCTATTAAATTAGACCTCTATTGTTAAAATAACTTCAACAACCAAAAGCGAAATCAAACCAGTCTCTAAAATTTACTTGTGAAGAATTGGTGTACAAATTTGGTTAAGGATATGCTGAAATTCGGATTTTATTCTTATACATTTTATGACTCTTTACAATATTTGCAGATTAAAACAATGATCTTTGTTTAGATAATTCTAGGAACAAGCTGTAGTTCATATTCAGTTCAGTTCATTCTCAGTTTTTTGGTTCACATGGTACCTCCTACAACATTCATGTATAACGCATTCCCATTTGTGGCAGAATCTCTTTGCAGAAAAACCAGTGACTTTTTTAAGAGAGATTCAGCCCCCCACCTATTTTCAAGGTCAAGGCCGAAGCCGATTAAGCTCAATGACTCTTATCTGCACCTAGGGTGGGTTGTCCACCAAAGGTTTTCGCAATTGCGGTTCTTCTTGCTTTTAACTGTAGTTCGACGGTTCACGGGTAGTTGAGCGGTTTTCAAAAGAGCGTTTTGGAATAAAGCGGTTCCCAAAACAGCGGTTTGCAAAACCGCGTACAAGCAAAACCACGGTTTCTGTTTCCGCGTTTCTCAATACAGCGCTATTTCCCAAAACAGCGGATGCTGTTTCCGCCCAAACTGTGATTGATAGGGAGGGAAATCTCTATTATATTAAGTATATAGAACAAAGAACAATATTATGCAAAAAGGAGTAATGTTATATCGGAAGTAAATATAAAATATAATTTTTTGGAAAAGGCATATTATTTTGGGAAGTTAATGAAGATAAACAACAATATTTTGGAAAAGGCGTACTTTCGTACGCTCAAGATATAAACGATGTAATCAAAATGCGCTAAAACGAGAAATGGCTATAATGGCAAACGCGTTTATGAAAAAGCCGTTTTGGACAATGCTGTTTTGATAACACGCCCAATCGATAACATACCTAGTTCGACACCCTTATATACTACCTATTTGAGTAAGGCGAAGCAACCGGCGTATGCTTCACTTCAAACGCCAATATTAGTCAAGTCTCTCAAGAATGTTTAATTGTTCTTTATCAAAACGATGTAACGCTCAAAAAGGCGAACAACTAACGAAGAAAATATTAAATATTAATTATATTTATTTTAATATTTAAGATAATCTCTTTTCTCAATTCAAAATTAATACGGAAAGGGTTAAAAAGCAGTCTATTTTTTTTGTCTGTGTGTGTCTGCCCGTTATCAAACTAGTGCGCCGAGTTAGCAGTTCGCTTTGTTTTGATGTGTTAAGAAATCATACAGAACCTTAATATTCCCTTTTTCCATAATATAAAGTGAATATGTGGAAGTATTTTTCGTAATTATGATGCATTTAGTAGTTTTGTAACTTTAAATCTCTGTTTCATTTTGATAATCCAAAGATTTTTTAATATTGTTATTTGAAATGGCTGTTTATATATTACTTGAGCTCTACTACATCTGTATATAGAATAATCCATGGTTTAGTTAGTTCATGAAGAAAACTAAGACCTAGACTCCGGCGGGTATATCAAGTATTATCCGCAATAGGCTTAGTGAAACAATGAGTAAATAATTGAGGCCTGAGGTGAGGTAAACTTTGGGCTATGATTTTCGTGTCTGAAATGAAAAGAGATCAACGGTTCAGAGTGAGCCGAAAGTTAAATACACTCTTAAATAATAAGGTGAAGATTTTATAATAGAAGAAAAGATCATGGTGGAAATTTGAATAGTAAAAGGGCTAATGGTAAACGGGTAGTAGCTGCAGACGTTTTATTCTCTTTATGTTGCGCATTGACAATTAGTGCGTCTAGCTACAATTTAGCTTTGGTGTTATCAGGGATAGATAGACTTTTTAAGACGGAATGGGTAACAGGGTTTTTCGGGTGCGCGTCCTAGTCCACGACCCCCTTACTTGTGACGGAGGGGTATGAAAGAAGAGGCGGGTCTTATTTTTGTTATGGCGTTGTATGTATATCCGGGTCAAATAAACGTCGTCTGCCCCTTCGTTTGCCAAGGTGGAATGGGCTCTGATTGTAATTTTTGAAATAACATTGTTTAAAAATGGAAGTTACACAAGACATAGGGCTTGCAACTGAAAAATAAACGGGGAAGACCCAAGAAAATTAAAAAAAGAGTTAGAATTGAGTAAAAGTCTTCATAGATATTACAACACGAACAGGTTTTAACCAAACACTAAGCTCACAAAACTCCTGACCATTCACTAAGCCTTGGTTAACTTCATCAAATTCGTTTACAAAATCATGAGGATAGTAGAAAGAAAGAACTAGCGAACAATTTTCACCTTTACAGATGTACTCCAAATCCAAAACACCGGCACCAAATTCACTAACTACCTTCTTAATTGCTATTAAAAACAATTTCCGAATAATTACCGGACCCTCGCATTTAGACTGCTCCATTTTGAACCCCTGTGAAGACGCTTATCTGTACAACCATAGCCCCCTCGATCCGCGCTCTATAGCTATAGCTATAGCGCGAGCAGCTTGCGTCGTGACGCGCGTGATCGAGTGGGCTATGGTACAACGCAAGAGGGGTCGTAGTCATGGTGACAGAGGTAAACAGGAATTACGTATTTTTGGCCCTCCCCGTCAGCAACGTCACCAATACGTAGTTCTTGTGAGCCAATAAGATAATTTAATTTTTTGGTTACGTGTTGAAGGAAGGGACTATATACTCGTCTATGAGTCGGACTGAAGTAAAGGCCAAACATTGTTTATTCCGTCTTAAAAAAGTCTATCTATCCCTGGTGTTATTTAACGTTAACATTCATGTTGGCAAATTAAGAATATTGTTGAGGTGAGACGAGACGAGACGATAGTGTTTACACTGCAAACCAGTTATGAATGTAGCTATCAGAATATACGGTAAACAGCTGAAGCGTAGACTTCATTTCCTGTTCTTTTCCCCATTGACTGATTTCCATGTGTCCAAGATTTATCCTTATTGGATGTAAAATGTCGTCTGCTTTACTGTATATTCGCTATGCTTGGAATACTTTTTCAATATTTCTTAAATTTTTACTTCAAAAAAGAGAAATAATTCCATATCTAGGTAAATAAGTTTGTAGTAGTAGACCTCTTGACTCGCAGAGGTAATATTTTGGCTTTCCCAAGTTGTTTGTGAACTGCGAACGCGGTTCGGAAATTGTGAAAACGTTTGGTTCGATTTGCCAATTGCGAACGCGATGACAGATACACATTCACAAAGACCCCGACACGTTACCTCTTCGTGACGTCATCGTAACTGGGATGGGCAAAACCACTGAGAAGATCAAAGCTACAAAATGGCGAATCAGTAAAATCAGTCTATCTTTCGAACGGTCAAATGGTATTGATTCAAATGTCATTAGATAGATTTTTATATCATTTTCATTTTATTTTAGAATAGAGTTTTAAATGTGTGGTGTTAAACCCAAAAATACCTAACTTTTCAAATTTACGGGCATTTTTGGGGTCCTTTATCCTTTTAGAAAGAATGACTCGTTATTTTTGTTTCCGTTGCAATTAGATTTCCCTAATCTGATCTACTTCAAAGCCATTATTTGTCTTATTGCAATGAGCAACAGAGAGTTCAATAGTTTACATCTTTACAGATTCAAAGAACTTCGAAAAGCGATACATCTTTTTGCAATGTGGTTGGCTATTCCTTTCGTTCGTTTTTTTAAAATGCTATTCTTCGTTACTCAAGAGCGAAATGGTAATTGCAAATTCGAAATATATCGACAATATCGATGACCTTTTGAAACAACGTCAACTGAAACCAATGACCCGAGAGTACAGCAAATTTTACCATTTAATTAAAGTGAGTTGATTTGTTGACCAGATTTATGTTAAAACATCATAATACAGTGCCGCTGAAGCTTTGGCTAAAGAAAAAGCGCGACATAAATTATTCCATTTATTATCCCTAAACTGCGAGTTGTATCCAGCACGCAGCCTTGACCCCACATTCATATATTTAATATATCTAATAAAATATAAGTTCTTCACTTAATAAAAAACCACCTTGTGTTTTTACTATTCTCCTGTTTTGATAGAACGTAAACAATTATCACCTACTTAGATCGTTAAAAGGTAACGATTCACCAGACTCATTTGGTTTTATAATTTCTTTCACAAGACCTAATATTTGGGGGTACTATTGAATTAACAAGACGTCGCGAAAGAGACAGGTTTTATTGGAGACGACTGTACCGCGTGATTCGGGTAAAAACCATAGGTTTCGAGGTAGTGCTGGACAAAGCCCACCTTAAAAAATAGAAGCCCTAAACCAAAAAAGCCCACGAGCGGCACTACCAGGGAAAGAAATATCTCTCTTGAAATCAGCGTGTGAAATAAGGCGGTGGCACCGGGCAAATACCCAGTTTAAAAACTGTCTGGTCCAGTTTAAAAATTAAACCAGAGGGGGCAGGGTTAGTGGTACTGGTCCACGGTACCACTAAGAAAATTCAAGAGTAACCAGAGTCCAGACATTAACTCAAATATTTTTAAATCCATTTCTTAATCGTAGCAAACGACGTGCTCTGATCAATGGTCATGGACCAGTTTATTTATTCCAGGCCAGGGGGTTGCTGGCCTAATGTCCAGCTTACAAAAGTCCTTATTTCCCACTCTGCTTGTAATGTTGGCACCCGATTTCTCTTAGGCGATGACGTGAAAGAGGGGCGTAAGACCTAATGATGGTAACTTAAAGAGGATGATTTACTTATGCTTTGAAAAACATGTTTTCTAACGTTTAATTGGTTTGATACATTATCTATACCCGTTTTCACATAATTTAGCCATAACTTTACAAGAATGTTTTGTATATATGATTCTGTACAGCTGTACAGTACGTTAAAAGTGTACAAGTACTGCACTTATAACAATTCTACAATAAAATGTGTCCATTTGTTCTATTAAGGCAAAGACAAATACGGAATATTCCCGGCTTTCAAATCGAATGGAACAGAACGGAATTTTACTTCGATGCTTATACCCAGGACATTTTTGATATCTTCATCAAAGGACATGGAGCTCTGTTTATTGATAGAAAAGTCATTCCTAGCATTCTGAAGAAAGATGAAATCGAGAAACTAAATCGAAAAGTGTACTTGGGTAAAGAGATTTATGAAAGCGTATGGTTACATTTTTATTTCAACAAACGACTTCCTCACAACATTCTCGAACAAGTGGATTACTTGTGAGTAGAATAGAAATACGTACACTGCCCTATATAGAGGTTGTTTTAGTGAGGTCCGTAAGTAAATATGGCGAGTGTCTTTGGTAGATTTTGGGCCAAAAATGTTCTATGACATTTTTGCCATCTGGGTTTACGACAAAGAATTGCAGTGTTCTACGGGCGCCCCCTCATATTCAATTAAGGGACTGTAAGACAATGCTAAATAAATTCAAGGGATCATCCAAAACTAGGACTGTTCACGAGCCGAGCTGAGCGAGCTTTTTAAAAGCTCGGCTCGGCTCGAGTCAAAAAAACGAGCCGAGCTGAGTCTTGGCTCGGCTCTAGCTCGGCTCGGCTCGAAAATGATCGAGCCGAGCCGAGCTGGCTCGATTAATATATACATGTTTAAAAAAAATTGCTACTACTGTTGTAAAGTGGCCTAGATGGCGACTCTGAGTCGGTTATACTTTTTTTGAACGGTATAAAAATTGTTTTGATATGACTCATAAAGGGGAAAGGTGATGGGTTTTATGGCTTTTCGTTTGAATTCTTAAAATATTGTAACCTGAAGGTAGAATGATTTTGTACGCGAAAGAGAGAGGATCTACTATATCGGCAGAAAATGGTTTACCAAATTTGAATGTACAAAATAAATAGTTTGTTTTACTAAATATAGTCATTTATTGAAGTTTATAAAAACCCTAGACCTTGAAAGAAGCTGCGTCTAAACAATGGTGCCGAAACCCGGGACAGGGGATTAATTAATAATTAGAATAGAATTAGTGGAATTCCACGCGGAAGGACTACGCGGCAACTAGGCTACGTGACTATACGAAAGAACAAAATGGATACTCCAACAGGATCAAATACTACGGACAGTTTAACTAAAACTGATGTGCTTAAACAAAAACGAGTAACTACTAGAGGATTAACTACGAAATTAATCAAGAAGATTGAGCACAACCTTAAGAAAACTGTACTTGACGAGGTTTCTGCTGAAGAATTAAAGGACAACCTCAGCGAATTACAAAGTAAGGAATTCCGACTTTCTGAACTTGATGATGAACTTGCGATGCAGATCAATGACTTAAAGTTAATTGAGGATGATCTGATAATATCGGATACTTATTCTAATAACATTAGGAAGGCTAGAGATAAAATAAGAAATGCTCTAGAAATGATAGAAAAAGGAAACGCTTCAAGTCAAAACGCTAATTCCGCTTCGAGTCAGAATGTAACACAAACCCAATCGCCTAATTTGAACATTACACAACCTTTTTCAATCGGTTCGGGTTTTACAAGCGGCATAACAACTACACCCTTTACGACGAGCGCGCCATTACAACCTACAACTATAGGTAGTGGATACCTTCCTAGCTTTATCTCCCCTCTTTCACAATTGGGACTTCAGGCAAGCCCAGGGAGTGCGAACGCAGTTCAACCAGGCAGCACTGTCTCTCACCTTGGCGGGACCGGTTTTGGCATTCCAAACACGACAACATCGGCTATTACCACCCCTTCTCCATTTACGATCGGGGCATCGAATATTGGAAGCTATCCCCGCTTCAACTTCCCTCTTTCACAATGGAGCACTCAGAGAAGTCAAGGAAGTGCGAACACAGCCCTACCTTACCCCAGCGGAGGCAATATTGGTGGGTTTTTTGGAGCTCCAAGTACTACTACAGCGCCCTTTCCCCCTCCCCTCTATACGAGTGGGATAACCAGTATGGGACAAGCTATGACAAGCAGCGTTGGACACCAACCACCCCAACCACCAACACAACAATGGTACGGAATGAAACTTCCCGAAATAAAGGTTTATAGTTTTGATGGGGACTCAAAGGATGTTTCAAAATGGACAGAATTTTGGGGAAGATATGAAGTCTCCATACATAATAATAATACGCTCTCTAATGTTCAGAAGCTTATTTATCTACGGTCTTATTTGGAAGGAACGGCTTTTAATCACATTGGAAGGTTAGAAGTGAATGATGCAAATTACGATGTTGCAATTACGCGACTTAAAAATCGATTTGGAAGAAAGGATGCACTCATTCATAATCACATTCAAAACCTTTATGAACTCACACCTGTGAGAAAGGATTCTGATATAAAAGCCCTACGTAAACTCTACGATACTTGCGAAGGAGAAATAACAGCGCTGGAATTAATTGGATCTAATTTCAATGAATATGGACCCGTTCTCTGTCCCTTAATTTTGAAATTGATTCCAATGGAAATTACCTTGCAGTACAGTAGGAACCGAAACAGCGATAGGCTGTGGGACATTAAAGAGTTATTATCCGTGTTGAGGAACGAGGTGGAATCAAGAGAAAGAGCGAGTATCTACGTAATGAGTTCGAAAGACGGAAATACAACGCAAAAACCCACACCTAAGAAGAAGGCGGATAGTTTTTATAGAACCAATTCAGTAAAGTCAACTATCCTTACGTCGTCATCCAGTTCAGCAAGATGCTTATTTTGTCGCCTACTTAATCATACTTACGAAACGTGTAAAGTATTGGTCCCTTCAAAGAAAAAGGAACTCCTTAAGAAGCAAGGGCGATGCTATATTTGCGTCACCGGAAGACATCTCGCAAAACGTTGCAGGGTGAAAATAGAATGCAAAGTATGCAGTGGACGTCATCACACAACTCTGTGTGATGAATCTGACATTACAACTGAAGGAACGTCAGAACAACAGGAAGAAAAGGAAGACAAGAAGTCATCTCAGGAAACCACTGTAACTTCTGCAGCACTAACAGAACCGGAGTCCGAATCGATCTTACTGCAAACAGTAACCGTTCAGGCTATTGGAAATTCGGATTTAGAAAATATCAGATGTCTACTAGACAGTGGATCACAGAGGACGTACGTACTAAAGGACTTGTCAGAAAAGCTAGGATTCGTCTCTGACACGGAAGAAACGTTAGACGTACATGCCTTTGGAGGAGGACCTTCACAATTATTAAACTGTAGAAGAGTCAAAGTCACACTGAAGAGTTTGTTTGATGACCAGTTCTTGGAAATCAAGGCTTTGGAAATTCCAATTATCAGTATGGCTAATCTACAAGTTCCTGGAAGGAAGGTTAGAGAGAAAATGAAGTCTATGGGACTGAATCTTGGAGACCAACCAAGAACAGACTTACAGGGTGAACAACCATTGGGAATTTTAATTGGTGCCGATTATTACTGGCAAGCCCTTACTGGTCATCACCGAAGAATCGATGCCAATCTCATGGCACTAGAAAGCAAATTTGGCTGGGTGGTTCATGGTCCAGAAACCAGTTCAGCATTAGTAACAAGTTCACAAAAAACTTCAGTCTCCGTTAACCTTGTGACCACTGAAGAAATTGAAGTAGTTGGAAAAGAATTACGAAGGTTCTGGGAACTTGAAAGCATTGGCATTAGAGAAAACGAGATGGAGAATTTCGCTTCAGAAGACTTGGTACGGAAATTCGAGAATAAAGTTACTATGAAAGGCGGAAGGTACGAAGTTGAATTCCCTTGGAAGGAAGAAAGACGGGACCTACCCAACAATTATGATCTAGCAAAGAAGCGTCTAAAGGGATTACTAAAGCGCTTAAATTCGAATCCTTCATTGCTTGAAGACTACCATCGTATCTTCAAGGAATATGCGCAAGAAGGAATTATTGAAGAGATTGTGGAGTCAGAAATTGAAAGGAGAAGGAAAGATGTCTTTTATTTACCCCATCATCCGGTAATTAAAGAAGAAAGGGCTACGTCAAAAATTCGTATTGTCTTTGACGGTTCAGCTCACGAAAAGGATCACCCATCCTTAAATGACTGTTTAGAGTCAGGACCTAATCTGAATCCTGACTTATATAACATTTTAATCAACTTCCGGAAGAACAAGGTTGCGGTTACGGCAGACATCAAACAAGCCTTCTTACAAATCTCCATAGCCCAAGAAGAAAGGGATTTCGTCCGATTTTTGTGGATCGATGGACTTGAATTTACAGACATAAAATTATGGAGGTTCACTCGCGTCTTATTTGGATTAACTTGCAGTCCGTTTCTCTTAAACGCAACTATTCGATTCCACGCGAAAAAACTCGAAGAAACTTATCCAGAGAGCTGCAAGAAAATCAGAGAAGAAATATACGTCGATGACCTAATTACAGGAGGTAAAGACGACGAAGAGGCGAAGATGATCGTCTCAGAAACCACAGAGATTTTAAAAGACGCGGGAATGTCGTTACGTAAATTTCAAACTAATTCACCAGCATTAAGAGTCCATCTAAATCAGTTGATCGAACCACAACCAAAGGAAGAAAAAACGATATTTCAAAATCCAGAAAACAACAAGGTTCTTGGATTAACTTGGAGTCCTAGAACAGATTGTTTTTCATTTGAAGTCACGGGACTTCTAAAGATGCTACAAAATTTCGTCAATACAAAGCGGAGTGTTTTGAGTGCAGCCTCACGCATCTTTGACCCTATTGGATTTGTCACTCCATTTACGATAACAATCAAGACTTTATTTCAATGTCTATGGAGGGAAGGAGTTGGATGGGACGAGGAATTACCCGCCCATATCAGCTCACAGTGGAACAACTGGAGCTCACAGTTGAAGGAGTTAGAAGACATTCAAGTATCAAGGTATTACTACAAACTGGCAGGCGAACAAAGAGTGAAAGAAAGTCAGCTTCACGTATTTTGTGACGCTAGCGAAACTGCCTACGGATGTGTAGCGTACATAAGATTCAAATTTGAAGATGGGCTATTCGAAACTTCATTCGTATCGTCCAAGGCTAGGGTAACTCCCATAAAAAGAATTACGCTACCAAGATTGGAACTCCTAGGAGCCTTAACCGGAGCAAGATTAGCTGAAAGGCTTGGAAAAATACTCTTGATAAATAAGTCAAACGTATATCTGTGGACAGATTCTACAGTAACGTATTTTTGGATTAAAGGCAATCCACGAGATTGGAAACCATTTGTGGCCAACCGAGTCAGTGAAATCCAAAGACTATCGGAACCACAATCGTGGCATCATTGCCGGGGAATTGAAAACCCCGCGGATTTTCTCACAAGAGGCCTGCAACTAAGAGAATTAGCAATTGCAAGACCTTGGTGGAAAGGTCCTTCTTGGTTGCTATTAAGAGAAGATGAGTGGCCGCAAACTAACCTTACTAAGGTTAAAGAAATTACGGAAGAGGTTGAAGTTGAAACGAGAAACAAGGCTAAGGTAATTTCCGCCTTGACAAGCATCGAACAAAATCGTCAACTTAACGCAATCTTCACCTTGGAAAATTATAGTGACATAAGAAAGATCTTAAAAGTAACGGCGTGGTCACAACGTTTTATTTACAACCTTAAACATAGGGACAATAAAATTGAAGGCCCTTTATCTGCGGAAGAATTAGAAAAGGCTGAAAATTATTGGAACAGAGTTGTACAAGAAGAAATTTTCTCGGAAGAACTAAACCAACTGAAGAATGGGGCGCCTATCAAGAACTCGTTCATTTCTGAGCTCGATCCCTTCATCGATGAAAAGGGTATAATGCGAGTAGGCGGACGTCTCCAGAAATCTCAGTTTAGTTACTCAGTCAAGCATCCAATAATTTTACCCTACAAGCATTGTTATTCGGAACTCCAAACGAAATTCGCACATCAAGTAGTATGTCACTCAGGCACTTCAGATACACTTATCCAGGTCCGTGAGAAGTTTTGGATACAAAAGGGAAGACAACTTGCGAAAAATTGTGTGAACAGATGTTATATCTGTCGCCGATGGAAACTTAAACACTGCGTACCTAAAACAGCGCCTATGCCGAGGGATCGGTTAACGGACTCAAAAGCTTTTGAAATTATCGGTTTGGATTATGCAGGTCCAGTGTACATTAAGGACTGGAAGGTGACAAGAAAGAGTTATATTCTCTTAATTACATGCGCCAATACGAGAGCGGTACATCTAGAGCTCATTTCAAACCAAACATCAGAGTATTTCCTGTTGGCCTTTAAGAGGTTCATTTCCAGAAGAGGCGTACCGAGTATTATTTATTCGGACAATGCTAAAACCTTTAAGCGTGCTGAAAAGGAGTTAGTTTCGATTTGGAAGGCCATGACTAGTGAAAAGGTGAAGGCATTTTTTGCTAATTTCCGTATCACATGGAAATATATCGTAGAACGCGGGCCATGGTGGGGAGGCTTTTACGAAAGACTAGTTTCCTCTGTAAAAGTCCCTTTAAGGAAAATTGTCGGAAGAACTCTTTTGAACTTTGAAGAATTGTCAACCGTTCTTACGGAATTAGAAGCAGTGATAAATTCTCGGCCACTTACGTATACATATTCTGATCCGAATGACCCGTCTCCATTGACACCAAGTCATTTTCTAATTGGAGGAAGATTGACCAGCATCCCATCATTCCGGGCTAGTTTTCCCAACAACACAATTCCAAAACCAGACGAATTAAAGAAAAGACTGGCCTATCAACAGAGATTAACGGATCGTTTCTGGACTAGGTGGAAGAAGGAATATATCCTTCAATTACAATCTGTACATAAACTAAAATCTCAAGAAAATGGACATTCCATAACGAAAGGTGACGTGGTACTTTTGGATGACGAAAATACCCCGCGAACTAAGTGGAAACTAGCACGAGTAGAATCAGTCACTGCAGGACGAGACGGGTACGTTAGATCTTGCGAATTGAAATTAGCAAAAGGAGGTACGGTAAAAAGACCGATAAATCAAGTGTGCCCCTTGGAAATTGAACATTGAAATGAGAATGAACTATAATTAGATTAAGTTCATGGTGGGGAGCTGTTGTAAAGTGGCCTAGATGGCGACTCTGAGTCGGTTATACTTTTTTTGAACGGTATAAAAATTGTTTTGATATGACTCATAAAGGGGAAAGGTGATGGGTTTTATGGCTTTTCGTTTGAATTCTTAAAATATTGTAACCTGAAGGTAGAATGATTTTGTACGCGAAAGAGAGAGGATCTCCTATATCGGCAGAAAATGGTTTACCAAATTTGAATGTACAAAATAAATAGTTTGTTTTACTAAATATAGTCATTTATTGAAGTTTATAAATTGAAAGAAGCTGCGTCTAAACAACTACCAACGTCAAACTTGAGAATGACTATAAATGCCATCCCGTGTTTAAGAATGTAGTGGTTCAGTATAACCCGTTCGGTAAAATATGCCCAAGGTTAGAGACGAGAGATTTTCCCACGCTTTATTTCATATAAAAATACAACGGAACGCTATTGGTGGAGAGAAAAAGACTAAAAGGAAAGCTCTATATAAGTGACTAAGCTTGCGAGCCGGCTCGCGAGTCGTAGAAGCTAGATCCCTGTCGGCTCGGCTCGGCTCGACCATAAAAAAGCTCGCTCGTTAATTAATCGAGCCGCAAAAGTGGCGGCTCGAACTCGGCTCACTCGTCACGAGCCCGAGCTGGCTCGAGCTCGTGAACAGTCCTATCCAAAACTACTTCAATCAAAACTTGAATCGACTCGAAATCGCTCAAGGAATAAAACCATAATTTCTTAAAGACCTTTCACAATCACCCTGTGTAATAACACCCTTTTGTTTAAAGAATATAACCTGAAATAGACCCAAATAACAAAACGCGTAGAAACTATTTCAATAAATGCAATTTTTCCAATTCAGTGCCAAAGAGACATATTTTAATCAACGAAACATATACTCAAATCAAATTGTAGTTCATCTTTAAAGATAATCTCAAATGACAAATAATTCTCAATTCTAAGAATTGTAAATTTACCCTAATGCGTGAAGGAATGATCAGTATTTCCTTTATTATTTTTAAATTCATTGACTTCCTTCATTCGTTTTTTCAAAATCTATGTCATGAAGTTCATTTTTTATTATCTTGATTGAACTTACGAACAAAACTTTCATAAATGACTTGAATCTCCGCCCCTTTTTCCAAAACCGTCGTGATGAACTGTTCACACATATAATGTAAAATTAAATTCCCTAATATTTCAGAATTCTAAAGTTTGCAGAGACCGGTCTGTTCGAACCAAGGGCTAGAAGAGAAGCGTTCTTTTTCAGGACAGTTATGGTTACCGAAACTACACAAGTTCAGGAGATTGAACCATTGTCGGTTGGATTTCTATCTAAAGTATTTTTGATCTTGGCATGCGGACTGTCGCTATCATCGGTCGTGGCTTTCCTCGAAGTCATCATAAACTTCATTTGATCTTTGAAGGTGAAGCAGATCACAGGACGCATTTGCGCTCGTTGACAAAACGTACACCTGTATTTTGTTCTGGGTTTCTAAGGGATTCTTCAGGTGATTTGACAATAAATGGAATTTTCTCATGCTGGATCCGGAGTTTTGGATTTTATTATGTCGTCTTACGTTTTCGGAAATTCTATCATGAACTTTCAATTGTTTAAATGTTTATCTATGTGTACATTTTATAGTATATTCCCTTACTATATTTCACAAGACAAATTGTAGTTTACACATAGCTTACTTTAGTCAATGCTGTTTGTGTCGAAGGTAAAAAGGAGCAACAAACGCGATTACGATAATTGATAAAAATTATTACCTCTCCGAGTGACGATGACGTCACGGAGAGGTATTACACCGGCCGTGTCTGTCTGTCTGTCTGTGTGTCTGTCTGTCTCTCTGTCTGTCAGACCCCACGTGACCGCGTTCGCAGTTTACAAACAGGAGCAAACAAATACCCGATTTCCGGAACGCGTTCGTGGTTCACGGAAATTTGGCCATTCATCTACCAACACCAGTCTTTACTAACTGGCTTCTAAGGACCACAATCTGCTAGTCTTTGTCCATCCCACATGGACACTAGCCTGTACTTGCTGGCTTTCAAGCACCACCATCTTCTGTTCTTCGTCAATCCCACATTGACACCAGCTTCTATGCACCACCATCTTCTGTTCTTCGTCAATCCCACATTGACACCAACTTCTATGCACCACCATCTTCAGGTCTTTGTCCATTCCGGCTTCTTCTCCATCGTTATCGTTTGGTTTTAAGATATGCGCGGCGATCGGCTAGGGTTACGAGAAACGTCTAGCCTCCCAATGGCAGGGCTTCCACCATCGGTTCACGCGAATGCGTTTTTATCTATTATTATAATGGAAACGAATCGTATATATACCCCAAAATTTGAAGAAAGCGGGCAAGAGGGGTACCCTTCACTTTAAACGTCAATATTAGCAAAGTTTCGAAAGATAATAGGAACAACTTTATTTTAAACGATTTAACTATTTTTTAAAGTTATTTACTGGCGATTAAAATAATTAATATCATTTATATTTAATTAATTATTTAAGATAAACTTATTTCTATCAGAAGGGAATAAGAGAGAAGGGAGACATTAGAGCCTGCTATGGTAACGAGAGTCTGACCAACCTCAAGAAAACAGCGAAAACTTTGCGCAAGTACACAGCTTTTAACCAATTTACTGCAAATATAGTTCTTAAAGTTCTCCGAGTCCGCGGTATCAGGCGGCCTATTTGTCTGCTAGATTTTCATTCTCCAAAGGCTTAGGGCTGTCGATGTTTCGTTATTGTGTAATTATAACCTCAAGTATGTATTTTATTGAAACTAATTTTTATTTTTTAATATTAATTCAGAATAATTAGTTTTCATCTATTTATTACCTTCAAATTATCTGATTTTGGTATGTTCTCAATTCCCGTGCATCTAAATTAATTGCATCTAAATTATCTCCTTCAATGTAAAGTTGTAAACAAAACTACTTTTTTATACGTCAACCGAGACGTCACCTTCTTATCTGACGTCACAGGTAAGACAGAAGCTAGATAGCCAATCAGTGAAGGGTAGTTGATTTGAGGTTAGTAAGTATGTTGTTACGAGTGTAAAGCATTATGGAGATATAAAGTGTGTCCCTTCTCTCTTATTCCCTTCTGTTGTATGTAATGACACAAGTGAAAGTTTATATAGAACGAGTAATGAAGATTGCATCCGAATCGAAACACTACACGCACATCAAAGTCAATATAAAGCGAGTAGGATGATAAGATCTCTTACAAAACGATAACATTTCCTTTTTGCAAATTATTTAATGGAAATATTTTAAATATTTTTCGGCATTACGATTCTTTAAGTAGTTGTGTAGCTATAAAGCTCTGTTTCATCTCAATGTTGCAAGAACATCTTTTGATATTAACATTTTAAATTTGGTGTTTACTTTTTAATTCAGCTTTACTACATATATATATATATAGTGTAATCGCATTTTTTATATGCATTAGATAATATGGATGTTAATTCTTCATCTATCCACAAGTGTTGAAACGATTGGGCCTGTGAATTAAAATACCCTAGATTTAAACTAGAAATGACCTTGTTTCGCCTCCTCTTATAGGTGTTAACGGTTCAAAGTGAGCCGAAAGTTAAATACACCCTTCAGTGATACATTTTAGGTCCTCATTAGAATTATTGAGGATACGAAGGAATGTGTTAAACGCTTAAGCCTTTGCTAAAGACCTTGGCAATATTTCACCAATTTGAACGATGTATTTCCGGTTTTTCTCATTGCCTGGTGGACCTGTGTTTAGGAAGTAAATTCGTCTCGGCTCGGAGAGGTTTATTTTGGTTTCCCAACTTGTTTTGAAGTTCGCGATGGAGTTTCATGTGGAAAACTCTAGCTATCCTTACTGAATCTGGAGTGTATCTTTGAAGCACTTAAACTTTAACACCTCTTGTGTGATTTCTTCAAAGGATTACGTAATATATCTTGCGAACCTGAAGTTTAAATTATTCTATCACTATAGAGTTACACTTCACGGTAGTTATTGTATTAAATATTATCATAACTGTTTCCAGTCATTACTAAGGAACTACCGCTTTTTTTATTCAAACTGACGCAATTAGGCTATTTACAATTAAAGCTTATGAAAAATAAATTGTAATTATTCATGAATTTTGACTAAGATTGTTTCCAAATGTCAGAATTTTAACAGATTAGAATTAGTACCATCAAACCAAATATTAACAAAATTATAAATTTGTGCTTACATTCAAAATACATACTATGAAATATAATTTTTGTGATAAAATATTCACGAAAATCACAATGTAATTCAGGATTCTACTTATTAAACTAAGTAAAAAAACTAAGTAAAACATGTTTTACTTTACATATAGTTACGAGTCATTTCATTTCACTGGTCTTGGTAATCTATTATGAGCACGGGTTCGAGCTCACTCGTTTTACTAACATACTATGAGCTCGGCCTCAGGCTCTTGAAATCGCTTTAAAAAATATTTATCTTGGTTCAGGCTCGCTAGTTTTTCAATTCGAGCGCGGTCAACTATGCTGCTTCTTGACGAAAGGCTTGTTAAGAAGTGAAGTACTTTATACTACAAAGTCCTTAAGAGTTTAGTTTAAAAGGTTCTAATTTTAATTAAGTTGCTCTGTTTCTATAAACTTTGAAAAAATCGTTGTCATGGAATCAGAATGTTTTGTTTCTCTTAGTAGTGTTGTCATGGAAATTAGAATGTTTTGTTTCTTATAAAAGGGTTGTTAAGGTATCAGAGTAATATATCTCGATTGTTGCTTGTCCCATTATCCCATTGTGTAACAAAATTAAGTATCTAGATATAAACCTAAGTAACATAATAACACAAAATATAACTCTTAGTTTCTGGTTTCATTAATGGATTGTGTAGTCAGGTTCGTCATGGCATTTTGTTTATAAATAAAACATGGTATACGCCACCCAATTCGTTATTTGTGACAAAATTCGTTGAACGACCTATTATGAGGCAGAGTTGATCACTATAAACAAGAAGGATTAAAGTTTTAGAGTTTGCATGAACTTCCACATAAAGTTTTCGCGCAAAAATTCTACCTATAATGAGAAAACATACCAATCCTAAGAAACTAGAATTACCCAAATATCATACTTACTATTATTACGTTTCTTATTATATATCGTTGAAAAACCTCTAAGTGCATATTTTATGGACTGTATTAAATTTGGAACGTACTTGATATTAGTCACTGGTAGAAAATTTTCGCAAGCAGCTCTTTACTTCGGACTTAACACTCATAAATAAATTAGAAAATTAGCAGCAAAGCATTTCAAGTATATTACAGCAACGGCAAGTATACTAGTTTTTAATTTCTTTTGAAAAATAGTACCGAACTACCATAAGTATATTAGATATGTTACATAAGTATGACGCCTCTAATACTTCGGAACGCTAGAGACTTTCTGAGTGTTAGTTTGATAACGGCGCGACAATTTACTACACTTGGTTTTTCAGTCCATCTTCCAATTCAGTTTGCACTAAGTCATTCACAGAGAATCACCTAGCGTCGCCCTACAAGTATCTATGACGTTTCATCTACGTCACTTCATGACAAGCTTTCAATAACCAGTAACAATCTTACGTAACATATATCTGATGAACTTACGGCATTAGCTAATTCGTTTTGAAATAGTATGGCCCTTAGGATTTCTCACCATTTTTAGGATACCATAGACATTTCTGAGAAAGTGTTTCTTTGTTTTCTTCTTTATTTGATTGTTCTTTATGCAAGTTCATATTTCGCTACCTAATTTTAACAAACTGCATGATTCATATCTGTAACAGCAGTAGACGGTTTTAAAAATGCTTTAGTTGAGATTTTCAAGGTTGGGTTTGCAAATACTCTGCTATTGAGGCAATTGTGAACGTCTTTTTCAATACCATTACCAGTTAGGCTTTATGAATAACCCTTAATCGTCGATTTAAAGAAGTAAAAACTCGCAAAAAAATCAGTTTCTAAAATCTGAATTATGCAGAATCATACGAGTTAGGGTAACTTAAAGGGTATGGGAATTTACAATTTCATATCATATTTTAGCACGAAAGTGGTATTATATAACACATTCAGGTCTCTACTTTCAAAATAGAAAGTTTTTAATATAATTGAACCAAAGTTTCTATTTTTAAAATCCATTGGAAAATCACGAAAAGTCAGTTTCGATATATAAATCTTTTTGTCTTGTCAGCTTGTTCGGTTGGTTTATGACATCACACGGGGTAACCTATACACCCGAGCGCGAGCGCGACCTATACGCGTCTCGAGCTCTGTCCATGCTTTGATAGCGGAGAGAGTGGCACCATCTCGCGTGCGTGACGTCAAAAACAAGAAAACGTTGTAGCCCTTCTTAAAAACTTTTAAAAAGTGCATTTTAAATAATTTCATATGAAGCATTTTTAAATGCTTATTGTCAAATAACTAGAAATCGGAGAATTAAAAGCTTGATATTTTTGAATTCACAGTAATTAATTCTATCTTTTGCTATATAAATCAGAGGTTTTTCAAACGAAGCTTCTCATACCCTTTAAGCCGGGTAACTTAGCTAGTCGTAAATATGGAAGTGTGACAATCAAAAATTGAGTAAAAAAAAAACAAATTATGTTATTGAGCTTATTAAGATGGAATTCCTTTCAGTTGTGGTTTTTATTTAACGAATTTATTTAATGATTTGTTATAAAAACGGGAAGGGGTGTATTTTGTATTTATGATTTTATTTATGTTGGTTTTAACTATTGCGAAATTCTTTACAGAAACATGGAAATCAATCTTACGCGTGTACCTGTAAGTAATATTTGTAATCAACTTCATAAATTATAATAAAGGTTAAAAGAAGTACAAGAATAGCTTAGCTTCTTGTCGTTAAGAACAGTTCCAACCTTTCGTTGAGTAGTTTTTTCTCTTCATCCTCAGCTACGCTTTGATGGTAAGTTGTGGTTTTGTATCCTGACACAACGGTCATTGCGTGGAGAGCAGTGGTTGGCTCTTCCAAGTATTCAGTTTTGAGATCTGTTGTTTTTGCTGGTGTTCGTGATAAGGTATCAGCCATATACAGCTGGGTGCCGGGAACGAAGTTTAGTGAGGGGTTTTATCTAGAGAGGCGGAGGACCAATCGTTGAAGACGTGGCGATAGCATTTTCAATGGTTTTTTCACTATGGCCTAAAGTGGCTTATGATTTGTTTGTACTATAACGCCTGTGCCCACCACGTAGTAGTGGAAATGCTCCAATGCGTAGATGATGTCCTAAAGTTCCATCTCTGTTTGGGAGTAGTTTTGCTGAGTGATGGTAAGCATGGTTGAGGCATACTGGACTGGTCGGTGGGGATGTAGGCGTTCGGCATATCACCAAAGATGTCATGCTTGCCACGTTGGCAAAGTTCCGAAGCAGTTGCGATGCCATATGGGACACACTTAAATCTGCACCGTCCAAAGGGTGTGGCAAAGGTGCAAAGAGTCGGGAACTCTGTTCGGTTAATTTTATCTGCCAAAAGGCAGAACTGGCATCTAGGATGGAGAACATCGTGCTTCCTTGAAAATTACTAAAGATTTCCTGAGATGTCGGGAGCTTGAAGGGTTCTCGTTTTAATGAGAGATTTAGATTCCTAGGGTCCAGGTAGACTCTGTTGATCTCGTCCTATGACTAATGGGTGTACCCAGTCTGTAGGCTCTATTACCTTTGCTATGACCTCCATGTCCATCAATCTTTGCAACTCCTTCATCAGCGGTTCCCGGAAGACATGAGGTATTGCTCTGGGAGGAACAATTATTGGTTTGGCATTTTCCTTCAAAGTGAAATCATGAAAACCGAGTAGGCATCCTATAGGAGCGAAGACCTTTACTAACTAATCAATCAGTTACGTATTGTGGCCCCTTAATGCCGTCACAAACGAGAGCGTGAGCACGAGTCTAACTCTCAGTCAGAATTTTAAAAGTACTATACAGAACTTCGGGCTTGCAATGAGCAATGCCACTGACGCTCTTTAAAATAAATCTTGTTCAGGAACATTGTTCTACCTACCTTAATTTCATTATTCCTTACATGTAAAAATGGTGTTTTCATTAAATAGGTCGATGAAATTTACATACCGTATATTATCAACGGTAACATTCCCCATTATGATTATAACGTTTATGTGCTATCTTCGTACGTTTTAAGCAACCTTCAAAACATCACGTAAGTTCCATATCTATATCAAATACCACTAAGTTAGTTGAGTTTTTATTACCTTAGTACTTGAAAGTCGCGTGGGTATATTGGAATTTTATAATAAACTTGGAAAAACAAGCTGTAATTCACATATAATAGAGTTTGTGTTAAATTGAAACAATACAGCAATTCCAATAAGATAAACGAGCACTTGTAAGAAGTAAATAGTATATCATTAATTTATATATTGTATTAATTGCAATCCCTGTTTGAATCATTGGCAATAGACTAGTTTTTTAAAGTTGGCGTTAAAATAGAGTCTTGTGTGTCACCTATTTGTTTTCTTGAGATGGAACATGCGGTCTTTGGATGCAAACAAGTTATGATAAATGAGTGACTGAATTTACATTCACTCATTATTTTTGAGAAGATTCCGGGTGTAGCAGATGAAACAAATTGGCAAGACCAAAATTGTAGCTCTCCGAGTCAAATGGGCTATTTTCTCCTTTGTGCTCTATTAGAGAGCTGATCTAAATGTTCTCTGTTTATTACCGTTTTAAAGAAAGAGCTTTACTCCTACTTTTCTTGAAAATGATAAATTTTAACTACCTGAAACCACCTTAACGCTTTTTTTCTCGATTCTATTTCTGGGGATTTCTTTGATTCAAAAATTCCTATTTTGGTCACAAATCATTATTTACTTCTCTATATAGGGTTTTTATCAAATTAATTTATTAGCGCATATTTTAGCATTTAGTTTAAGTAGTTATTTTAATTTAATCAATTTAAAGTTAAGAATTAAATAGGAGCAAGAAGTCATTGATTTCATGCATTGTTAAACATTATCGTGTAATAGAATTATAAATTTAAAATGCGACAACGCTTGAAAGCTAAAGGAACTAATGTCGGAGCCATTCAAATTTTGTAACATTCGAGTTTCTTTTCCACATTGGTAATTTTGCGTTATGCATACCCATTATCTAAATGGATGATAATGTACTTCTAAACTCAAAATGGTCTGGGTGATGTTTTCAAGTATACCCAATTAAATGGGTGTTCAAAAAAGTATTTGTAATCCTATGAATTAAGACACCTAATATTGAAATGACTTTTAACTACTAAAATGCTATCAAACCCTATAATAGGTATCTGTGAATTATTGATGTGCAAACTCTATTTTGGAAATGTTGAAATTCGATGCTTAAATAATCCCTGATAATTTATGCTGCTTTATAATATTTTCAGAATAAAATTATTGAAATATGGAGATGTGACATCGATTTTACAATCGAAATATGGGGAAAATTCAACATATGCGGGGCATGTTCTTTCCCTAGCTTTACAATCTGGGGTTAGTAGAAAATTCTAGGAACTAGCTGTATTTGAAGCTTTGTCGTAGACTATTGTACAGTGACTCAGTGAGCTGTGGTTTCTTTAAGCTTTTTAATCGCCTTTCTTCATTTGTTGTTTATGGGGGTGGGGTGGGGTGCAAACACCTACCTCTTTTCACTTATGATTCAACCTCGCATACGCTTGACAAAAATGCAGTCAGTTGTGGAGAGTTAAGGCCTTTTAAGGGGGAAGTCTAGCGTTTTGAAGAAATAAAGGCAAAATATCTTGAACTAAATACAAGAAAACTAAGTAAGATTTGTTTTAAAAAAAAATTAATGTCTATTGTAGCGATTGATATAGTTTTGAGAAATTTTTAAGCATAATTACTATTTGTTAATTTTAATTTAAAATAGAGAACTCCCTGAACTGAAATCTCCAGTTCTAAACACTCGAATTGCAAAATTCCAATTGTCAGCGGTCCGTACCGAGGTTTTGTAGCGAATGATTTGCTTTGGTGACTCTAGCTAGAATAGATTTAAATTAAATTCGAAATTTGTAATCCGAAGCCAGCTTTTCAGGATTTCTAAAGATGGCACCACTATGTATGAGTTGGCTTTTGATATAAACCTTATCTCGACACTGGCAAAGTTCTAGGCCTTCCTCTCAATCATTCGTCCACGCGCTTGTATAACCTTTCCAACATCAAAAGCCATGCTCCCCAAATTTTACCGTCATATTATCTTTCTCTACACCGTCCTTCTATTGAATGGGGGAAGATTTATTCGTATAGGCTATTCTCGTGTATATAGAGCTTTTCCCTTGTGTATACTTTCTCGAAGGTGGGCGAATTTTAGGGTAGCTATTCATATATGGTTTGATAGATACCAAACCATAGACACCCTCCCCCATTTTCTTTGTCCTGTTAGGGATTAACCTTCCCTGCTTTTTCTAGGAAGGGTTCGACATTATGGTTCCATAGAAATAGTTTCGCCTGCATTAGCAGCTTAGACTGTCCCCATGAAACTTATTTAGGCATGATATTTTTCGCACCTGACAGTCTACCGTTCACCTCCCCCCAAACCCCCTTCTCAAGAGATGATTTTCAGAGGCAAAACAAAATTGTAAAGTGCTGCCTCTAGTGGCTTATCTGCGTACTTCAAATCGCTAGACTTCCCCCTTAACGGGAACGAGGGGCTCATAAAATTTCTGAATCAAAAGTGACCGCGTTTGAT
Organism: Phalangium opilio; assembly: GCA_019434445.1. NCBI lineage: Eukaryota > Metazoa > Arthropoda > Arachnida > Opiliones > Phalangiidae > Phalangium > Phalangium opilio. The sequence goes on from JAEQBA010000941.1 coordinate 127,915, forward strand.
GGTATGCGTCATTTAAGAGTCAAAATAGATTCTAATCCAATTTTTAATATTCAACATAATATTCAATCTTGTTCACCAATTGTCAAAAACTACTTTTTAAGGGACAAAATAAGAATTTAAGCAAAATTTAAACTTACATTTAAGGGAGGTTTGGAATTTATAACCTCTTTTGAATGTCTCCTCAATTGGAGTACCTCCTACAGCCTTTAAGTTTTAAATGTAAATTTAAGGGTATTTAGGGTAAAATGTTATAGTTATGCACTAAAATAATATTGTTCAAAAAGAGAAAATTGAGATTTTTAAACTTGAATCAATCCGTTAACCATAATCTAAGTTCTTTAACCGTAGTTTCAAATCAGAATGTCGAGCTCGAGACTAAAAAAAAAGTTTTTTTAATTTCTTTCTTCTTCCGCGATTTAGGTGTTAATTATTTTCTTTTTTCTTTTAATATTTCGCGCACTCGCGCTCCTTCTCTCTTCTTCAACTTAGGGGTTAAAAAGAATCTCCGATTCTCTTCCGAAAAATTAAGGATTCAAATTGATCAAAAATAAAGGTATCAAAATGAATAAAATATAAGTTTCGATATCAAATAATACTCCGGACTTCAAAAGATTTCTTAAAGATGAGCCGACAAGAGTTTCGTTTAGACAGTTCAGGAATCAGCTTAGGGTGAAACTTCGTATATATAACTTCTAGTTTTCGCGAGGATCTCTGGGACAATGAAGTTTGTTGATTGACTTCGGTTTGGGGAATAGCGGACCATATCTATGACGTAGCCGGGCGGATTCATGGTAACAGCGAATAGGCAAAACTTTTTGTTTTGGAACCAAATACGGATTGGTCATTATAAGGGTTAAGAAAAATGTTCTAGTGACTCAAAGTCTTGTTGCTTGGGTTCTAAATCAGCTTGACATTTCTCTGGGTTCTTGGAAAGTACTTTAGTTGCTAGGTATTTCATTTTGCACTATAGATATAGGGTATAGGATAGTTCTAGAAAGTTATGTGTCAACATTGATGGGCTAGTTCCTTTTCTATTGTACGAAAGAATTTCTTTTCGGTTTATTTTAAAGGGATAGGTTTAAGTTTAAAGGGCTAGTATTATCTTTATACTGTTAATTTAAGGATTAATTGAAAATTTAATTTGATTTTCGAAACAAGATGGTTATATTTCACATTATTCTATCTGATGTTTATGATAAAAGTCCACTTCCGAAATGAAATAAGCTTTTTCGAAATATTTTTCTATCCTGGAATTAGAATTGTAAACTGATATAGCCTGAAGAATAGTACAATATTTAAGTGTACTTTAAAAAATATTCAAAAACACGGTCCGTTAGTAGGTCACATAACTGATTAAATGATCACAGAAAAAAGGTAGTTTTTGAAACCAACGAATACAACTGCATTGTTAAGAAATGCTCGAAGCTCAACACAAACATTGATATTTCTCAAACAGCAGTTTTGAACAACGCCGCTGTTTTTTTTTGGAATATCGGTTGCTGTTTCGAGAACTGCTCATACGAGGTACACCAGGTGCTTTATAGGTATGAAGCCCAAAAACCTTTCTTTAATGCCTGTTGGTAAAACATAGCGAATTACAATTGTCAAGTGATCAATGTGGCTCATATCCGGAGTAAAATCGACAATGATAGAGTAATATTTTACCTCCGTAACTTCCTCAACAATTTTGTCTAATAGACTGTTACCAATTAATTGAATGTAGTAGATAAATAGTTCACGTGCTCTTTGCTTAGGTTTGCATATTTTGAAATATGCTGTTTTAAAAATGGATCGAACTCAGATAAACATTCCAAAGCCCCGATATAGGCCTAGCTACTATTCCGCTCTTGAAACAATTTCTCATTTGTTCCACAAAAAGCCAGACTGTAGGTAGTGAGATATTTTATCGTTGCCACAACGCGTTTCAAAACTTCGCGCAGGTACATCTTTTCGGTTAAAAAAGACGATCTTGGCTTTTTAACTTATAATATTATAAAAACTTAAAGACAATTTTTTTTTCGCTACGACTGTCGTAATTTTTACGAGTAGTTATACTTATAAAGGTTTTAACAATGGTGGTCCTTTCCTTTTAGTATTGAGAATGGGTTCGAACACACATTAGTTTGTACGTAGTTTAAGATTGTATAGAAACTGTCTTAACCTTATTTAGCACATTGAAGAACAATGTTTACCTTTAATACGATTCTAGATTATTGCTTCTTAGATTATTGTATCTTTTTAATAAACCTAATGCATTACGTTTTAGGCTTTATCTCTTACTTTCAAAAGATACTGATTTTAAAAGTGAGCACTAGCTTTTTAAACCTATTTATTTAGCTTGCTATGCTACCACTAATCGGTAAAGACCAGTGCTTCAGTTTAACTCATTAATAATATTAATAGTGTTTATTACGTGCAAATAAACGGTACATGTATATGACCTACAAGTATTTACACGGGGATAAGGTAAAAAGTTAGGGGTGAAGGGTATATTTTAGAATAATTATTTAGAAATAATGGAAGAATATGTCATATGACCTATTTCTGCGTGGATAAAATATAAACATAAGATAAAAATATAAACATACGATAAAAATAAGTTAAAAATATAAGTCGGAATATGAAAATACATAAGAATAAATGTCGCGAGGTAAAAACAGAAGTCCTAAGATAAAAATTAGAGTTATAGGGTTATATACAAATATCTTTCAGGGAGGGTTTTGCTTTGTCAAAAATGTCTATATGAGATCCATAAATATTATAGTTTTTCATCATTCTGCTCATTGGCTCTAGTGAAGTTATGTTGGGTTTCAATAATCTGTCGCTTCTGTGGCGAGTTTTCAGGTTGGGAGCATGGAACCTGATTTGTTCTAACAACATGGAGCAGTCTATAAAATTTCCATTTAGCTTTTGCAGGAATATGATGTCTAATTTAATTAGGGTTTTACTGATGGTATCTAGTTTTAATTTACTTTGGGTTGTCTTATGTGTATCTTTCGGCAAAAAGTAGTATTTGTAGTAATTCAGGAATTTATTCTGTACCCGTTCTAGTTTGGATAGTTGATATTCACTGCAGCCGCTATAAACCAGGCCTCCAAATATTAATTTTGGTTTGTCCAGAGTTAGACAAAGTTTTACAAAGCAAGTTGGTGAATTTATATCTTTTGCAATTTTGAGACTTAGGCCTAGCTTTTGATAACAATCAGCTAAGGTATGTTTAACATGTGCGATAAAATTTAGTTTTTCATCAAATATGACTCCTAAGTCTCTTATGGTTTGGACTCTGATAAGGGTTTCTCCATTTAGTTTATAATTATATGCAATTTTAGATTTTTTCTAGTAAATAACATTATAAAGGTTTTATCATTATTTATAGGAATATTGTTTTGGGTGCACCAGTTGTTAAGATTAATGAGATTGGCTTCAAGTTTTTCGCAGTCTGAGTCCGTCGATACAGAGTTCCCAAGTTTAGTATCATCGGCAAATTGGAGGATTTTAGAGTGGTTAATAAACGAGGGTGCGTCAGCTGTATAAATATTAAATAATAGCGGGCCAAGGGATGACCCTTGTGGAACGCCACAAGTTACATTGTACGTGACATTTGTTTTTTCCCCATTAAGTTTGAGGGTATTTTTACGGTTACTTAAGTAGTTTTTAGTCCACTCAAGCAGTTTACCCGATAATCCATAGTGTTGTGGTTTTTGGATAAGTATCTTGTGGGATACCCGATCGAACGCTTTAGATAGGTCGACATATACAGGGTGTTTCTGGAAAGTCTGGCACAAATTAACAGGCATGTTCCTTGGGTCAATAGGAGTCCGAACGGTCCTGTGACGTTTTGGGGTAAAGCGCTCCGTTGCGACGTTATGGGCTCTCAAAAGTAGGCCGAAAAACAAGGAGATTTTGTAGAATTATAGCACTAGTATTGTGGTTTTGACCCAATTGTTTTCGATTATTGAGCATAAGGCAATGATCGAAATAAGTTCAAACCTAGTGGAAGACCGTGAACGTGTTAAACGGCCAAAAGCGTTAATCCCTTTGTTTTTATTAATGATTGTAATTAAAGGTAAGGAAAGTAGCTCAGATATGGGTTACTTCATTTTTGTTCAGATGTACTGGTAACTGACCAGTCTTTTATTCTTCATTTGAATTAGACACATTAATTTTTCAATAATTCGAATGAACCCCATTACTTTTATACAATAATTCGAATTGAACCCGTTACATTTAAAATAATTCGAATGAACCCTATTACATTTACAATAATTCGAATGAACCCCATTACATTTACAATAATTCGAATGAACCCCTTAAATTTTACAATAAATCGAATCGAACCCATTAATTTTACAATAATTTGAATCGAACCCATTAATTTTACAATAATTCGAATCGAACCCATTACATTTACAATAATTCGAATGAACCCCATTACATTTACAATAATTCGAATGAACCCCATTACATTTACAATAATTCGAATGAACCCCATTACATTTACAATAATTCGAATGAACCCCTTAAATTTTACCATAAATCGAATCGAACCCATTAATTTTACAATAATTTGAATCGAACCCATTACATTTACAATAATTCGAATTGAACCCATTACATTTACAATAATTCCAATTGAACCCATTACATTTACAATAATTCGAATATCCCCCCTGCTGTGTTGGTCTAAACATTAGGGTAGTTTTCAACGTCACAAGTTGTAGGCTTTTTACAGACGGCTTAAATGTGTGTACCTTAACGTGCTTCATGGCGTACGCACGCAAGTTTGCTTAAACGTTGATGGTGCCCATTTTGAACAATTTTTGTAGAACAATGTAATTGGGTTTCATTCGAATTATTGTAAAAGTAATGGGGTTCGATTCGAATTATTTTAAAAGTAATGGGGTTCTTTAGAATTATTGTAAATGTAATGGGGTTCATTCGAATTATTGTAAATGTAATGGGGTTCATTCGAATTATTGTAAATGTAATGGGGTTCATTCGAATTATTGTAAATGTAATGGGTTCAATTCGAATTATTGTAAATGTAATAGGTTCAATTCGAATTATTGTAAATGTAATGGGTTTGATTCGAATTATTGTAAAATTAATGGGTTCGATTCGATTTATTGTAACTTTAAGGGGTTCATTCGAATTATTGTAAAACTTAAGGGGTTCATTCGAAATATTGTAAAGGTTAAGGGGTTTGTTCGAATTATTATTGTAAAAGTAATGGGGTTCAATCGAAATATTGTAAAGGTTAGGGGTTTATTCGAATTATTATTGTAAAAGTAATGGGGTTCATTCGAATTATTGTAAAAGTAATGGGGTTCATTCGAATTATTGTAAAAGTAATGTGTCTAATTCAAATAAAGAATAAAAGACTGGTCAGTTACCAGTACATCTGAACAAACAAGTAACCGAAATCTGAGCTACTTTCCTTACCTTTAACTACAATCATTAATAAAAACAAAGGGATTAACGCTTTTGGCCGTTTAACACGTTCACGGTCTTCCACTAGGTTTGAACTTATTTCGATCATTGCCTTATGCTTAATAATCGAAAACAATTGGGTCAAAACCACAATACTAGTGCTATAATTCTACAAAATCTCCTTGTTTTTCGGCCTACTTTTGAGAGCCCATAACGTCGCAACGGAGCGCTTTACCCCAAAACGTCATAGGACCTTTCGGACTCCTTTTGACCCAAGGAACATGCCTGTTAATTTGTGCCAGACTTTCCAGAAACACCCTGTATAATGTCAACCTGTTCTCTATTTTCCGCAATGGGTGCAATGTATTGCAGTGTGCTTATAAGATTTGTCTCAACGGATCTTCCTTTTACAAAACCGTGTTGGCTTTCCGGAAGATTTACTTTAAACCATGAATATAGTTTAGCACTCATAATCATATCAAAAAGCATGCTTAAGCTGTTCAGTAGAGAAATTGGTCGATAATTGGAAGGATCTTCTTGAAGCCCTTTTTTAAATATTGGTGTTACCAGTGCCCCCTTCCACGCTGAAGGGAAGAGACCTTGCTCCAAAGAGAGATTATATACTCTAGCAAGTATTGGGGACAGAAGATCGCTACAGCCTTTAATAATTATATTGAGAATTCCATCAACACCAGAGGACAACTTGGGTTTTAGTTTCTTGATTGTACTTCAACTCTCATCTTCTGTTATTTTGGTGTTGAAAAATTCCCGTTGAATGCATTTTGGAGAGAATTCGAGGTCGTTTGAAGTGTCATTTGCGATATTGGAGAAAATTTCTCGAAACTCAGTGGCTATTTCAAGGTTATTTATTAGGAGTTTGTCTCCTTTCTTCAGAGTGATATTTTTTTCTGCTCTTTCGATTTTTTATTTACATAGGTCCAGAATGTTTTTGGGTCCTTTTTTATACTACTGCATATTATTGAGGAATAATCTAGCTTATCGCGTTTTAATAAATCTTTTACGGTTTGCCTGGTATCTTTGTATTTCTGTAGATCATTGGAGTTTTTTGTTCTTTTAAATTTTTTGTGGTAGTATATTTTATTTTTTAGACTCTTAATAAGATCACGGGAGAACCAGTTAGGGTATTTCTTTTTGAGTATGTTTTTCGGTTTGGTATATGTAGGAATACATTCGTTCATGGCCTTTTGTATGTTACCAGTTATAAATTGTACTGCAAATTCTAGATCGTTAGATGTTTTGATGGGGTCCCAATTAATTGTCTTGATAGTTTTGTAAAGCCTTAAGTAGTCGCCTTTTTTGTAATTAAGGCTGGTAAATACATTTTCGTCTAAATTTTGGTCTTTAAGGCCATTTGTTTCATATTCCACTAAGAAAGTAGGATGAAAGTTATCTATTGGGACTAAGGGATTTGTCACTATATTTGTTCTACATTTATGATTGTTGGTGAGGCAGAGATCAAGTATGTCATTTTTGTAGTTCTTGATTGTGTTTATCTGTTTAAGATTGATAAGATTTGATAGTTCGAAAATATGTTGAGCTTTTTTCTTAGTATAACAATTACGGTGTTCCAAGCTCCATTGATTCCACTCTACACGTGGAATATTGAAATCTCCTAGCAGAATGATGTCGCCCTTAAATTTTAGCAAATTATTCTTAAGGGTAATATTCAATAGTTCGTAAGACGTAATGGGTGTCTGTGGTGGGAGGTAGATGCAGCCCAGCAAGAGGTTTTTATATTTGTTAAGTCGAGTTTCAATCCAAACTGCTTCAAAATGGCATTCGAGGTCAGGTCTCCGGACTACCTTAAAGTTGTTCTTTATAGCAATTAAAGTTCCACCACCGCGAAGATGTGACGTACGGTCAGTGCGGAACACGGTGTAATTGTTGGGAAAATAGTCGATACTACAATGGCTATTGTTTAACCAGGTTTCGGTTAGGCATATAATATCTAGATCAGTTTCTATCAGGCTGTCAAAGAATGTATTCGCTTTACTACGTAGGCCTCTTGTGTTCTGGTAGTATATATTTACTAGCTTATGTTGTCTAGGCATGATCTTCTTCAGAACTGTTACTTATATTTTCAATCCTAACATGGGCTTCTTGATGGTTGCTCTTGTATTTCTGATTTTCATGTAAGGGGCCTCTAAATTCTGTTATTAAACAATTTTCTGGAAAATTTCCGGGATCGCTTAGCTGGTCAAATTCCTCGTCACTAGAGGTGACGTAGAATGAGGAGTAGTGACCCTTTATCCGTGTATTCAGACGTATGCATTCTATGGTTTTTAAGTCGTTTTCGAATTCTATTGTTTCCTTAAGCTGCTCTGCGGAGGTATCGATCGGTAACCTTGATATAAAGAGGGCTCTTTTTCTAGGGTCTTTTCTCGGTTTAGTAATGCATTTGATTGAGTCCGATTTTTTGTTCCTGTCTGTATGTGTTGTTTGTCTTTGGGTTTTGTTGTAAATTTTTTAGAACTGATCGGTATTTGTTTAAGGTTTTGGTTAATTAAACTAGAAAATTCTCGGGGATTGCTTGCACAAGGATTAATATTTCCCAAATTCTGTCCCATTGGTATATTAATTGTACTAAGATGTGATGGTACGTTTCGAATATTAGCGTTTCTATTAAGAAAATCTACGTTTTGTCTTGTTATAAGAGCATTTTGTGCCTTAAGGTCCTTGACTTCTTTCTGAAGTTCCGTAACAGTTTCTACTAATAACGAGAGAGAGGTCAAAACATTGTCCATGATGCTATCTTTTGTTCTATATAGGCTGTTTGTTTTAAAGAATTCGTTTAAACTACTCATAAGATCGTTAGAGGTGTATCTATCTTCATTGTCTAAGCTTTTGTCAGGGTCATTTTCGCTTTCGCTTTCAGAGTCGGCGTCAGCGTCGTCAGAGTTAGTGATTTCAACAAGGGAATTATCGTCTCTTTTAGTTAGACAAGGCTTACATTTATATTTACTTTGTCTTCCATTATGTAGCAGTCCGATTTCTTCAGTAGTTGAGGCTCCAAGGCAAATAGTATGAGAATTTGCGTTGCACATTTTGCACGGTATTTTCGGTTGAGAAGTAGTAATTGATTTTTTGCAAACTAAGCAATTTGAGTTGGTTTTAACTGGCTTTTTGTTATTCACTTGTTTCTTCCCTGCCATTATCTCGATCCTACTACAATTTTATAAGATTATATAAGACTAGATTAGAATCGCGGAGCAGAAAACTGCTGCGACCGCACTCGCCGAAATCAAAAATAAATAATAATAAATAAATAATGTAATAATATTTTTGATAGATAACTGACGCTGTCGTATATTCATATCATGCTTATCCGGGAGACTTTTCATTATATCACGTATCATACCCAGCTGGAATTACAGATCATTGTATAGTGACAACCGTCAATGCTGCCAAGAACCTCGAGGCTGCTCGCTTAATGATACAAGGCTTTGATTCAACTGTTTGGCTATTTGCAATCGCTTCTATCGTCGCAGTGGCGTTCGCCTCCTTCCTTGAAGAGAACGTCAGAACGAGAATGCGTTCACAATTGCGTCTCTTCTACGAAAAGCTCTGGTAGTTCACGTCTTGCTTCTTCGAAAACTGTTAAGTCAATTGTTCAGCACTGTTTTCTCTTTACTTACGCACTTGTCAGGCCAAAGAGTGGTGATTCGACTACAAAATTCAAAATCATCTCTACCTGGCCTGCTCGGAATGTTTACAAAAATCGATGCCTTGAGATTTAAGTAGAGCTCGGCATTTTCGATCAATTATCCACAAATTGGTGGATAACCTATTATTTATATACATTGTGGATTATAATACGATTTAACATGTAAGTTCTGTGGATAATTTTCGAGTATGGATAAATATAAAATAACGTGGATAATGGATAGATAATGCCGAGCTCTAAATTTGGCGATTTTACCATTCAAAGATGCCTTATCTACCGCCTCTCAGTGGTGCTGTTAATACAAAATAACAAAGTGTCTCTTTTAAACCCGCAAGGGCGATAAATTCGAAATTAATATAGGTATTGCAATTTGAAATTAAGTTTCGGCAGGGATAGAATTAATTTTAGAAGTAGGAATGGAGAACGGTTAGTATTTACCTCAGTCCGACTCATAGCCCAGTACAGTTACTAAATTTCTTCAATTTTGGTTAAAGTAATGGAAATAACTAAAGTTTCGCTTGAAATCTGTATGTTAGGCCCAAACAATTAGAATCGGGCTTAGAAAAAAAATAAGGACAAGCAAAACCTAGTGGTTCTTGCTTTGGAAAAAGTAATTCTGGATTTCTGCTTGGGTGAATCACCCCCCCCCCTCTCCTCTTGAAATGAAAATGGCCTTCATTAGGAAATATTTTATTTTCGATTTAAACGCCAAAACCGCAGCTCACATTTTAGAAGATGATGTAAAAATGAGTTCTCCAAAAATCATTGCTAGTACACATTGATGTGTATGTAGGAGAGACAAAAACCAGTAGATGGTCGTGTTGTTAGAAGCTAATAAGTACAGATTTGTGAGCAGACAAAGACCAAAAGATGTTGTTATTAGAAGTAAACGTGTCCAGATTAGTGACTATGTGGAATCTAGGCTGATGAAGAAATAGTAGTCAGTAAAAGTGTGGATAGGACTTCAGTGAGATAGATGTAAAGCGATATTGGCTTTCCAAATTTCTGTAAATCGTGTACTCTGTCCAGAAAATGAGATACACTTTGCTGAAAACTGTGAACATTGTCTCGGACTAACGGACATGGTGACAGCTCCACATACATACAGACGTACACGTCCGGTGAAATACCTCTAGGTGATGTAACAGTCACTCAAATAGGAAAACTTAAGATCGGAAACAGGTAAAAACTGAAAGGGAGCACTATATAAATAAGACTAGCAGTGAAACAGACTTCAGACCTAATATTTTCATGAATTTAAAACAAATATATGTACAAAAACCATAGGTGTCAAAACTACAAAATGGCAAATCATAGTACAGTCATTTTAGCCCAAAAATAGAGGGAACCCTGAACAAATTGAAACAAAGCTGAAAATTTCAGATCTTATAGATTTTTGGGCGCTCTTTAACGTGGTGTGGTCTCCCACACTCTCCCATTGGAGGAATTTCCGCCATATTGGAAAATGGCGGACAAAATCGAGAAAACGTTTAATAACTCCGGTTCTACTTAACCAATTAACACGTAATTAGGATTCAATTGTAGATCACCTTCAAATACATAATTCACCTCCTAAGATATTTTGTCCTACAACTAGCCGGAAGTTCACAATCTGACTCTGAAGATTAGCCTCATATAAAAATGGGAATTTAAAGCATTTTATGGTTTCTTTATTCAGAATACATTTCAAAATCGAGAAAAAGTTTAATAACTCTGGTTCTACTAACCCAATTAACAAGTTATTAGGCTTCAATTGTAGATTACTTTCAAACACATAATACATCCTAAAGATATGTTGTCCTACAACTAACCGGAAGTTCACAATCAAGCCCGGAAGGTAAGGCAAATCTAATTTTTGAGTATTTCGAAACGGTTTCGAGCGAAATAAATGCAAAGAGGGTTTTAAACCTAAAATATATTATTCCCATTATATTTTTACCACTTTAAGTGACGATGACGTCACGGAGAGGTATTATACAGGACGTGTGTGTGTGTGGGGGGGGGTGTCTGTCTGTCTGTGTGTCGGTCACCGCGTCCGCAGTAATTTTTGGCTTCTACTCCCAACGTTAGGATCAAGAAGTGCGTGGCGATCGGCTAGGGTTACGAGAAACGTCTAGCCTCCAAATTGCAGGGCTTCAACCAAAGGTTCATGCAATTGCGGATTTCTTATCATTTATTGTGAATCAATCGCCTTATATGTACCCTTAATTTCCAAAAATTGTTAAATAGGCATACGCTAGAATTCAAACGTCAACAATAGCTATGTTTAAAATTATTTTAGGAATTAAGTTTCTTAAAACGACTTCAGTAGACTTACGTTAAACTGACGACTAAAGTAATTAACGTCAATTATATTTTCTTAATTATTTGAGAATAACCTCTTAATTGCGTCTCGTATCGGAGAGGTTTATTTTTTGTTTACCAACTTGTATATTAGTATATTTATCAATATTGGTTAAGCTTAAGTTTAATCATAGTCCTCTACTTGAGGTTGAGCCTCAAAATCTCTATGTTCATTTGAACAAGATACTCCCTTGCATTGTCTACAAATTGAAGAACAGACTGGACCAGTTTTACCGCATTCACATTTCAAATCACAGACTTCCTTGCATTTACGAGGGATCATCTGCAGAAGCTCAGCTGGAGCAGGTTGTAGAGTGGTAACGATTGGTTTGAGTTCAGATCCTACCTGTCTCCAAGCCCATTCTCAAGCATTTAGGCTGCTTCCAAGCCACGTTTGAACTTGATGATAAACTCTATTTGAATGCTGCTTTGCTGCCGCACTTGTTGGTGGAAGAGAAGCTAATTCAAAAGCTCAATTCCAAAATCTTATATACACTTGGTTATGTCAACTTTAATTCACACGCTTTAACTCAACTTTAGCCGTATTGACAAGTGTGGGCGAACAATGGTATATATTAAAACATTAAGTTTTATGATGGTACAAAGGCTGTTTTACCCTCTCCCGTACTATACATTATAGCTCTTGTAAGAAAAGAAACAAAATTTGTCAGTAATAGGAACTATATGTTTAATTTTGGAAACGTATTCTGAAAATAGAAACCATAAATGCTTTAGATCCTCATTTTTTATATGAGGCTAATCTTCAGGGTCAGATTGTGAGCTTCCGGTTAGTTGTAGGGTAAAATTCTTTAAAGATGAATTATGTGTTTGAAGGTGATCTACAATTGAAGCCTAATAACGTGTTAATCGGTTAAGTAGAACCGGAGTTATTAAACGTTTTCTCGGTTTTGTCCGCCATTTTCCAATATGGCGGAAATTCCTCCAATGGGAGAGTGTGGGAGACCACACCACGTTAAAGAGCGCCCAAAAATCTATAAGATCTGAAATTTTCAGCTTTGTTTCAATTTGTTCAGGGTTAAAACCTATTTTTCCTGTACTATCAGTAAAATCAGTCTTATCAAATTTCATAAGCTAAAGTTTTTTATCCTCTTTATTTAATGTTAGAGTAGGGCAGGGATAGATAGACTTTTTTAAGACAGAATAAACAATGTTTGGCCTTTACTTCAGTCCGACTCATAGACGAGTATATAGTCCCTTCCTTCAACACGTAACCAAAAAATTAAATTATCTTATTGGCTCACTTAAACTACGTATTGGTGACGTTGCTGACAAGGAGGGCCAAAAATACGTAATTCCTGTTTACCTCTGTCGTCATGACTACGACCCCTCTTGCGTTGTACCATAGCCCACTCGATCACGCGCGTCACGACGCAAGCTGCTCGCGCTATAGCTATAGAGCGCGGATCGAGTGGGCTATGGTTGTACAGATAAGCGTCATCACAGGGGTTCAAAATGGAGCCGTCTAAATGAGAGGGTCCGGTAATTATTCGGGAATAGTTTTTAATAGCAATTAAGAAGGTTGTTAGTGAATTTGGTGCCGGTGTTTTGGATTTGGAGTACATCTGTAAAGGTGAAAATTGTTCGCTAGTTCTTTTTTAAGCCAATCATTTCTACTATCCTCATGATTTTGTAAACGAATTTGATGAAGTTAACCAAGGCTTAGTGAATGGCCAGGAGTTTTGTGAGCTTAGTGTTTGGTTAAAACCTGTTCGTGTTGTAATATCTATGAAGACTAGGACGCGCACCCGAATAACCCTGTTACCCATTCCGTCTTAAAAAAGTCTATCTATCCCTGAGTAGGGTTGTAAATGTGATCTAGGGTTTTTGCGATAAACCCCGAAAAAACGAACAATTCAAAATGACGGGATTTTTGGTGGTAACATTTTTCTCTTGACAAAAATGAGCTGGACTTTATATTTTCAATGTAATTTGATTGTCCTTAATCTGATCAAGTTCAAACCCATTTTTGATCTAATTGCAATGGGCTATAGAGAGTTCCTAAGTTTAAATCTTTACAGATTCGAAGAACTTCGATAAGCGATCCATCTTTTTGCGATGTGGTTGGCTTTTCCTTTCGTTCGTTTTTTTTAAAAAGCTATTCTTCGTTACTCAAGAGTGAAATGGTAATTGAAAATTCGAAATACATCGACAATATCGATGATCTTTTGAGTGACCGTCAAATGAAGCCAATGATCCGAAAACACGATAAGTTGGACCTATTAATTAAAGTGGGTTATTTTTTGAAGCACTTTCGGTCCTAGAGTTATGAATAATTTATAATTAAAAAAGTTTCTTCAGCAAAATTTTTATTATATGCCGCCGCTGAAACCATAATGACTTTATTTTTGAGTATCCACTGGAAGTGCGTATCTCTAAAGTCTCTTACTCTTTCTGCTTAAGTATGAGACATAATCAGGGCACATTGATCCTTAAAGGGTTTTGCTTAGGAAAAGACAAGTGCGAAGATACACGTTCGCGCTTTAGCTTCTGCTATAGACCAGTTCGATGTAACTATGAGGCAAAAACACGGGAGCAGAACTTTCCCTTCCACCTCGTTTTTTTTTGGCGACGGCGCTGTAGTCATTTTGTATCACGAGTGTGTAGGGACTGCAATGTATCAACCCTCTTAAATTTTCTCTTACTGAGGGTTGCCAACCCCTATTTTTAAGTAGAAAACGTCTACTCTTCTTTTCTTTCCCTAACCCGTTAGAGTCCAAGCCAAAGGGTATTATAGGGGGAGGCGTAGGGGACGTTCCGCTAAAGACCAAATGGTGGACACTTAATATGGATGATTCTCATATTGTTTGAATAACGTGTTCTCTTTAGTTCAATCGTTTGCACTTTATCTAGACCCCCTTTTCGCGTTTTTTATGGGTCAAAACACTTTATTTTTTTTACAAGAATGTTACGCATTTTTATGGTTCTCTTCTGAATGTTTCAAGTGCTCAAGACGTTTTTGAACATACCTTACACTTATAGCACATTAATTTCTAAAATAAAATTGTTTTTTGTTCTTTTAAGGAAAAGAGTAATACGAAATATTCCCGGCTTTCGAATCGAATGAATCAGAACGGAATTTACTTCGATGAGTATACCAGTGACATAGTCGATATCTTCTTCAAAGGACATGGTGCGTTGTTTATGCAAAGGAAAGGCAGTCTTTTCGTTTTGCTGCGGCACAATGTCGAAAATAAAGACTATGAATAAAATCGAAAAGTATACTATGGTAAAGAGATTTATGAAAGCACATGGATACATTTTTATTTCAACAAACGACTTCCTCGCAACGTTCTTGAACAAGTAGACTACTTGTAAGTAGAATGAAAACCCGTTAATTACCCTTAATACTGAGTGTTTCTGAATGGTCAATGAAATTATGGGGGCGAGGGCGAGGGCTTAGTCATTCACGAAATCCCGTACACTGCCCGCGAAATCCAACTTAAGAAATCCGAAATCAATAACAAAATCGGAAATCCGGAAAACAATCAAACGCATTTTTGCGGATTTCGAATTCCCGCAAAAAATCACGAAATTAGTAAAGAAATCACGAAACCAGAAAAGAAATCACGAAATCAGTAAAGAAATCACAAAATCAGTAAAGAAATCACGAAATCAGTAAAGAAATCACGAAATCAGTAAAGAAATCACGAAATCAGTAAAGAAATCACGAAATCACTAAAGAAATCACGAAATCAGTAAAAAAATCACGAAATCAGTAAAGAAATCACGAAATCAGTAAAGAAATCACAAAATCAATAAAGAAATCGCAAAATCAGTAAAGAAATCACGAAATCAGTAAAGAAATCACGAAATAAGTAAAGAAATCTCAAAACCAGTATAGAAATCACGTGAAAAATAGCAAAAATTCGACGAAATCACGGGAAAAATACCAAAATCCAACGATCCAAGAAATCAAATTGGATTTTGAAATCCCGTACACTTTTTCCAAAACGTCCTACCCCTCTTTGGGCCGATTTCGTGTCGAAAAATTTCTATGATATATTTGTGGTACAGTACCGTAAAAAGTAAAGATTGGAGTTTCTTACTGCTGACCCCTCAAATTTAAATAAGAGACTGAAAGACAATGTTAAATAAATTTCAGAGATCATCCGTTAAGCACTCCAATCATATTTTGAATCGGAACAAGTTGGGAAACCAAAATAAACCTCTCCGAGACAAGACTAGGGCTATTTCCCTACTTAATTCTCTGAATATGCAACTATCGCTATATATTAATAAAAAATTAAACAATGAATACTTCAAGACTAACTAAGAGTTCCATTGACAATTTGATTGGCCTGTAAAGACCAAAGAGAGTATAGGGGAGGAGTGGAAAGAAGGGCAAAATTTGTCACGCTTTTCTACCGTGCATCTTCAACGCGCAGTACCGAGGCATTTCCGTTTGAGACTTTAAATGATATCGTAGGTGGCGCGACTGAGCCGGAAACTCCCTCGTACCGCTAGTATAATTTAGGCGAGACATAACTATTTACGCTTGTGGAGCGGGGGAGTTTCCACTCCTCCCCTATATTCTCTTTGTAAAGACTACCCACTCCTAAAAATATTCTTAGTTATATTGCATGTTTGTTAATATTTCTATAAAACGAGAACATACATCAAAGAATGGTAGCTTGGACGATAAGACCTATAACCACGGCGAATTTATTGTGGTCACGACTCATGGTTCTATACTTCGTCAAAAGAAAACGTGGTTTGCATTGTCTTGATAACACTGTCTGCCTAGGAAACGGATAAACAGTAAAGCAGACGACGCTTCCAATCAATAATTCCATCTCTTGTGAAGGAAAATAAACCGGAAGTGCATAGAAAAAATTTCTTGTACTATTGCCATAAGTGTTGATAATGGTTAGAGGAGTTCTACTCTTCTTTTAAAGACCTTATACTATTTACTTATATGTGTATTTAACTTTCGGCTCACACTGAACCGTTAGGGCCTCCTCAAAAAAGACACGAAACAACGCCAATACTGGCTTTGGCGTCTTTCTCTTCAGTAATAGATACAATAACTTTCAATTACTATATATAAATGTAGTAAAGCTAAATCAAATATAACAACTCATTTGAAATATTAATATCAAGAGATACTCTTTGAATTTCGAAATGAAACAGAGCTTTTCAGCTACAGAACTACTGAATAAATCGTAATGCTGAAACATATTAAACATTTTTCCACTTAATATTTTGCAAAATAGAAAATATTATGGTTTTGCAAGCATTATTTTCTTGCCAGCACAAAATAAAATCAAGAAGGGAGTATGAACCAAGGAGTAGAAACTGTAAACTTTTAAACAATTATAAAATGTTTTAGCTTAAGCATATGCTTTGCATGTCATCAGTACCTTAAATAAGCTCTAAGTGTATCCCAATATAGCTTTCGTTGTTGATTTAATTTGTCCAACCGTCTCTATCCTTTATAAACATTGCTACTCTGTTTTTATTAACTTTTCCTGTCAACCATGTCATTACTCGTCCTTTACTAACTTTGAATAGTTCTCATGGTTTGTATTAGAATGGGAGGCATCATAATTACTCGCTTTATATTAATTATGAAAGGCGTAGTGTTTCAATTTCAGATGCAATCTTCATTACTTGCTTTATATAAACTTTGACGGGTGTCTTTCTGAAGTGGAGGTTTTTCATAAATTATTAAATTAATATAATTGGTATTAATTATTTTGATCGTCAGTATTTTACCTTAAATTTAGTTAAGTCGATTTAAGAAACTTTATTCCTAAAATCATTTTAAACATAGCTATTGTTAAGGTTTAACTTCTAGCGCACACCGTCTTCGAAATTTTTGGAAATTTTGGGTATATAAGGCGATTGATTAACAGTAATTGATATGAAAAAGCGCAACTGCGAAAACCTTTGGTGGCGATCCCACCTTAGGGAGGCTAGACGTTTCTTGTAACCCTAGCTGATCGCCGCGTATATCTTAACCTTGACGATGATAATGGAGTAGAAGCCAAAGCTACAGAATTGCATGCATGTGGAATGCAGAAGATGGTGGTGTTTAGCAGCCACTAAATTCAGGCTGGTATGCATGTGGAATGCACGAAAAACCAGAAGGTGGTGGTGTTTAGAAGCCAGTAAATACAGGCTGGTATGAATGTGGAATGCACAAGAGCAGAAGGTGGTGGTGTATACTAGAAAATTTCATTCGACACGGAGAGTACCACGAGAATTTTATTAATAAAAAGGCAGGACGGTACGCGATTGGTCGGAGGGGGATAATTCCTGAATGTTTCACTGTGCAGACTGGTCTAATAATTAGAAAAAGAATCGATAAAAAATCACTTGATTTTCCACTTCACCCTCCCTTTAAAGGCGCTGCATTTTTTAGTGCTTTAACGGAACATTTATCATTATTTTATTTTTATTAATAGTAAATTATGGTTCTTAGATAAAACTGAAGTAAAGGTATCGGTTTTTTACTCTGTCCCAACACCAAAAACTCGACTAGATAAGTGTTTAAGGTGGATTAAAGCCTGTGGGAGGGTCGAATTAACGCCCGATAAAATTAAAAAATATCTCTACATGTGCAGTGAACACGTAATATAGGCGGCGTTGCTTCAAAGGCCTAAGCTAGCATGAAAAACCCCCTATTTTTTAATTGGATTTGCGTGGTCACGTGATGGGCTCAACCAATGTAACTAGGTGCGCCTGCACGAATCTCCCATGGGAGAGGCCGAAACCTGAGCTCTAAGAACGGGCAGTCGAAGACTCCTTCACCCCTATATCCTCCTAGGTGTATAGGAGCCAGGAAGATGAGTACGGCGTCCATGTGTTATAGATGGAGAAATAGTGCATTGTGGTGTTGTTAGAGCAACAATATTATCAATTTCTGCGACTTGCGAAGCCAGTGCGGAAATTGCGAACACCTTTGCTCCGGTTCACCAACTGCGAACGCGGTGACAGACAGACACACAGACACGTCCGGTGTAATACCTCTCCGTGACGTCATCGTCACTCGGAGAGGTTAAATGTCATGGAACATTTTTGACTCGAAATTGCCCAAAGAGCGCCTCATAATTACAGACATTACGGAAACACTCTGTATATAAACTCTCGGTCTTGTTCAAAAATATGTAAACAGGAAAAGCCTGAATAGACCAAACGCGTTGAAACTATTTTAATCTAATTTTTTACATTCTGAGGAATGGGAAACATATTTTTATGGTTAATTCAGTTAAATAAAATTATAGATCATATTTAAAACGAAATCCAACAATTATCTCAAACAAGAAATTATTCTCTATTCTGAAATACGAACATTTACCTTTGTGTGCATGCCGGTAGGCCCTTGTAGATATGACTTGATACCCTTCCGCAATGTTAAAGGAAAGAGTCACACCTTTTAGGGTTAGCGTCCCATAGAAAAAGCATTAAAACATTTTCGGTTTTTCAAGGCAATTGCCATAGGCGATACGGAAAAACTATAGCGAAGTTAGTTTTCGGGGTACTTCTAAATTAACGAGCATATTTCCTTCATGACTTTTGAAAAATTTCTTTCCTTCGGTTTTTAGGGTTTAGTTTTTTAAAATATTTCAGAGAATTTAAAACGCGAGTCTTAAAATCTAAATCACGAAGGGAAATAAACTTGATTGAACTTAAGAACCCAACCTCCAACAGGCGTGAATATCATATCAAATTATTTTTACCTCTCCGAGTTACGATGACGTCTTGGTTACGGTTACAACAAACGTCTAGCCTCCCAGTTTCGGGTTCTATTATCATTTATTGTGAATCAATCGCTATATATACTCCAAATTTCCAAAAATTGTTAAAGAGGCATACGCTTGAATTCAAACGTTTAAAATGATTTTTGGAATCAAGTTTCTTAAAACGATTTAACAAGAAATAGGGTATATTAATGACGATTAAGATAATTAATATCGATAATATTTATTAAATTATTTAAGAAACACCTCTTAATTGCGTCTCGACTCGGAGAGGTTATTTTGGTTTCCCAATTTGTTTCTATTATTTCAGAACTTTAAAGTTTGCGGAGACCGGTCTGTTCCAACCAAGGGATCGACTTAAAGCTGTTTATGGCAGGGTGTTCACTGTTACCGAAACGTCTCAAGTTCCGGAAATTGAACCATTGTCGGTAGGATTTCTATCCAGAGTTTTTCTGATCTTGGCATGCGGACTCTCGCTATCATCGGTCGTAGCATTTTTTGAAGTCATCATGAACTTCATTTGATTATAGAAGCCGAATTAGACCACAGAACGCATTTTCACTCGTTGACAAAACGTGCACCCGTGTTTTGTTCCGGACTTCTAAGGGACTCTTCAGATGATTTGAAAATAAATCGAGTACTCCGGAGCGAATATACGTCATGTTGAATTTTCTTATGTCGTTCGTCTTACGTACTCGGCAAATTCTATCATGAACTTTCAATTTGAACATTCTCACACTATTACAGACACGATAATCAAAACCCATAGTTTACTTAATCTCAGGTCTCAATTATTTACTCTTTGGTTCACTCAGCCTATACCGGAGTTTAGACCTTAGCTTTCTTCTTGTAATCACTATAGCAAGGATTATTCTATAGACAGATGTAGTATAGCTTAAGTAATATATAAACAGCCATTTCAAATAATAATATTAAAAAATATCCTTGGAATATCAAATTGAAACAGAGATTTAAAGCTACAAAACTACTAAAAGCATTGTAATTACGAAACATATTTCCACATATTCACTTTATATTATGGAAAAAAAGGAATATTATGGTTCTGTAGGATTTCTTTACACATCAACACAAGGCGAACTGCTAACGCAGTGCACTACTGTAACGACACACACGGACAAACACATAGACTGCTGCTTAACTCTTTCTGTATTAATTTTGAGTAGAGAAAATAAATGATCTTAAATAATAAAGAAATATAATTAATATCATATATTATCTTCGTTAGTTATTCACCTTATTGATCGTTACGTCATTTTGAAAAAGAATAATTAGACATGCCACCCCAAGCTCGCTAATTTTAACGTTATGGAGTGGTATCGCCATTTCGCGACTTTTTACCGCCTGTCTAGAAAGAGTAAACCTCTATATAACTTGCTTCACTACCTGTTTACCGGCTCTCTAGGAAGACTAAACCCCGATTTAACCTGCTTTACTACCTGTGTACCTCCTCGCTATAACGAGTAGACCTTGAGCTCAATTGCTAATTGCTTAACTGTCTGTTTTCCGCCACTCTATTAAGAGTAAACCTCTAGTTTACTTTCTTTACTACCTGTTTACCGCCACACCAGGAAGAGTAAACCTCTAGTAAACTTGCTTAATTACCTGTTTACCGCCTGTCTAGAAAGAGTAAACCGAGATTTACTCGTCCTAGAGGGGCGGTAAACGTGTTGTAAAGCAAGTAAACTGAAGGCTTACACGTCCTAGAAAGGCGGTAAGTTAACTAGAGGTTTACTCTTCCTAGAGAAGCGGTAAACAGGTAGTTAAGCAAGATAACTACACAGAAAAAATGTGTTAAGATTAGAACACATATTTGAAGTAACTTTTTTTTAAATATCTAAAAGCTACGATAACGAGTTCAACTAACAAGAAGCGAATTCATTATCCCTTATTTACTAAGCAGTTGCTTTAACCAGTAAGCCACGCAGCCCCTGCGAGTAGTGCAAGATTCATCTTGAATATACCTTTCATATAAACTAATTTAAGACATTAACCATGTTATCTAATTGTTTGCATATATACATATCTGAAGCAACTTTTATTTATAAGAGTTTTTGAATCTTTAAAAGCTACGACAATCACATGAACTAACTCAATGAACAGCCGCCGACGGGATTCAAACTTGTGATCTTCTCTTTACAAGGCAGGCGCTTTAACGACTAAACCAGGCAGCACTTGCAAACCATGCAAGATTAATCTTGAATAGATATTTCAGCTAAACTAAATTAATACATCAGCCATGTTACTGAATTGTTTGCATAATGCATATACGAAGCAACTCTCATTTTTAGAGTTTTTACCTCTCCGTGTGACGTAGTCCAGGAGAGGTTCTGTAACGGCCGTGTCTGTCTGTGTGTGTGTCTGTCCGTTGTTACACCCACGTGACCGCGTTCGCAGTTTGCGTATCGGAGCAAACGTGTTCCCAATTTCCTGACCGCATTGACAGTTCACAGAAATTTGGAAAATTGTATTTCTCTCCGTTTGCTACTCTATACTTGAGTACTCACACCACCATGTTTGAACTTCGTCCATCCCATATGAACACCAGTCTGGTACTTTTCTGGCTTCCACCACCACCATCTTCTATTCTTTGTCAACCCCACATTGACACCAGTCTGCACTTACACTAGCTTCAAACACCACCATCCACTGGTCTTCCGTCTATTCCACATAGACACCAATCTGTATCATTGGCTTCTAACACCACCATCCACTGGTCTTCCGTCCATTCCACATAGACACCAATCTGTATCATTGGCTTCTAACACCACCATCCACTGGTCTTCCGTCTATTCCACATAGACACCAATCTGTATCATTGGCTTCTACTCCATTATCATCGTTTGGTTTTAGGATATACGCGGCGATCAGCTAGGGTTACGAGAAACGTCTAGCCTCCCTAAGGTGGGATCGCCACCAAAGGTTTTCGCAATTGCGCTTTTTCCTTACTATTATAATGGAAACGAATCGTATATATACCCCAAAATTTGAGGAAAGCGGGCAAGAGGGGTACCCTTCACTTTAAACGTCAATATTAGCAAAGTTTGAGATGATAATAGGTATAACTTTATTTTAAACGATTTAACTATTATTAATGTTAATAATTGAAGATTAAAATAATTAAAAATAATTATATTTATTTAAATATTAAAGATAAACCTCTCGTGCAAAGAGAGAGATTAAATCATTGCCTCCTATATCTACCAAGGCCCGTGCATGCGATATATTTCATTGCCTCCTATATCTATCAAGGCCCGTGCATGCGATATATTTATTTCATTGCCTCCTAAATCTATCAAGGCCCGTGCATTGTGATATATTTCATTCATTTCCTCCTATATCTATCAAGGCCCGTGCTTTGCGATATATTTTTCAAAACAACAACAAAATGGGAAGCTCATCTCAGAAACATATAGCGATTTCCACTGACTGCATTAGAGCACTCTAAGTGCACTCTCGGCGCGTTTTCGTCCGCCACTGGGAACACGAGTGCAACACTCGCCCAGAATCGCGTTTTCCACTGACCCCAAAAACTGCCCGAGAATTGCTCTTTCGTGCTCCGAAAAATTCGATGGAGCGACGGTGCTCGAGTATGACGTAATAAAATTAAAATGGCGGACCACGCGGTATCTCATAGAAGACAGGCACTCGCTTATGCTTATGCATTTCTGGAATCATCTTCTCAAAGTTCTGAAGATGAAGAATAAGAGGTTTTTTACTTTTAAGATATTACGCCTCGTCCTAAAACCAATAATTATATCAGAGACGTTGTCAATCATTACTCAAAATAGATTTTTTGTAAATTAATTGAAATGTTAATTCTATTAATTGGTTTCAGCCCATTTGCGTCAAGATATACATACTTTATTACAATTTCGTCTCCGGCGCCAATTTTGATTATTCAGAGCGCGCTCGGACCTCTCGATCGTGTTCCACTGACGATACTATACTCTCCAAAACTCGCTGAGGGCAGTTACGTCATCCTAACCCTGATAGCACTCTTTGGAGCAGTCAGTGGAAATCGCTAATAATAATTTCTTTTCTTTGTATATGAAATGAAAATATGCATAATATTGCGCTCCTTCTTTAATGGTATGAATCCTTGCCTGTCTATTAATATTTTACGTAGGAGTAATACGTTTTTAGCGAAGTCTAGAGAGGATAAACATAAGCGAGATTGTTTCGGCAAAAAAATACTGCTTCCACTAATGGGTTTATACTCCTTATTACTGTTGTATAAAGTAATCACGATAAAAGCTTAAAAAATTACGAGAGGACAGACCTTTTTTATCCTCTTGTTTTATTTTTAATAAGAATATAAAACATTTATTTTGTATCAAAAAATATTTTTTGGTGCAAAGATTGCTTTAGAAAAATCCAAACGGTTAGGCGTTGGTAAAAAAGACATGTGTAAGCTATTTGCAGAGATGATAATTGTTTTACATGTTTTAAATAAGACTCAAGCTTCCACTATTGTGTTTATGCTCCTTGTTTGTTTGACTGAAAACCATCTAGGTGTAGATAACAGACAGACCAAAAATTTCAAAAATATATATTTTAAATATAATCTGATACGCTCACCTAGTTGAAAATAGACCTATTAAATTTGCGGGAGCCATTCTTGAGAATTTTTCTTTGCTTGTCGGTTGTCAATTTATCTACCTGTAAATATTTGTGTTTGGAAGTTGGATATTAAGTCAAATTAAGTGGTTGTAAAGAGCCAGCAGGTTTTTGCCGCTTCTTTTTGTGAGTATTTGATTTTTGTATGTAAAATGGAGGAAGATAATGTTGAGAGTAAAGATGAAATGCGGAAGCGCAAAGCGCGGGAAAGGATGAGGGCAAAAAGATCAGACCCTGAGTTTAAGAAGAGAGAAAATGAAAGGAGAAGAGTTTTAGCAGCTCAGAAAAAAGCGAAGGTTGAATGTACAGGTTCTAGTGCGTCTAGTCCTAGTACTAGTTTGCCCATTACTTCTATTGCGCCGTCACGATGGTAGTAAGGTTGAAGGTACGGTTTCTAGTGTTTCTAGTCCTAATTTGTTTGTTGGTTCTATTGCGCCGCCAGTTGGCCACAGTAGAATGAAGGATAATGTATTAGACGGAAGTACAAGTGAAGCTGCTAAAAACGTAGCGTTAATTACTGCCGACGAAGCGATGAATTTAGTTAGTAATATTTCAGATAGTTCTGTAATGGTAGCGAACGATGAACAAGTACCTTCTACGTCTCATGGTAATGTTTATCCATTAGAGAGAATGAGAATTTTGAGACAGAATGAAGAGTATAGAATGAAGGAGGCGCGATCAATGGCGAAAAAGCGGGAGAATGAGGCATATCGTGAAAGGGAAAATCAGGTTGGCATACTTACCAAGAGAGTTAAAATGTTTGATGAGTGGTAAAGAGCAAGCGAACGAGTAAAGGACCAGTTGAGTAAGGCTAGTAAACGCCAAGATGCAGAGTACGTTGAAGCTGAACGTGTTAGAAATAAGTTGAGTAAGGCTAGTAAACGCCAAGATGCAGAGTACGTTGAAGCTGAACGTGTTAGAAATCAGTTGGTATGGCTAGTAAACGCCAAGATGCAGAGTACGTTGAAGCTGAACGTGTTAGAAATCAGTTGGGTATGGCTAGTAAACGCCAAGATGCAGAGTACGTTGAAGCTGAAAGTGTTAGAAATCAGTTGGGTATGGCTAGTAAACGCCAAGATGCAGAGTACGTTGAAGCTGAACGTGTTAGAAATCAGTTGGGTATGGCTAGTAAACGCCAAGATGCAGAGTACGTTGCAGCTGAAAGTGTTAGAAATCAGTTGAGTAAGGCTAGTAAACGCCAAGATGCAGAGTACGTTGAAGCTGAACGTGTTAGAAATCAGTTGGGTATGGCTAATAAACGCCAAGATGCAGAGTACGTTGAAGCTGAACGTGTTAGAAATCAGTTGAGTAAGGCTAGTAAACGCCAAGATGCAGAGTACGTTGAAGCTGAACGTGTTAGAAATCAGTTGAGTAAGGCTAGTAAACGCCAAGATGCAGAGTACGTTGAAGCTGAACGTGTTAGAAATCAGTTGGGTATGGCTAGTAAACGCCAAGATGCAGAGTACGTTGAAGCTGAACGTGTTAGAAATCAGTTGGGTATGGCTAGTAAACGCCAAGATGCAGGAGTACGTTGAAGCTGAACGTGTTAGAAATCAGTTGAGTAAGGCTAGTAAACGCCAAGATGCAGAGTACGTTGAAGCTGAACGTGTTAGAAATCAGTTGAGTAAGGCTAGTAAACGCCAAGATGCAGAGTACGTTGAAGCTGAACGTGTTAGAAATCAGTTGGGTATGGCTAATAAACGCCAAGATGCAGAGTACGTTGAAGCTGAACGTGTTAGAAATCAGTTGAGTAAGGCTAGTAAACGCCAAGATGCAGAGTACGTTGAAGCTGAACGTGTTAGAAATCAGTTGAGTAAGGCTAGTAAACGCCAAGATGCAGAGTACGTTGAAGCTGAACGTGTTAGAAATCAGTTGGGTATGGCTAGTAAACGCCAAGATGCAGAGTACGTTGAAGCTGAACGTGTTAGAAATCAGTTGGGTATGGCTAGTAAACGCCAAGATGCAGAGTACGTTGAAGCTGAACGTGTTAGAAATCAGTTGAGTAAGGCTAGTAAACGCCAAGAAGCAGAGTACGTTGAAGCTGAACGTGTTAGAAATCAGTTGGGTATGGCTAATAAACGCCAAGATGCAGAGTACGTTGAAGCTGAACGTGTTAGAAATCAGTTGAGTAAGGCTAGTAAACGCCAAGATGCAGAGTACGTTGAAGCTGAACGTGTTAGAAATCAGTTGGGTATGGCTAGTAAACGCCAAGATGCAGAGCACGTTGAAGCTGAACGTGTTAGAAATCAGTTGGGTATGGCTAGTAAACGCCAAGATGCAGAGTACGTTGAAGCTGAACGTGTTAGAAATCAGTTGAGTAAGGCTAGTAAACGCCAAGATGCAGAGTACGTTGAAGCTGAACGTGTTAGAAATCAGTTGGGTATGGCTAGTAAACGCCAAGATGCAGAGTACGTTGAAGCTGAACGTGTTAGAAATCAGTTGGGTATGGCTAGTAAACGCCAAGATGCAGGAGTACGTTGAAGCTGAACGTGTTAGAAATCAGTTGAGTAAGGCTAGTAAACGCCAAGATGCAGAGTACGTTGAAGCTGAACGTGTTAGAAATCAGTTGAGTAAGGCTAGTGAACGCCAAGATGCAGAGTACGTTGAAGCTGAACGTGTTAGAAATCAGTTGGGTATGGCTAATAAACGCCAAGATGCAGAGTACGTTGAAGCTGAACGTGTTAGAAATCAGTTGAGTAAGGCTAGTAAACGCCAAGATGCAGAGTACGTTGAAGCTGAACGTGTTAGAAATCAGTTGAGTAAGGCTAGTAAACGCCAAGATGCAGAGTACGTTGAAGCTGAACGTGTTAGAAATCAGTTGGGTATGGCTAGTAAACGCCAAGATGCAGAGTACGTTGAAGCTGAACGTGTTAGAAATCAGTTGGGTATGGCTAGTAAACGCCAAGATGCAGAGTACGTTGAAGCTGAACGTGTTAGAAATCAGTTGAGTAAGGCTAGTAAACGCCAAGATGCAGAGTACGTTGAAGCTGAACGTGTTAGAAATCAGTTGGGTATGGCTAATAAACGCCAAGATGCAGAGTACGTTGAAGCTGAACGTGTTAGAAATCAGTTGAGTAAGGCTAGTAAACGCCAAGATGCAGAGTACGTTGAAGCTGAACGTGTTAGAAATCAGTTGGGTATGGCTAGTAAACGCCAAGATGCAGAGCACGTTGAAGCTGAACGTGTTAGAAATCAGTTGGGTATGGCTAGTAAACGCCAAGATGCAGAGTACGTTGAAGCTGAACGTGTTAGAAATCAGTTGAGTAAGGCTAGTAAACGCCAAGATGCAGAGTACGTTGAAGCTGAACGTGTTAGAAATCAGTTGGGTATGGCTAGTAAACGCCAAGATGCAGAGTACGTTGAAGCTGAACGTGTTAGAAATCAGTTGAGTAAGGCTAGTAAACGCCAAGATGCAGAGTACGTTGAAGCTGAACGTGTTAGAAATCAGTTGAGTAAGGCTAGTAAACGCCAAGATGCAGAGTACGTTGAAGCTGAACGTGTTAGAAATCAGTTGAGTAAGGCTAGTAAACGCCAAGATGCAGAGTACGTTGAAGCTGAACGTGTTAGAAATCAGTTGGGTATGGCTAGTAAACGCCAAGATGCAGAGTACGTTGAAGCTGAACGTGTTAGAAATCAGTTGGGTATGGCTAGTAAACGCCAAGATGCAGAGTACGTTGAAGCTGAACGTGTTAGAAATCAGTTGAGTAAGGCTAGTAAACGCCAAGATGCAGAGTATGTTGAAGCTGAACGTGTTAGAAATCAGTTGGGTATGGCTAATAAACGCCAAGATGCAGAGTACGTTGAAGCTGAACGTGTTAGAAATCAGTTGGGTATGGCTAATAAACGCCAAGATGCAGAGTACGTTGAAGCTGAACGTGTTAGAAATCAGTTGAGTAAGGCTAGTAAACGCCAAGATGCAGAGTACGTTGAAGCTGAACGTGTTAGAAATCAGTTGAGTAAGGCTGCCAGTCGTGCAAATGTGGAGTTTAGGAACCCTGAACGTTCTAGGAATAGATTGTCTGTGGCAGAAAGAAGAACAGATCCTGTGTTTATAGAGCAGACGTATTTTGAAAGCATAAAAGAATGTCCAACGTGGCCATGTGAAGGGTGTTCAAATCTTTTTTTTAAAGCATCGGGTAGCTTAGTTGAGTCTAGAGTGTTTTTGGCAGTTCCTGGGATTCACGGTCGTGAATTGAGTGACAAAGTATTTTTATGTAGTGCTTGTAATGAAGCTGTCAAGAAGAACGAAATCCCAAAGTTTTCCAGAGAAAATGGATTTGAATTTCCTGAAGTTCCCTCAGAACTAGTTAATTTGTCTAATTTGGAGGAAAGGATGATTTCACCACGAATACCTTTTATGCAAATAAGAAGGTTGGGTTGTGACCAACAAAGGGGGATTAAGGGAAACGTGGTCAACGTTCCTATAAATGTCGAGTCTACAGTGTCAGTGTTACCACGGTTACCTCGTGAAACAGATACTGTTCAAATTGAGTTTATGAGGAGAATGCAATATAACACACCATATTTGTATGAAACTGTTAGGCCTAAAAAATGCACGAAGCTCTTAAGGTTTTGGTGAAAACACCGTTGTATATTAAGCATGGAATATCTGTAAGAGTCGATATATTGGATCCAATTCCAGAAGAACTTGAATTTATTGTTGACGAAAATGACCGTCAGTTAAATCAAGATGATATATTAAGGGAAAACCCAGTAGGGGCAGTGAAGTTAGCGAACGAAAATGATAGCGATGATATGTGGAATGAAGTCAATGAAGCTAACGAACTTAATTAATTACCAGTTGGGAATCAAGACACGTTGTTAGTGTCATTGTCCGATTTCCTTCCGACTAACACCATGCATGTTAAGTTTGCTCCTGGTGAAGGTCAAACGCCAATGTCTTTGCTCTATGACGAGGACGCTGAGGAATTGTCATTCCCCAGTATTTATGTCGGTCAGAAGAGAAACCTTAAGGTGAAAGGTAGGTTTGGGGATATTGCCAAGTGGCAGTTTCGTAATGTAGATCGACGTTGTGCCAAGAATGTCTCAAAATTGTTTTACGCTTTTGTTAAGTTGGAAACAATGAAAGTTAGTGAATCTATACAAGTGTGTATGAGAAAAACCAAGAGAAAAGATGGTTCTAATTACACTGCTGGGTTTTTATCGTCTGCTGGTGCACTCGATTCAATTGTTAAGCAGGATGATGGTTTTAGAGTATTAGAAAATTTGCAGTCCTCGCCTTCATATTGGCAGCATAGGCAGAAAGAGTTAATGGCTATGATTAGGCAGCTTGGTACGGCTACCTTTTTTATAACGTTTTCAGCTGCGGAAGGCAAATGGCCTGAGCTTTTGAACATACTGAGAGAGACCTCAGGTCAAGAACGCTTAGCGGATAATGAAATTAGGAATTTAAGTTTTTCGGAAAAGGCCAAGTTGATTCAGAATGATCCTGTTACTTGTGCTAGATATTTTGACCACCGTTTTCGGGCTTTGCTTAAAGCTTTGCAAAAACTTGGTCCCCTTGGTGTTATTGATGATTATTACTTAAGGGTTGAAATACAGCAAAGGAGGTCTCCCCATCAACATGGGTTGATATGGATTAAAGATGCGCCTAAGCTCAAAGATGATTTGTCGAATGTTAAAGAGGTAGAGGAATATATTGATAAAATTATTTCTTGCGCTGGTAAATTGAACGATGATAATGGGGATTTGTTAACGTCATTGCAAATGCATAAACACACGACAACGTGTAGGAAGAAGGTTAATAATAATATGGACATTCAGTTTGTACTTGATCCTTACGCTCTGGTTATGTATATTGTGTCTTATATAGGAAAATCTCAGCGTGGCATGTCAATGCTTTTGCGTGAAGCTGCTAAACGAGCACAGTCAGATAAATGTACGGTATAGCAAAAGTTGAAAGTGATAGCAAATCAGTTTTTGAATGCGCACGAGGTAAGCGCGCAAGAAGCGGCATATAGTGTTTTACAAATTCCAGTCTCTAGATGTAGTCGAGCCTGTATTTACGTTATAAAAATTTGCCCGAAAATCGAGTCCATATTCTCAAAAGCAAAAGTGAGCTTGAACAGTTGTCAGAAGATAGTATGGACGTTTTCGCTTCTGGAATGTTGGACCATTATGTTCAAAGACCAGATGATTTAGAGGCAGTAACGTTAGCTCAACTTGCGACGTGGTACGAGTTTTCCAAAAGTCGTAGAGTTGCGAAAACCCAAAGTCATATTGATGACAGTGAAAACCTTGAAGTTGAATGTGGTAAATGGTTGAAACTGAAAAATGATTCAGGTTTTATTAGAAAACGTGGTCATTCTAAACTGATGCGGTATCGGAGATTCAATTTAGTGAAAGAACCCGAACAGTATTATCGTGAGCAAATAATGTTGTTCTCGCCTTGGCGCGATGAGAGTAGGGACATTTTGACAAAGGATCTGAAATCAGAGTATGAACTTAAACTTGAGATTATAATGGAATGTAGAAAAGAATTTCCTAACAAAATTGACGAAGCGGCCATATAACAGGCTGTCCGAGATTTCGAAAGTGAAGCTCTTGGAGCTGATCTTACTAATATTCAGCCTGAATTGGAACATCGAAATGAAATAGATAGATCTTTAATTGTTGAAGATTCTGAATTTCTAATTAATACGGTTCAGGAGTCTATAGGAAATATTACCCGTGATATTCTTGATGGTAATGCGGAAAGAACTATAGCTCCGTCAGTGACGTTAGTCAATGATTCTGAGTACAATGTACTTGTTAGAATGCTGAATGTGAAACAGAAAGAAATATTTTATGAAGTTCTGCATCATTTAAAATGCAAGGAAACGCCTTTACGGTTATTTGTTTGTGTTGAAAAAGCGTTTTGATACGTGCCATTTTTGAAGCTGTTACTTGATTTTAAAATAAGCAGCCAGGGTCTAATACCTCGGAAGTTAAAGTTTTGCGATGCGCACCTACAGGCAAGGCTGCCTTTAATATAGGTGGCGCTACTTTGCATAGTACCTTTTGTCTTCCTTTTAGTCAATATGCCGGAAGCATTTCCAGATTAGAAAGTGAAACTCTTCACAATTGTAGATTGATGTATGGTCAAGTGAAATTGGTAATTATTAACGAAATATCAATGGTTGGAGCCAAGGTTTTTAACCGAGTTAACGCGAGATTGCAAGAGATAATGGGTTGCCCAGATTATTTCGGTGGTGTATCTGTACTGTTAGTTGGAGATTTTAACCAACTTAGACCAGTGCGCGATCATTTCGCTTTTCAAGGTCAAAGTTATACTGACAATCCCTATGCGGCGTTAATTGGTAATCCAATATGGGAAGAATTCCAGTTTGCAGAGCTTGAAGAAATTATGAGGCAAAAAGATGACAAAAGGTTTGCGGAAGCTTTGAACAGAATGGCTGTGGGAAGTATGAATCAGGATGATATTGACTTTTTTGTAAGTTTAGAAGTGAATAGAGAGCGTGTACCGCCAAAAGAAGCGATACATCTTTTCCCTACTAACGTTGAAGTGAACCAGTTTAACGAAGAGATGCTTTTCAACATGAATACGGAAAAGTCTATTTCCGTTTCAGTGATCTTACTAGCGAAGTTAGAAATAACATTCTTTCTCAAGTTGGCAACGTCTGATACGTATGGTCTGCCTAAAGAATTAGCGCTCGCTTGTGGCGCCAGATACATGATGACTAACAATGTTGATACGTCAGACCAGGAGTTAATAATAACGCGAAGTACGAAACTGGTTAAAAAGCCCGTAACAACATAGTTTCGCCGTAAAGCTCAGCGGATTCATACACCGCTTAACTCCCAAAAAAATAGTTACCCCATTTTTTAGCACCCACGCGCATTAACTTACACACTTCCGGTTTAGCACTATTTTTATCTTGTGATTTTGGGAGCGAAAATGTCTCACGTCTGCTTCTGTCGGAACGGTGTAAATTAAGCCTTGGCTAAGAAGTTGGCTTTTAGTTGGGGTTTCTAGTTTTCTACAAAACATTTAAACGATCATCAATGATGTTTTGTTGTGATATGTGTGAGTGAGAATTCCGTGGTGAAATTAAAAACGGTTTGGACAAATTTATTCCCAGTATCTTTAATATAAGAATTGCAACGTGTTTCTACGTCCACCATATCACCAGTTTTCTTTTCGACGGAGATCCCAGCCAACGGAAGTTTCGGAACGAAAAAAAGGAGTATAGATACCACTACGATATACACTAAGGTTGTATGTCCATAAACAGGCTAATTCTTTCTGTGCGCAACGAGAGAATCTTGTTGTTCGCGATTTTTACCATTAGCTCTATAGCCAGTTTCATACTTCCCCCCGAAGGGGGTTATTATGAACTCCTGGTCTGACGGACTTACAAATGGGGCAACAGGTTGGTTAAGAAAAATAGAGTACTGCATAAATAGGCTCGGTGAACAAATTCCGTTTAGGGTTTGGATTGAGTTTGCCGATGCTAATGTTGGAAAGTTGTTGAGACAAAAGAGTCATGGGTTATACGAGCAGAATAACTTTAACAGGATTTGGACTCCCGTCGAGAAAGTTACCAAGGCATTCAGTAGAAAATGGATGCAAAATAATGTTTCGGTCTCTAGGAAAGTTTCCTTTGGTCATTTCTGAGGCTATTACGATACACAAGAGTCAAGGTGATACCTATTCGTCTGTAGTAGTGCATTGTAATCAAAGAAAGAAATTAGAGAGAGCTCATTTATACGTTGCCTGTAGTAGAGCGAGAAACGCCTCTGGTTTGTATATTGAGGGTAAATTTAAAGTTCCAAATGCGCCTAAAAACAATCAAGTTGAATCGGAACTTTAATATTACGAGATACGAAGAGTATTGCGTTACCGTTCTTGAACGAACCGGTTTTCATTTTTGTTCATAATGTGCAGTCCTTAAACGCGCATTTGGAAGATATTTTAGCAGACAGTACCGTCATAAGAAATGCCCACTTATTATGCTTTGTTGAAACGTGGAAGAAGGAAACCGATGAGTTTAGTGTGCCATCCTTTAAGGCAGTTGGCGGTATTTATCTGCCAAGAACGGCACGTAGAATTGCTTTTGGTTCTTCCATTTATTTAAAAGATATACCAGAAAATGTAGTTAACGATTTGGATAATAGGGTTTTACGAACCGATAGACCTTTCAGAAATTCGCATGTTGAACGTTGCTGGTTGGATGTTTCCATTGAAAATGAACCGATGACTGTTGTTTTGTTGTACAAATCGCCTGGAGCGAGTTTGAGATCTGTTTTTGAGGATTTTAATCCTTTATTCGATATTAGATATGATGCCTCTATTCCGAAAGTAATTGTGGGAGATTTTAACATAAATTATTTAAAAAGCAAAACCGCATTGAAAATGTTTTTTAATTCGTTTGATATGATTCTTATGCCTGGTCTTGAAGAGAAAGTATCAACTGACTATCATTGCCAGTTAGATTTAGCGTTCGGAAACAAACTTTTTCGTGAGAGATACAAAGCATGTTACAGAGAGACGTACTATTCATATCATAAAGGTATACCTTTTTTAAAAGGGAATAATTTTGGTGGCAGTTTCATCTGAGAAAGCCCTGTAAAGTCAACTGTTATGTTGTTTTCTGATATGTGTGTTTATTAAAAAAATTATGGCGTCGTATAATAAACTGTAGTTGTTGGTCAAAGTCCTAACCCTAGAAGCTTTGTATAATTATCCGAAAGGGTAGAAAGTCCTGGTCCTAGAGGCCTTGTATAATTACCCGAAAGGGTAGGAAGTCCTGGTCCTAGAGGCCTTGTATTATCAGCCGTAATTATTGGTTGATAGAAATCCTAGCTCTAGGAGCTTTGTAAAGTTGTAAGTGTTGTTTTCTGATATGTGTGATTATCAGAAATTGTGGCGTCTTATATTAAGCCTAAATTGTCGGCGGAAGTCCTATAATGAAAGAAAGTGAAAATGTCCTCGTCCTAGAGACCTTGTATAATTACCCGAAAGGGTAGGAAGTCCTGGTCCTAGAGGCCTTGTATAATTACCCGAAAGGGTAGGAAGTCCTGGTCCTAGAGGCCTTGTATTATCAGCCGTAATGATTGGTTGATAGATATCCTAGCTCTAGGTGCTTTGTAAAGTTGTAAGTGTTGTTTTCTGATATGTGTGATTATCAGAAATTGTGGCGTCCCATAATGAAAGAAAGTGAAAATGTACCAAATTGAAAACGTATGAAATTGAAAACTTATGAAATTGAAAACTTGTGAAATTGAAAACTTATGACCCAAAAGGGTTGCTCAAAACGGTATTTGCACCATTAAGAGAGAAAAACACATGACCCGAGAGGGTTTCTCAAAATGGTATTTGCACCATTAAGAGAGAAAAACACATGACCCGGAAGGGTTTCTCAAAATGGTATTTGCACCATTAAGAGAGAAAAACACATGACCCGAAAGGGTTTCTCAAAATGGTATATGAAGCAGATAAAGAGAGGGAGAGAGAGTTGGTAGTGTTACCTTTAATAGACAATTGGTAAGTATAAGGTAAAATCACGTTTGACCCATGCAGTTTGTAAGATCCATCAATATTGTAGAGAGAGAGGCAGAATTGCTAGTATTACCACCGAAAGGCAATTGGTAAGTAAAGTGGTATCACATTTGACAGAGTTTACAGGATTTATTACCATTGTAGAAAAGGATCGAAATGATGAATTACATTTTAGATCTCTGTGACGCAAGTAATCGCACCGTAAAAAATGATCGTAAGCAAGTATTTGAAAATTGTTGGGGTAAGATTACATAATGTATCATGGGTTTTCACTAGTTGCATTATCTACAGTTCGCTTACCATTCACGGATGTTCAGTTTTCGCTTCTACTTCCAATATCTGTAATCCTGATTAGTTCTAGCGACGGGAGCATATAGGAAATGTACTGATCCTACTGAATGGTCGTTAGTCATCCCCTCTCTCGTAGTTAATCGTACAATGACATAGCTAACCAAATCGATTACGATTTTGGTTTTCAAGGTAAATTTCAATTATGCTTAACCATGTAGGTGAATTGTTTTTCGCTTAATGTCTATCTTTATTTCCATTTTGTTTTTCAAGCTAGAAATTGGTGAAAAATATCTAAACCTTTAATTGTAGACAAAACTCCCGAGTTGGTGAAGATGTACGTTATTGCATCCATTCTTAGAACGGGTAAATGGTGTCATTGAAAATCTGTTTCTCAATTAATAAACTCCATTCTTTAAAATGTTCGTTCTAAACGTTTGAAAGGCTAATGAAGCATTACGTTTATCAATCTCTACACATACGTGAAATTCTGGAGACGTCTTTCATTCTCTGGAAAATCGTTAAAGTCTACTGAGCCTTTCATTTCGAAAAAGCATCGCAATCTTTTAATACGACGTTGTGTATTGAAGACAATTATGATAATGTTAAATGTTGATATATGTTAATGGTTTTTTCCCCATGTGGGTTTTCCCAGAATCTTTTTTCCCACGTACAAGTGGGTTTTTTTGATTCAAATTAACTTTTAAGCAGATTTACTTGTTGTTCGTTGTAATGTAAGTTAGAGAAAGGGAACATTTAAATAAGATATACTGTATAAAAGAAATGACAAATGTTATGTAGAGTTCGGGGGTTCATATCCCAGGTGTGAGACACTGATGCAGGCTTTTCACGGATAAAGTTGGATTTCCAAGGTTGGTGAATCCTAGAACTTCCGTGGGAATAACCTAAAAGTGGTGTTATCATACGGGATATGATAATCTATATTAGGTGTGATTCACAGATGTGGGTTTTTCACGGATAAAGTTGGATTACCAAGATTGGTGAATCCTAGAAATTTCGTGAAAATGCCAACATATAGTGATATCACAGGGGAAATGATTCACGATGTTATTGTTAGGTTTAGGGAAGTCAGCGCTTAAATAAAATGTTTAAGAGTTGTAAATGGACGTCTTAATTACCGAGGTAAACACTGAGCAGTAGGCCTATATAAAAATGTAACCCTTATGTTAAATAACCTTGAAAATTATTCGAGGAAAGTTTTAAGACTTCTTAAGAAAGGAAATAAAGTATTCTCGTGTAGACAACCATAGCTGCTTAACTGGAATAGTTGTCTTTCCATTCCAATAGTAGTTTCTCTGCTGCTTGGCTGGCCTTTTGTGTTGCCGGTATGTAAAAATAACACACCTGGAAAATTAAAGGACTCAAGTAGTTATTTTTAGTAAAATTCCTAGCCGTGGACTAAATAACCTTCAGCGATATTCGAACATAGTTGTTACGCCTAATTCTAATATCGCGTGAGGCCAAATTGAAATTTAGAGTGAGAGTAAATAATTTTCACCTCAAGTTTCACTCGACAGATGGCGTTTTGTACGGCTATTCCCAGAAAATCGTGGTTGTCTGCTCGTTAATTGTCACTTCCGCGTTTTTTCGTTAAGCCTAACCCAGGGAAGTGAATCTAGACCCTTTATAGTTTTACTATATCTATGGCTTTGATATGGAGAAATGTTACCAATCATACTGGCAAACCAAGAAAATTGTTGGAGTATAGCGAGAGAGTAGTTTCCACATGCTAGTTAGAGATATTGAACCGATTTAACTATTATTAATGTTAATTATTGAAGATTAAAATAATTAAAAATAATTATATTTATTTAAATATTAAAAATAAACCTCTCGTGCAAAGAGAGAGATTAAATCATTGCCTCCTATATCTACCAAGGCCCGTGCATGCAATATTTCTTTCATTGCCTCCTATATCTATCAAGAGCCGTGCATTGCGTTGCGAAACAAGCAAAATGGGAAGCTTTTCTCAGAACCATAATAATTTCTTTTCTCTGTATCCGTTTATCCCTACTTGTTGCAATACTACATTTTTTTATAGCCTTTTGCCTGAACGCTGTACTTGACAATGTTGGCTTCAGTGAAGCAACGACTTTGAAGGGAATTTCCGCTGTTTCATTCTCTCAGCACTGTTCATGGATAGAAACGTACAGATTCGAGACACTATGAATTACGATTGTGTTTCAAATCCTCTGTAAAGACGACTTAACGGCTTGGAGTTAGTCAAAACGTAAATTCACATCTTATTTTGCAGTTGTAAATGATATGTATAGAACCAAGGGTGGAGTCGCTAAATATATCGCCGTAGTTAAATAGCTGATTGCATTTTGTCATCCATATTTTCCTTGCGTTTCTAGATATAAGTTCGTAATAGATGATGTCTGATAAATATAAGCGAGATTGTTTCATGTTCGAATAAAGTTACGGCTTCCACTATTGGGATTATACTCCTTGTAACGTCTATATGTTTAAAAACACTGCAGCTTCCACTAATAGGTTATGAGTAGATATTTTAGTTTATTAACGGTTTTCTACTTGAGTTCTTAACAACAAATAGTCCATATAAACTGAAAAGTGTAATGTTTTATTGTTCCCGGCTGTAAACACCAATTATGTGAATATTATATACGTCTTTTTCTGGTAAGCATGGGCGAATACTCGAGTAACACTAAAAACTCGATCGAATATCGAGACGAATAACCGTCTCGATATTCGATAATCCCCATTTGGGGTATTCGAACGAATATCGAATAGTGAATTTTACTATTCGGGCCTACTATTCGTTAAATATTCGACTAACTATTCGTTAAATATTCGATTAACCATTCGTTAAATATTCGATTAACTATTCGCGAAAACAAAAATATTAAGCATGGGCGAATACTCGAGTAACACGAATAACTCGATCGAATATCGAGACGAATAACCGTCTCGATATTCGATAATCCCCATTTGGGGTATTCGAACGAATATCGAATAGTGAATTTTACTATTCGGGCCTACTATTCGTTAAATATTCGACTAACTATTCGTTAAATATTCGATTAACTATTCGTTAAATATTCGATTAACTATTCGAGAAAACAAAAATATTAACCCTAAAAATGTTTTAAATAAAGTAATGGCAGTTACACTTTGTATAAGTTTCTATGGGAAAACAGGCCTGAAGTGCTACTACTCTATAGCGCATCTAAATTCTAAATATAATTTAAATTGATTTTAATTAATCCTTCTATTTCTGACTATTCGATAACTATTCGATAAGGGAAATTTTAAGTTAAGCCTAATTATTCGATATTCGGTTCCCAAACAACTATTCGTCTCGGTATTCGATAAGAAAATTTTTCACTATTCGATATTCGTCTCGACAGTCAAAAACTGGTATTCGCCCATGCTTAATTTCTGGGCAATTTATTCGGTACAGACTGTTAAAAAAGTCTTTGCGCGTTGCTTTTTTCGCACATATTTTACTATATTTCAAAAACTATTCAAGCTAGCGCTCTGGAATAAAGTGCGTTATGAAAGTTTTGCATTCCTCTTTCATATTTTACCCCTTCCACAGTTGTCCTTTGCATACTTATACCGGAAACCGGGAATGTCAAAATTATCAACTTTGAAAATATTGGATTCTCGAGGATATAAATGCGATTTTCGGATTCCTTGGGGTCGATTCATATTTGAAAAGTGTTAACCAAATTCAATTCGGATGAATAGGTCCCGAGTAATCAGCCTTTATTCAAAATCTGGCAAACTTGGTTAGAGTGGCGATAATTCATAATCGAGTATCGAATCTTTGTCGTAATAATGCTTGTTAGATGTTATGGCACCTTATGCGTATATATATGATTGGTCTTGTGGCGGAATACTTTGAAACAAATCAGACGTTCATTAAAGGGATGGTGAAGTGGAAAATAAAGTAATTTTTTATTGATTTTTCCATAAGACAGTGAAACATCCAAGAAATAACACCGAACGATTTTTAAACTACGATTAGTTTGAAATTTCATGAATAATTTTAAATAAGGACCTCCGACCAATCGCGTAGCGCCCTGCATTTTTATCAACAATTTTCTCTTGGCACGCTCCGTGTTGAATAAATTTATCGCGAGACTTGAAAAAATTTGCGCGATGTGACAATTGTGGCGCGAGACGGAGTGTGCCACGAGAATTTTGTTAACAAAAAGGCACGGCGTTACGCGATTGGTCGGAGCTCCTTTTTTGAAACTACTCTTAAAATCTTAGCCTAATTTGAATATTAAAATCAATGGGAGGTATTTCCTGAATTTTTCATTATGAATACTGGTCTCATGATTAGTAGAAGAATCAATAAAAAATCACTTTCATTTCCACTTTCCCCACCCTTTAAGAGAAAACTCGCGTCTTTTGAAGGAGAGAAGCGGTTTGAAAATATTGTTATTTGGGCCATGATATCATAATATTTAGAACTCACATTAATTACGTTTGGGTCTTCAGCCCGACTCATTGCAGCCGAGTGAATATCTCATTCATGATGGCATATGCGCTGCACGAGATCCCTTCAAATAGACAAATTCAACTATTCCATACATGAAACCTCTTCAGAGGAGAAGGGCTTCTATGCTAGGAATGTTCGCTACGCGATTGAGCTTCTCTAAACAGAGCCTCAGGTTGGGCTATAGCCTCCCGCGTTTAGCACAAATGTGAGGCCAGGGATAGATTTAATTTTAGAAGTGGGAATAGAGAATAGAGTAATCTATGAGCGCGTCAAATTCCACGGAAAGGTGGGATATGAAGAAGAGGCTGGTCATATAGTGACTAAAGTAAAAAGGAATTACGTATTTTTCGTCGATCCCGTCAGCAACGTCAGCAAAATTTAAACTTTTCATCACACGTTAGAGGGAGGGCTCTATACTGGGCTATGGGTCGGACTGAGTTAAACACTAACCGTTCTCCAATCCTACTTCTAAAATTAAATCTATCTCTATTGAGGCTTAATAATATAGCCGACCGCAACCAAAGCATGGGCAAAGGCGTATTTCACAACTGACGTTCAAATGGAAAAGCCTAAAAACTAAATGAAAAAAAAATGAATGCCGGTAAGAATGATCACAACTGAAAATAACAGCTAACAGCTAAAACGAACCCGAACGGTAAACCCTTGAAGTTGGTCTCTCTGCCCTGCTGGTCTGCTACTCCTTTCGTTTATTTTCTATGGCAAAAATACTAACTTTGGGAGGTATTGGGATATTAGGCCATTTTGTGTTTTAAGACTTTTATTGTGTAGGAAAGAAAACTAGCCTTTTTAAAGAAATTTTGGATAACTATTAATATCATTATTGATAACTAGTTAAAAGTTGAAAAATATTTATAAAATTTGGAGGAAAATTTTCAAATAACAAGACTTCCTTCGAGATTCAAATTGAAGAATGCTCGTGGGCTTTATTGAACTATTTTATACAAACAAGACAGTCACTTTCATCTTGAATTGCTGCTTGATATTTCATTGGACAACCCCTAGCCCTTAAAGAGAGGATGAAGAGGAAAATAAAGTGATTTTCTTATCGATTCTTCTTCTAATCACCATTTTGCATAGTGAAACATTCAGGAAATACCGTCTGCGTTCTTGAACAATTTATTTCAAACAAGACTGTCACTTTCAGTTTCAATTGTATTTTACTTAACCTCCCTTAGCCCTTAAACTTATTTTTAATCTTTTATTAAATGACAGACATAAACGCTAAATCGGGTTCAAGTCGGGCGAGAAAGCGGTTCAATCCAAAGCGTCAATTCCTTCGATCTCCAGAAATCTTGCAACGAGTCGGGACGTATGGGCTGGGCAATTGTCCTGCTGAGCCTGAAACCATACACTAAAACAATGTTTTAAGTTAGTCAAGAATAATTATCAGGTTATTAATATTAATACCGGTCACTACATGGGCTGGTTAGTCATATGGAGAAAAAAATACCAGCGAACAGGGCAAATCTCTATTTTTAATATTACAATGCTTTACCTCCTAATTTCATTAGAGTTTATGTCTGTCTTTTAGAATACGATTAAGAATGTGTTTAATGGGATGGTGAAATGAAAAATCAAATAATTTTTAATCGATTCTGCATAGTGAAACATCCAGGAAATATCTCCGAATGATTTTGAAATTCCAATTAGGTTCAGATTTTATGGATAATTTGAAATAATGACCTCCGACCCATCGCGTAACGCCCTGCCTTCCTATTGACAAAATTCTCGTGTCACGCTCCATGCCGAATGAAATTATCGCGAGATTTAATAAAAGTTGCTCGCGATGTGACTATCGTGGCGCGAGATATAGAGCGTGCAACGGAAACTTTGTTAACGGGAAGGCAGGGCGTTAAGCTATTAGTCAGTGGTGCTTATTTCAAATTATCTTTAAAATCTGAACCTAATGTGAATTTTAAAATCATTCGGAGACTGTATTTCCTGAATGTTTCACTGTGCATATAATGGTCTTATAATAAGAAAAATCGATCAAAAGATCACTCCATTTTCCTCTTCATACTTTAACGGCTTGGGGATGTCCAATATAATATCAGGGGTAAATAACGAAAGGAGTTAGAGACGCTAGCTTCCGTAGTGTAGAATACAGTGGGACCTTGAAACGTCATAGAATTTGTAACTAACGTAGTGCCATCTTTGGAACTGTATTGTAAATAAGAGCAGAACCTTAAAAGTTTTGCCTTAAAATCTCGCGCCGCAAGGTATTCTGGGTAAAGTAAAATGGCGGGTGTCGATGTTGTGAAGTCGTCTCATAAATCAACCCAATATAATTAAACAGCGATTTAAAGAAGAAAGATAAGTCAACAATTTGCAATTTGAAGCCGGGGAAATCCTCAAAATGTGATCAAACTTGTTTTACCGTAAGTGCGCGGTTACAGAGTCGGCCCAGTGAGCCAAGGCTTAGTGGGAACTGTGGGATCAGGATCATCGACTGTATCTGTGACTAAAGAAATTAAAACAACTAAAACTGTATTGAAGGATGCAAAAACGACATTTAATTCCATTTCATTATCGAATAAGGAATTTACCAACTTTAAAGTTGCATGTTTCTAATTCAAGTGCACCTTAATGAATAAACTTTACTCTAACCCTAATTGTCACTCAGTCGTAAGAAGACGAACACTAGCAGACGAATACTAGCAGACAGGCGAAAATCGATATCCCAGCATGCCTTTCGAATCTTTGCTGCCACGCTATTGGTTGCAAAATATCATACTTATTTTGAATTATAGGCGGCGCAACCGAGGCGTTTTCTCTCTTCTGTGTCTACGTTTGAAAGTCCCACTGCATTCTACACTACGGAAGCTAGCGTCTCTAACTCCTTTCGTTATTTACCCCTGATAATATCAAGCAACAATTGAAACTGAAAGTGACTGTCTTTTTTGCAAAAAATAGTTCAATAAAGCACACGAACATTCTTCAATTTGAAACTCAAAGGAAATCTTGTTATTTAACAATTTTCGTCCAAATTTTATATATAAATTTAAACTTTTAACTAAATATTAAAAATTATCCAAAGTTTCGTTAAACAGGGTCGTTTTCTTTCCTACACAATAAAAGTCTTAAAACACAAAATGGCCTAATATCCCAATACCTCCCAAAGCTAGTAATTTTGCCATAGAAAATAAACGAAAGGAGTAGCAGACCAGCAGCGCAGAGAGACCAACTTCAAGTGTTTACCGTTCGGGTTCGTTTTAGCTGTTAGCTGTTATTTTCAGTTGTGATCATTCTTTCCGGCTTTCATTTTTTTCATTTAGTTTTTAGGCTTTTCCATTTGAACGTCAATTGTGAAATACGCCTTTGCCCATGCTTTGGTTGCGGTCGGCTATATTATTAAGCCTCAATAGAGATAGATTTAATTTTAGAAGTAGGATTGGAGAACGGTTAGTGTTTAATTCAGTCCGACTCATAGCCCAGTATAGAGCCCTCCCTCTAACGTGTGATGAAAAGTTTAAATTTTCTGATTGCTCACTTAAACTACGTTTTGCTGACGTTGCTGACGGGATCGGCGAAAAATACGTAATTCCTTTTTACTTTAGTCACTATATGACCAGCCTCTTCTTCATATCCCACCTTTCCGTGGAATTTGACGCGCTCATAGATTACTCTATTCTCTATTCCCACTTCTAAAATTAAATCTATCCCTGGCCTCACATTTGTGCTAAACGCGGGAGGCTATAGCCCAACCTGAGGCTCCGTTTAGAGAAGCTCAATCGCGTAGCGAACATTCCTAGCATAGAAGCCCTTCTCCTCTGAAGAGGTTTCATGTATGGAATAGTTGAATTTGTCTATTTGAAGGGATCTCGTGCAGCGCATATGCCATCATGAATGAGATATTCACTCGGCTGCAATGAGTCGGGCTGAAGACCCAAACGTAATTAAAGTGAGTTCTAAATATTATGATATCATGGCCCAAATAACAATATTTTCAAACCGCTTCTCTAATTCAAAAGACGCGAGTTTTCTCTTAAAGGGAGGGGAAAGTGGAAATGAAAGTGATTTTTTATTGATTCTTCTACTAATCATGAGACCAGTATTCATAATGAAAAATTCAGGAAATACCTCCCATTGATTTTAATATTCAAATTAGGCTAAGATTTTAAGAGTAGTTTCAAAAAAGGAGCTCCGACCAATCGCGTAACGCCGTGCCTTTTTGTTAACAAAATTCTCGTGGCACACTCCGTCTCGCGCCACAATTGTCACATCGCGCAAATTTTTTCAAGTCTCGCGATAAATTTATTCAACACGGAGCGTGCCAAGAGAAAATTGTTGATAAAAATGCAGGGCGCTACGCGATTGGTCGGAGGTCCTTATTTAAAATTATTCATGAAATTTCAAACTAATCGTAGTTTAAAAATCGTTCGGTGTTATTTCTTGGATGTTTCACTGTCTTATGGAAAAATCAATAAAAAATTACTTTATTTTCCACTTCACCATCCCTTTAATGAACGTCTGATTTGTTTCAAAGTATTGCGCCACAAGACCAATCATATATATACGCATAAGGTGCCATAACATCTAACAAGCATTATTACGACAAAGATTCGATACTCGATTATGAATTATCGCCACTCTAACCAAGTTTGCCAGATTTTGAATAAAGGCTGATTACTCGGGACCTATTCATCCGAATTGAATTTGGTTAACACTTTTCAAATATGAATCGACCCCAAGGAACCCGAAAATCGCATTTATATCCTCGAGAATCCAATATTTTCAAAGTTGATAATTTTGACATTCCCGGTTTCCGGTATAAGTATGCAAAGGACAACTG
Source organism: Phalangium opilio (assembly GCA_019434445.1). Classification (NCBI taxonomy): domain Eukaryota; kingdom Metazoa; phylum Arthropoda; class Arachnida; order Opiliones; family Phalangiidae; genus Phalangium; species Phalangium opilio. Next base: position 171,853 of record JAEQBA010000941.1, read on the forward strand.
TGGAAGGGGTAAAATATGAAAGAGGAATGCAAAACTTTTATAACGCACTTTATTCCAGAGCGCTAGCTTGAATAGTTTTTGAAATATAGTAAAATATGTGCGAAAAAAGCAACGCGCAAAGACTTTTTTAACAGTCTGTACAAGGAAATATCTTATGGTTGAATGAATTCAGTGAAATTTCATTTTGATATAATTAATATTTTATTTTCAAGTGAGCAAATACACAAAGATATTATTGGGAAAATACGTCCTGAGACATCTGACTAAGTGCTGTTTTGTCGGCGTCGTCTGTCGTTGTATTTTCAACATTTATGTTGGCGTCAGGTTTCTGAAGCTCATTTGATGTTGCAGGTGTTACTTGAGTAGTTTCTTTCGTGATTGGAATATTTTGGTCTTGAGGCTGTAAAAATAAAAATTTAGTCAAATATTGTTTATGGTTATTGTGGTTTTAATTTTCTGTAAAAAAAAGTGTGTAAATCATATTACCTGATCTTTAGAGTTATAAAAAGTTTTCTCGTCTATTGATGCTAGAAACGAATCATCATCACCCGACATGTCAAAGTCATCTTCATCTTCAATTGAGTTTGTTCTTTTATGCTGTGTCTGAGGTCGCGTTTGTTGCGTAGATGATGTTGACGTGAATTGCGTTTGTTCAGTAGTTGATGTTGACGTGGATGGCGTTTGTTGCGTAGTTGATGTTGACGTGGATGGCGTTTGTTGCGTACTTGATGTTGACGTGCATGGCGTTTGTTGCGTACTTGATGTTGACGTGGACTGCGTTTGTTGAGTAGATGGTGTATTTCTTTGAGTATACGGCCCGGCTCGATTTTCATTTCTACTGTTGGAAGCCATATTCAGTGTACATGTCGATTTATAATGACCAAACCCCTTGCAATTGAAGCACTGGACGTCTTTTAAATTGCTTGGAGTCGATATTTCGTTACGGTGATCTTCTCCATATTGAGACTTGAAAATCTTGCTGAGTTGAAGCTCTGTTAGTACTGGTGCGTTTTGCAACAAACTGAATCGCTGTGTACGAAATTGGAGGTTCGCTCCGAGACCAAACAAGGTAATTGTTCCCACGGAAAAATATTTTTCGGAGGAACTCACAAGAACTTTGTGATTGGACAAAGTTATATTCTCCACTTGTATATCAACCGATGTCTCGCCAATGCACGAGTCCATGTCTTCAACCGATTTCATCTTTTCATTTAATCTTCGAAACGGCGCGTCGGTCAAATGTTCCCACAATTTAATTGGCATCCTTGAGAAGTATCGGTCTGTACAAATGAGGCTGTCGCACACTGTTTTTCTATTACCAACTTTCACTTTAATTACGTATGGTGGTTTTTCTGCGCTGAAGGGAATAAAGAATTAGTTAATTTAAAGGTTTCTTTCTGTGTTTATTAAAATAAATTGGTTTATAATAACAGATTAATTGAAAATTATTTACCGAATAAGGTAAGCCATATTTCAGCAACAATTATTCAACCTGACTTATACTAAACGTTATTGAAATAAATGTGTTGAAATGAAGGCAAAGAGAGCGCAATTTATATCAGACCAAAGAAGCCATATAACAGGAATGGAAAGTGGGTTTTCTTTTGTTTCACAATGCGGTAGTGCGACACAAGAGCTTTCGGTGTGTAGGTTCTATGGGAAAACAGGCAGGGAGAAATATTTGGGTCAACTTTCCTGCCTTTAGAAATTAGTGACAATAATATGTACTAGAGGAAGCTAAACTTTCCATTCCCTGATATATAGGTATTTTTCTCAGACAGTCTTCGATATGTCTTATGTCGTTTTCCATTGGCGGCTTTTTTTTGCCAAAATGGTGTAATATTTGAGGAAACCAAACTTTGTTTCAATGCCATTATAAGGGACTTTTAATTATCACTCTTAGAAAATTACTCCGTGTAAAAACCCAATGGACATTAAAAAATAAAAAAAACTGTAGATTTTCTCTATTTGTTTTTTGTTTAACCGGCGTCATTTAAGATCCTGAACGTCGATGCCATTTTTTTATATTTATTAAAAGACAACCTTGGATTGCGCGTAACGTCATAGATTTTGTTTTGAGGGACAGAACTCTGATATAGTTCTATTGTTAGATACACCTCTCGGTAAAATTTCGGGTCATTTGGGCCGGTAGATCGGATGATATTGTAGAATTTCGAACTAAACTCATCATTTTGTCGTTGGAAAATAATGTTTATATAAAAAACTATTTACTCAAAAATGTTGAAACTTTGCAGTATAATAAAAAAACGTTGAGATACATGTTTAATAAAAATGACAGGTAATTTGCCTGTCTATTAATATTTTACGTTGGAGTAATACGTTTTTAGCGAAGTCTAGAGAGGATAAACATAAGCGAGATTGTTTCGGAAAAAAAATACTGCTTCCACTTATACTCCTTGTTACTGTTGTATAGAGTAATCATGATAAAAGCTTAAAAAATTTCGAGAGGACGGACCTTTTTTATCCTCTTGTTTTATTCTTAATAAGAATATAAAACATTTATTTTGTATCAAAAAATAGAAAAATCCAAACGGTTAGGCATTGGTAAAAAAGACATGTGTAGCCTATTTGCAGAGATTATAATTGTTTTACGTGTTTTAAATAAGACTGAAGCTTCCACTATTGTGTTTATGCTCCTTGTTTGTTTGACTGAAAACCATCTAGGTGTAGATACCAGTCAGACCAAAAATTTAAAAAATATATATTTTAAATCTAATCAGATACGCCCACCTAGTTGAAAATAGACCTATTAAATTTTCGGGAGCCATTCTTGAGAATCTGTCTTTGCTTGTAGGTTGTCAATTTATCTACCAGTAAATATTTGTGTTTGAAAGTTGGATATTAAGTCAAATTAAGTGGTTGTAAAGAGCCAGCAGGTTTTTGCCGCTTCTTTATGTGAGTATTTGCTTTTTGTGTGCAAAATGGAGGCAGATATTGTTGACAGTAAGGATGAAATGCGGAAGCGCAAAGCGTGGGAAAGGATGAGGGCAAAAAGGTCGACGTTTTCATTGGATACTTAAGGTTATATAATCTTCTCGACACGGAGAGGTAATATTTTGGTTTTCCCAACTTGTTATTTCTTTGTCGGACTTTCACAACTTGGCAGATTTATTTCGCGAAAATTTAAAGGCGAGGTGGTTTGATTTCGCCCAGTACAAAGTTCAGTTTCGTTTCAGTGTGCGCGGGACCGTCGCGAGATGTACAGTATTTTTTTAAAAAAAGTAAACAATTTACCTATTAACGAAGATTTAGTGATTGAAAGTTTAGTCCATTACGCATTTGATTTCGTGGCCGATGATCAAACCTTACTTTGGAGTTTCAAGGGCTTAAGAGAAGTCACGGAAAATTATCCGGCCTCGTGTTACTCGACTGGGGCTATCAAAGGTTTCGGTACTTGATTTAAGAGATAAACTTTTGCAGAGTCGCGTTCCATGGACTTGTAAAATTGCGGCTAAAGGACAATTTTTGAGGGATTCTGGCCTTGTATTCATCGAGTAATATAATTAATATATTACAATTCTTGTCCCTTTCATCTCGTTAAATTTGTGGTTCTAACTAGGTGTTTGTTTAAAATTTTAAAGCGTTTATAACGTAAAAATCCGAGAGTATGCTACTCTTGAATGGAACACCTCTTCCGAACAATGTCGTCGACTCGTTGTCAATCCTGGAATTACTGATGTCAAATATTTTTGATGATCTCCACGTGTAAAGCCCTGTTTTCATAGAAGCTAGAAGCGAGAAAAATTCGCACTAGAGCGAGAAATATTTGCTAGAATTTAATCTCGCTTCTAGCTATATTTGCTAGAATTTAATCTCGCTTCTAGCTATATTTGCTAGAATTTAATCTCGCTTCTAGCTATGGTGTTTCATTGCCACGGGAACCTGTCGCTAGACGCGCGAAAATGCAAAACTGGACCGTGAAAATGACGCTAGACTAGATCTGGCTGAAACAGATATTTCAAGTTTCACGCTTCGCGAGTAGCTCGATTTTCCTGTCACGTGATACGGGACAACGAATCATAATGTAATGGTTTTCCCGCGTTTTCAACACATTAGATGAGATATTTAAAGAGACGTAGGTTTGTGCTGTGAATGATGGCGGAAAAAACGAAAAACGAACTGAAAGAAAAGATAAAACTGGAAAGGGAGTTGAATAAAAAAGCTGAATATGCAAAAAGAGAACAAATAATAAAATGCATTCAAGTTAGAGATGGTTTGTGGAACAGAAAATTAAAGGAGTATAGAAATAGGGAAGTAAACTAAACACTATGGGAAGAAGTAGCCATAGAAAATTGCTTGTCAAGTAAGTTAAACTTTCGCATGCATAATTATACCATGAAGGTACAAAATTATGAAAGCTTTCAGAATAGTATGTCAAAGAATCTGGAACAGGATGATGGACCAATTTCTTGACGTATTTAAAAAAAATCTCTCTCACTGTGGGGTTTGTTCTGGTAGCTGGCGCGAGCAACGCGAGTTTCTTGGTCTTTAAACGCGTGACGTCACTTGAGTCGTAGTCTGTTTACTTGGCTAGGACTAGGAAGGAGAATTCTTCAATTTAAAAGCTAAATTTAACGTGAATTAAAATGGTTTTTTTGCTCGGGTTTTGGTTGCAATACGGTTAGTGCACCGGGAATTAGTTTCTTCAAATTTCCGTTAAAAAATTCAAAGCTTTTAAAGCAGTAGTTATTAAAGGAAAAGAGGAAGAACTTTAAGCCTACCCAATATTCTAGGCTGTGTTATAAACATTTTGAAAGTGACTGTCTTGAATTAAGTGGAAATAGTTCATTTCTTAAAACAATTGGAGTAACGAGTACAAGCCGAACCTATCCAAAATTAAAGGCCAATGCGGTTCCAACTTTGTTTGTTTATACAATACAGTCTAAGAGTCCAAGAAAGGCTGCTGAGAAACGGCGTAAAGAAAGTGTAAGTATTATGGTTTATAGAAGTTGAATATTGGATACCAAAATCTTAGTTAATTACATATTCTTCCACTGGTTAGGAAATAACAAACATTTTAAACAATGCTACAACTTCCAAACCACCTGAGATAGAAGAAAATGTAGAAATGGAAACCTTCGACACATTACCACAATTGGAAGAGAATGAAGCAATTAATGGGCTTGATATGAGCGATTTACCCAAACGACCTCTCTTTATGTTTTGGTATTTAAAGAAATAGTATCTTATATTGATATTAAATATTTATCTGGATGCGATCATTTTCTAGATTGATGAAGGAACTAGTACAGCTGATTTGTTAGAAACAAAATCTAAGAAAACTTAGTCACTTAAACCACAATATCGTTCAAAGCATAGCCAAACTCTTGGAATTTGTTTTTGTCGTGATAGTAAAGTACTAAAGCATCATGTACCACTTGCGGTAGTATCTCCGATGCCCCCGCTTCTGCCAAGATCATGAGGATCCTGGCTCATGACAACACTCACCAGCTCAGTGGCAGAAGGTGAGTTTAGCAAGTCAGGGACTGATACCCTAAAGCATATGCTTAAGGTACACTTTCCGGACTCCAAGGTTTTTGTCCCCACATGCACCGAAGCTCTCCCCGTGCACTTTCGGAGAGCACACAGGGCGGACTGGGGCTTTGCCAATAAGATAGTTACTTACCCCAGACTTAAATGGGCTGTTAATTCGTTTCAGCCCTATAAGTCCCCTGGCCCAGATGGCGTCTTTCCTGCCTTCCTTCAGGAAGGTATAGACGCCATCGGCCCCTATTTGTGCAGGATATTTAGGGCCTGCATTGCTCTGGCGCACATTCCGGATATCTGGAAGCGCTCGAAGGTTATCTTTATTCCCAAACCTGGGAAGACGAGCTATCTTGAGGCCAAGGCATTTAGGCCCATCTGCCTTACCTCTTTCTTCCTAAAGATTTTAGAGAAACTGGTGGACAGGTATTTGCGAGATGGAGTTCTCTCCCATACTCCCCTGTCCACTGCTCAGTTTGCCTATCAGAAAGGCAAATCCACGGAGACGGCGCTCCATGGCATTATGAACTGCCTTGACAGGGCCATCGAGTTCAGGGAGATGTCTTTAGCCATCTTCCTCGACATCGAGGGGGCCTTTGATAGGGTCTCTAGTGAAGTTATTCTTCGCGCTCCGGAGCGGTTTGGTATTGACGACACTCTGTGTCGTTGGATACACTCCATGCTCACGAATCGCAGGGTGACGGCGTCTCTTCTCGGGGAATCCCTGGAGATCTCCACCGTCCGTGGCTGTCCACAGGGAGGGGTTCTTTCCCCTCTTCTTTGGTGCCTGGTGGTGGATGAGCTGCTGGGTCGACTCGGGGAGGGGGGTGTCACTGCTTTGGCTATGCGGATGACATCGCTGTGATTGTTACAGGGAGGTTCCCTGCAACTATTGCTGCACTGATGAAAACTGCCTTGCATGTTGTTGAGGAATGGTGTAGGGAAGTTAACCTCACCGTCAATCCCAACAAGACTGTCCTTATACCGTTTACCCGGAAGAGGACCAATGAACTCTTCAATAATATTTCCTTCTTTGGACAGGTTCTGACGAAGTCCACCGAGGTCAAATACCTTGGCGTGACCTTTGATGCCAGGCTTACTTGGAAATTACATCTTGATCTTAGCATCAAGAAGGCCAAAATTTTATTCTGGCGTTTAAGAAGTTCAGTCAGCAAATCCTGGGGCTTAAGCCCTAGTGTCGTGAACTGGATTTATACTAGGATCATCAGGCCGGTAGTCTCCTATGGATCTCTTGTCTGGTGGTCCAGGGTTCGCCTTAAAACAGCCCAAGATGAACTACGCAAGCTTCAAAGGCTGGCGTGCATCGGCATCACGGGGTCCATGAGGACTACCCCCACAGCCTCTCTGGAGATCCTTCTAAATATGCTTCCTCTCCACCTCTTTATTGAGAAGGAAGCTATTATGGGAGCCTGTAGGCTCAACAACCACGGCTGGTGGAAGCCCAAGCACTGGGACTTCAGTCACACTAAGCTCTTCAGTGAGTACAGCAGACTCGAGCCATCACTTGCGATGGTCTCAGATAAAACTGTTGTATCATATCATTTTGACAAGCCCTTCATCGTGCACTTTCCGAGTCGCACTGATTGGGAGACCACCCCAGTCCTTGGAACTGGGGGGGGAGTCCGTCTGGTTCACGGACGGCTCAAAGACGGACTCTGGAGCTGGTGCCGGGGTCTACTGCTTGACCAAGAAGTTTGGTTTTCACGAGAGCCTCGGCAACTTTGCCAGTGTTTTCCAAGCGGAAATCATGGCCATTTGCTTATGCGCGGATTTCTGCATCAAGAAAAACTATCGCGGAAGGACGATTCAGATTTATTCGGATAGTCAGGCCGCCCTCAAGGCACTGGATCAGTGCCTTGTTGACTCGAGACTAGTCCTCAGTTGTCTGGATTTGCTGGGTTCTCTGGCTGCCCGCAACAAGGTTCAATTGCTGTGGGTGCCAGGACACTGCGGATACCTGGGCAATGAGAGGGCTGATATGTATGCCAAAAGGGGGGCTGAGGCGAAGTTCTTCGGACCTGAGCCTGCGGTTCCCATCCCCCATGGCATAATTCGCCAGAAGATTCACTACCGGATGTCTGCACTTCAACTGCAGCTCTGGCTTGACATGGATGGACAGAGACAAGCCAAGGAATTTATCCTGGGTCCCTCCATTACTAGGGCAAAGGAACTGCTTGCCCTTACCAAAAGTAAAATTAGGCTGGTTACCAGTCTCCTTACTGGACACTGCCGGCTGAATAGACACCTGCACTTGTTAGGCATCGTCGATGACCCACTCTGTAGGTTCTGCCGGGAGGTAGAAGAAACCTCCTCCCATATCATCTGTAGCTGCGATTACCTCGCGGCCATGAGGTTCGAGCATTTTGACATGCATACTATGGAACCTAACCAGTTCTCTACTGTCTCGGCCAATCGGATTTTCCGATTCATCGAGGCGACAGGACTCTTCGCAGTCTAGCCAGCTCGGGGTGCACAATATACCTTTGGTATCGGTGCTCGACGCGGCGACGCGTCACCCCCTTCAACAATAACAATAATCATGTACCACTAGCTCTATAATTAGCATTAAATTCAAAATTAATATAAATTAGCTGACAATAAATATAAAAAGGAGGTTTCATAGATGGCTCGTTTAAAGAATTGAAAGATGCTGGCACACAATGTCTTCTTAAAAGGTCTTTCGGTTAATGTGTTGTTTCAAGAGTATTTATTTTCTTAGGATTGCATTAGCAGCAATGCATCATAACGGAAACTGTGAAAAGAAAATTAAACATAATGAGGATGATGAGGCTCAGTGCACAGTGAAATACCCAAAAGCCAAGAAAGGTGAAGCAGTTTTATAGTACAAAAAGGAAAATTCAACTTATAGTGAGTTAAATTGCTTTTAAAACTTATTGAACCTACATTAATTATCAATGAAATTGTCCTTAGATTACGTACAAGATCTATTTAAGGAAGTTTTGCGCAGAAGAGAGCAATATCCTTCTTCTGAAGATGCTGCTAAGAATTTAGAACATAGCCTTATACCACCCCCCTTTCGCATTCATACGAAAAACCTGACAAGGCACAACTGAAAAGAAACCGTGAAAGCAGATTTAAAAAATATGATATTTAATCTTGTAAAGGAACTTTTTATCACAAATTTTATGGCTAATTTTAATTGAAAATAAAATCATTGTTGTTGCTGAAAGTTATTATCCACAAAACCTTTGTAAACGTTGTCAGGACAAGGAAATCTTTCTCTGATACTTTTGACTACACAAGCTGGTATCACTGCTCTGTTGTTTCTTCTCTGATTTGTGCGATAAACAAAACCAATGAACATACGATAGGCTGTGTAGCGATATTTCCTTATTTGGAGTTGAAATTAGAAATATAGATTAAACTATTTGGCCAGATTCACGTTAACGGAATTAACCCCAACAATTTCCTAAACCAACTTGTTTGGATCTCTTGCATTTTGAAGGTGTTGTTGCCGCATTTCTCTACGGGCGTAGAGGCCCCACACTGCATACAAAACTGCAACATTGAGACATACTCCAGGAAAGTCTTGGTGCATTGTTATGCACCCGTAATTTTCTTCATCAGTTTTGTTTCTCACAACTAGTTGCTCTCTACAACAAATACATTCCTCCTCAGTCTCCATTAACTGACACTGATGACATATGCACCTATAAAAGTTTTTAGACTATATTATAATAATTTCTACACATAAACGTACTATAGTGCAAAATAGCCTACCACGTGTGAACATTAAGCTGGCGCTCACCAAAATCCGAATCTGTGGAATGCCTTCTGAATCCATTTCTCAGATGTTTTCATTATTTGATTCACTAGAATCACTACTACCTGTACTATCTTCAGGCTCAAACCTGTATGGCTGTACAACGTTTGACATTTAAAACTAACTTCTCAAACTTCTAAAACTTTGAAATTGAAAACCCGCGCTAATTATTATCGATAGGGAGACAGCTAGGTCTAGAGATAGAAAACTCCTCTGCCGTCACCGTGAATATTCTTCCGTTTTTTCACGTGACTCTATAATTTCCGGTAAATTTTTCGTCTGCTAGGATCTTTAGTTTTAAACAAAGATATTTAAATACTTTGATTCAAATATTTTTTATTATTTTTCCCATTCATTTCGGTGCTTTTTTGAACACTTTAGCATAGGTTTAATTTTTTACTGGATGTGTCCTTTAAAAATTGGATGCAAATGGGATATCAGAAAATTATACCGTGTAGCAGGTCAAAAGCGAGGCTTGTCTTATTTCTCTCGTTATAGTATTAGTACGGATAACTAGTCTAGAAATTAATTGAACTTAAAATTATGACTCACAAAATTTCAATTTAGAAGTAAGCCACCCATTTATGAGCGACCTAATGAACCTGTTTGTATTACATGTTGTGTTGTTAAATTATTAGATTACTTTGCCTAAACCCATAACCATAAACTTTGAAGTTAGAAAGCTGTCGGTATATGACGTAACCGCAATAATTTTATGCCAGGCCGATTGTCCACAGCAAAGAAACAACTGTAAAACTATAGAAGTTTGTATTTTACTCTCATTGATTCATGCTTAGTGAGAAAAGGGACTGAGAGCATTTTTCGAGAACTTAGAGAAGGCTCAAGTTATAAAACTGCCACTCTTCATTCTCTTTTCGATTTTTATTGTTAAAGCTCTAGTTGATGATAACATTTTGACAAAAATTGTCCACTAGAGGTACGGTCCCCGGGAAAATGGACCGAATTGCCCCCCTCTCTCGACGGCCCTGCCAACACTTTTTCATAAAATTTTATTTAAACTTGTAGACGAAAAAAGGGCACTTCTTTATTCCTACTGGTAGGCGAATTCTTTTTAATTTGGTGCGGGATAGAGTTTTTACGAGAGTGTCGAGAACTTCGGATTATAGGCGGGTAAAAAACAAGGTATTAAATAATTATAAAAATAACGAAGGCTTCAAGCTGATTTCCTTGTGGGTCCTCCTGAATTTACATTCCACAGACGAACTCAAAGATCTGAAATTTATTTTTCAGGAAATCGTTGCAAGGGTTGCGTACGGGGAGTTAAATTAAGCACTCTTTTTCATCGGCCTAAGCGAGCGTTACATGCTCTGCCGCCGTATTCTGCAGGCTTAGGTTTCCGCGCCCATTTGGATTATCGTCCCTTATATTTTATGATTGGATGCATGTTAAAGTAGTAGACATGTTTCAAGATGATAATATGGTAACTACAGCTTCACTTATTAATAAGAATAAATATATTTGCTCCTGAGGGACAGTTCGAGAACGACGCGAGAATTGATAACACCCGGGTTTGCCTCCGTCTTCCTATTTAATCGAAGCCCAGCATATAACTATTTTTATATTATATATTTTACAACATTTTATGCGTGAAAGCAAAATGACACCTGGTAGAACGGTATATACAAAGGCGAAGATACAGGAAACTAATTATGTTACTCGGAACCTCCATATAATATGAACCTCTGATAACAGATATATTTAGACATAATTTTACATACAATTTTGTGAAAGGCTAAAGATGCTTATGAAGTAGAGCAAAATATTGTTGGAAACGAATCTAATGATTCAAGAATGCCTTTTTGAGGTAATGCATATGTTGTTTTTCCATTATTCTCAAATTACACATTTCATCTAAACAACCAGTATACTATTGAAAGTAGATGAGGTATGCTTTTTAATTAGATTCATTTATGGGAGTTAGCTGATCTTTAGTTTTAGTTTTTCACTATATTTACACTTCCTATTTAACGTCACAACAATGAAGCGTAGCAAATTTGGTTCTGGTTATCGAAAAGTCAAAGTGATGTTATTCTTCTATCTCTGCCTTCTTGTGTCCCTTTAATGAATTTATTGATTTCTTAACTCGGACGTTTTTCAAAAGCCAAACTCGATTATGTATGGAATATTCTTTACTAACCCCACGGCGTTATGTTACTGATAATGCTGTTTATGCTGCCTAAAGCAGCGCTGCTCAAACTGTGGTCCGTGGACCGGCCCCGGTCCGCGGACATGCGGCTGGTATGGTCCGTCATACATAGTTGAAAAAAAAACCGGTCCGCAAGGTTAAAAAGTTTGAGAAGCGCTGGCCTAAAGTACATATCAACGGTAGCATTGCACTTTACGTGACCCACCCAACTAATAATGGTTTCTAATTAATTGGACCCTGAGGAGTCCGAAAAAATAGTTAAAAAATTATTTGACCGCCGCAAGTTGGTGAAAAAAATTTTGGAATATTTTAAAATCCACGCACTTACCACCATTGAAGTCGCTATCCGCTTAACGCATTCTGCACTCAATCTCGCAAAATAAGCCGGGAGCGACTGTGAAAAATTGACGTACTCGCGCCGCAGTTATAGCTATGGAATTTTTTTAAGCTTACGGAAACCCTTCATTTCTGATAAAAGAACGGAAATATAATGCGGGAAAAACTAAAATGTTTTGGAAAAATCGTTGAAATTTTGGGAAATGACGTCAGATTTTCTGGGAATTTGACAAATGTGAAGGACGATATTTTGGAAAAGGTGTCAAATTATTCGGGAATTTGATAAATGTGAAGGACGATATTTTGGAAAAGGTGTCAAATTATTCGGGAATTTGACAAATGTGAAGGACGATATTTTGGAAAAGGTGTAAAATTGTTTGGGAGTTTGATAAATGTGAAGGACGATATTTTTTAAAAGGTGTCAAATTATTTGAGAATTTGATAAATGTGAAGGTCAATATTTTGGAAAAGGTGTCAAATTATTCGTGAATTTGATAAATGTGAAGGTCAATATTTTGGAAAAGTTGTCAAATTATTCGTGAATTTGATAAATGTGAAGGACGATATTTTGGAAAAGGTGTGTAATTATTTGGGAATTTGATAAATGTGAAGGACGATATTTTGGAAAAGGTGTCAAATTATTCGGGAATTTGATAAATGTAAAGGACGATATTTTGTAAAAGGTGTAAATTATTCCTGAATTTGATAAATGTGAAGGACGATATTTTGGAAAAGGTGTCAAATTATTCGGGAATTTGATAAATGTAAAGGACGATATTTTGGAAAAGGTGTAAATTATTCCTGAATTTGATAAATGTGAAACGACGTGTGGCCACCTCCTAGTGTTGTTTCTCGGGTAACGCTAAGTGCCACAAATTACTGCATATCATTGAGCTCCTCCCTAGTACTCTATTTACATTTCGTTACATCCCGAAATAATGTGACACATGCTACAAATTATTGCCCTTCACATTTCGAATTGGCCAAGGGTTTGAAACCTCTCTCAAAATATGGTTGATTATAATTATAAAATTGCCGAATACTTCGACACATTTTTGCGAAATATTGCCATTCACATTTAGCAAATTGCTCAATAATTAAACACCTTTCGAAAATTTTCCGTTCAAACTTAACAAATTCACAAATAATTTGACGCCTTTCTAGAATATTGCTGTTTACATTTATCAAATTGCCGAAAAATAGGCACCTTTTCCAAATTATAGTTGCAATAACTTCATGCGTTTTCCAAAATATTATGTTGACGTTTGCTAATTACCCAATAATTTGCCGCCTTTTCCAAAATATGGCTGAAATAACTAGACGGCTTTTCTAAAATATTGATGTTGACGTTTGCTAATTACCCAATAATTTGCCGCCTTTTCCAGAATATGGCTGAAATAACTAGACGGCTTTTCTAAAATATTGATGTTGACATTTGCTAATTACCCAATAATTTGCCGCCTTTTCCAAAATATGGCTGAAATAACTAGACGCCTTTTCTAAAATATTGATGTTGACATTTGCTAATTACCCAATAATTTGTCGCCTTTTCCAAAATATTACTGAAATAACTAGACGCCTTTTCTAAAATATAGTTGCAACAGCTAGAATCCTTTTCTAAAAGATAAATGTTGACGTTTGGTACCTTCCCAATAATTTGTCGCTTTTCCCAAAATATAGTTGCAAAAACTAGATTCCTTTTCTGAAATATTGATGTTGAACATTTGCTAATTTCCCAATAATTTGACTCTTATTCCAAAACATAGTTGCAATAACTTGACGCCTTTAATTTAAAAATTTTGTTCCAAAAAATCTATTTCCCCAAGGATTTCACACATTTTCCAAAATAAATTCAAAAATTATTTCACGGCATTTACCAAAATTTACTGTTATCAATTGTCGAATTCCCAAAAAATTCAACGATTTTCCCAAAACATAGCAGTTTTTCTCGCATTATATTTCCGTTCTTTTATCAGAAATGAAGGGTTTCCGTAAGCTTAAAAAATTCCATAGCTATAACTGCGGCGCGAGTACGTCAATTTTTCACAGTCGCTCCCGGCTTATTTTGCGAGATTGAGTGCAGAATGCGTTAAGCGGATAGCGACTTCAATGGTGGTAAGTGCGTGGATTTTAAAATTTTCCAAATTTTTTTTCACCAACTTGCGGCGGTCAAATAATTTTTTAACTATTTTTTTCGGACTCCTCAGGGTCCAATTAATTAGAAACCATTGTTAGTTGGGTGGGTCACGAAAAGTGCAATCCTACCAGATCAACAATGAAATCGTCTCGTTTATTACCCATGATCTTTTGGAAAAATATTCCTTGTAAGTGTAAATTTATTTTGACTGAGTATTACCGAAACGTGTAGCTTCATAAAACCACACCTTTTCATCTTTTCAGATATTCACCCTCCCATATTGAAACGGCTAAGACTCTTGTAAGGAAATATCCCCATTCTGGAGATTCACCTGGTTGTGGCTTTGTATATTTACATATGTGTAATATTGTTAAAAACAAATGCATATACGGGGTTAGATATTAAATATATTTTTTATGAAATTCGGAGAAAAAAGCTTTCTACTAAGTTTAAGATCTTTAGGAGAGGTATAAAAGGGATAAATAAGGTAGATTAAATGAGAAAACGTTACGCCCACAAGCAGGGCCGTCTTAAGACTTCAGGGGGCCCAGTGCTAATTATTTCAGGAAAACAAAATATTAATTAAATGATAAAGACTCGATATAGCATAATATAATAACAAGATAATTTCATGTCGCCAAAAATGTACAAATTCTAGGAATAACGTCATCATGATTGGAATAAAACATTTTCTTTGTAAGCCTTTTTTTCAGCAAAATATTTAATTACATCACTAAAATCAATACTAGTCGGGATGTTTGATTCTTTACTCATTAGAGATAAACTTCTTAATCTTGAATGCAACATGCAATTTCACCGCTAGTTTTTGAACAAATTTAATTTGGGAAATGACCTTTGTCCTTTGGAGTTTTTAACCATTATTGAAAGAAAGATTCTCAGTGGAAGTTTTATGTTGCTTAAAACTGTTGACATTCCGTAATCAGTTCTTTCAGAAGAATATCGGTAAATAATGAACCAAGTGTTTCGCAATATAATAATTCACTGAAATATGCAAAAATCATTTCACAAAAGAAACTCCAAAATTCTTATCATATTGAGAGTAAACGTTTTGAATTTTGATTAATAAAAGTCTACTTTATTCTGAAAATTTTTTCAATATTATTTATCTGACGTCAATTAACCCATTCAATGACTTTTTTGAATATTTTTGCAAGGAAATAAAAATTATAATTACCGACATTAAAAACGATGTGTATTTTCATATAGAAAATCAGTTTCTACCCATGATTTCAAAACGTCCATGCGTGGTCAAACTAAAACTGACTCGTTTAAGAGAGCAAAGTCCAAACGTTTATAACTCCAGTCTACATAGCGTCCAAGGGACAAAGCGTCACGTTATCCGTTAGCGTTATCCAACGATTCAGATATCTTTTCTTTCAGAATTGAACGATGTAGCTGGCTAGTCCTTAAGATCTTAGTATATTAAAGCCCGTTCGTTAGCCCGAGGAAGTGGAGTATCACACTAATAAGCGTTTTTAAGCCTTGGCTTGAGCAGTGGCAGTGATTTTTCCAAGATATCCAGCAGGATGTTCAGCTAGAAAAACATTTGTGAAAATTGCCTAAATTCACTTTTCATATGCAAACCGCTAATCACATCGACTTCCCTAGCTGCTTAAAGACAAAAAGGGGACACTTGACTTCGAATAAGCAATGTCATAAATGGTTTCGAAGCAAGTTACGTATATTTAGCTCATTTTTATTTATCTAAGAGGTTTTAAGGTATATTAAATATTCCTATACCCATTTCTACTTTATATATTTGTGGCCAAAACGCTCCGCAACCTGATGAAGTCCAAAATTGGAAGCTTAACCCTCGTCCCACCACAATACCAAAAATTATTGCGTTAGAAGTTTTTTCCAATACCTTGTTAAACAAAAAAATATCATTGACAACGTCAGCAATAAACATGTGAAAGGTTTTAATAAAGCCGTTGCTCGTGATGTAGAAAACAATATAATCGAGGGCATCGAAACAAGTATTGTAAGCAAGTGAAATTATTTTCATGTGAAACCATTGTCTTATCTTTAAAGTCATATTTTTCAAGGTTTACAACCAGTTTCTTTATATCCAATCACGTTGCTATCCATCGATGCAGTCTGAAAGTTATAGAGTAGTTGTAGTTTCAGAATATCAGGTGCTTGTAGCCACATTGGTGCTTTACTGCTATTTCTGGAACAGTATGCTGATCTTAATGATGAAGATTATGTAGTCGCATGCACCTTAGAACAGTGCAAATGGAAAAGACCTAAAACCAGAATTTGGCTGGCAGTTCAATCGACCAAAGTTATATTCCAAAAAAACTGATTCCTGATCATAGGAATACTGATGTAAAGAAAATCAAAACTGCAATCAAGGAGCTAAAGAAAATATACCCAAATACTGGAGCCGTACATTTTTGGGACTTTACAGATGATGAAGATGACGTTCTTGCGTCATTAACGTGGAAGAAGAATCAATGATGACCGTAACTACAAACTTGATTTACAAGCCTAGTAAGCATATTTTTATATAGACTAATTGGGTTAATTAACTTTTGGTTTGTGCACTAATTTTAATTTTCTATTTGAATTTAAAACAGCTTTGATATATCAAGACGTTGAAGAATCCAATCGGGACGCATTTGCAAATAGTTAAACTACGACGCAAGAAATCGCCTCTTTTATAGAGTCTCAAACCAAGGATCAAAAGTTCTAATTAGCTTTGGAAAGAACTGAAATGAGGAAGAATAACAAGTTCCATGTTTGGTAAAGTTAAGGAAAAAATTTCCAGTTACTTAAGTGGACTCTATTTTAAATCCATGCAAATTAGATAAGTATGTTTTAACAAATATTTGTACTAACGGGGTTTTTAAATATTGGCAACTTCGTGAATGCACTTTTTAGATACAGTAGATTGCCACCAGCCATTTTGAGGGGGGGAGAAGGAATTTGGAAGCAGTCGCTAGGAAAGCCTATGAAGACAAATTTAAGGTTGTAGTAGAACCCAGCGGCCTCACACTGTTGTTGGACTATGCTTTCATACGAGCCAGCGGAGATGGAATTATTTCTGACCCATCTGAGGATTATTTTGAGAAAGGATTTTATTTGATGAAAATTAATTGAAAAAAATTAATTAATTTTTTTTTTCAAAATATATTTCTCCATTCTTGATTAAAAGTGTTTGATACGTTAAAAACAATTTTGTCACCAAATTGAATCAAGCTTTAAGAAAGAGGCTCGTTAAAGTTGGTTATGCAACAACACACGGAAAATATACTATTAGCTTCCTTACCATGTGTGATTGGCATTATACCGTCAAATATGTGAAAGTTTTCTACTCTTCCTATAGCGCGTTCAACATTAATTCTAACTTCTGCCATTCGTCTAGTATCAATAATTTCCTTTTCTGTAAATTGGGATCTGTCCTTCAAAAACGGGATTATATTTAAGCCACATTTTTTTCTCGTGTAATAGATCTGCTATAAGAAACCCTTTATCTGCCATCACATTATCGCCCTCATCAAATAGTTAGATTAAATTTGAATCTTTAGTAATTACTTTATCCGAAACTCTTCCACCCCAGCTTTCAGAAACAAACGAAATGACACCTCCAGGGGTAATTTCGACTAAAAATTTTAATGTGTTATGATTTTTATAATTCGAAAAGGTTAAATTTTGCGCAGTCAAAGATGTTGCGCGTTCCAGAAATATTTCAGTGCAATCATTTAAAATTCTCGTGTTCGAGTTCTTCATAAAACTCTAGGGTCATATACTTGATGGAAATGGAAACGCAGCCGCTGGCTCGATGTCCATGTGTTTTATCCACGTAGCAAACTTATCAGAAAAGGTGGAAGCTGATATATAAAAGCGATCTGCTATATCTTGGAACAAACAAACCGACTTTGAGACGCACCAATACCGCGAAAAACTGATCAAAAGAAAGCTTAAGATTTCGTTTCTTGGTAGGAATGATCCTTTTTTTCAACCTCGCCAATAAATCATTTTTTCAGCTTTTTTCTCCAGAAAACCGAATAGCCAGACGAAGACAGTGTATGTCCAATATAAAACTTTGCATTTCATCGTTGTCTTAAATTTTGTCATCTTCCCCAAGATTTTTCTTTAAATTGTTTCTTCAGATTTGAAATGCCATTTCTTAAAGTACGATTTTCATGTTCATATTCAAAAATAATCGGTTTGGGTGCCATGACTATATCGGTTTTTCATAAGCAGTCCGCGTGCCCTGGCTTGGATTACGTTCCGTCATCTCTCTTATAGGATCTACTACAGCTGATTGTTCCTGATTCCTTGCAAGGTTCGATATCATTAGGCATTAATGATAGATGAGAACTGGGAGTTATAAATGAGGTCTCTCCAACGCTTATACCTGAACTCGCATATTCGTGGAATTTTAAGCGAGAGATGTCACGACACTCAGCTCCTCCTCCTCCAACTGAAAGCGCTGTTGGTTAGCTGTGGCATAGGGGCTAACCACCCCCCTCTATGCATTGTAAAGGGGGAGACCCACCTGTAAACAAGCCAAGAGGCTTAGTGTGGACATCCCTTCGTAGAGAAAAACTTAGATTATTACATTAAACTAAACACGCTAAAGAGGGGGGGCTATGAATGGTATTTACAGGTTTACGGGTTTATTGACGCCGTATATTTATTTATTTATTAACGGTTTGGTACAGTAAGCCAGTAACGACTTGTGACGACCATAAAACTAAGTTCATGAAGTTGAAATATTAAACAATACAGGTAAATTACAATAAAATGAAATTATTTACAGAAATAGTTAGATATTTAGTATTTATAAAAAATAATGCAGAGCAATCTAATTATGTTTTTTGACAAATCTAATTATGTGGTTTGACATTTAAAGTGAGTAATGAGGTCCTTTAGAAAAAGATTTCTATTTGTAATGGCAACTATCTCCGAAGGGAGGCAATTCCAGTGATGGATGATCGATTGTGTGAAATGGTTCTGGCGCAATAAAGTCTTAACACGAGGTTTTGCCAATTTGTTTGAATGACCGCGAGTGGTAGAGAGTGATGAGATTTCAAATAACGTTTCAACATTTAAATCTAGGTTGTTGTTGATAAAGTCATGAAGGAGGCATAGATCATTAATACGATGGCGAATTACAACATTGTCAATTTTGAGGTTATGTAGCCGCTGAGGTGCTCGACTGTTTTCCATTTCTTGTGTAAGCTTAGCACACTGATTTTGAGCTTTTAGAAGCATCGTTTGAGTACCGATAGATGTTGGGGCCCATATGTTAGAGGCATAATCCAAGTTAGGTAGAATGAGAGCATTGTATAGGGTACGGATGAGTTTAGGAGACCGTAGCGCAAAATTTCGTCTTACTAAGCCAGTGATAGAGTGGATTTTTTTACAAATTTTGTTTGTCTGAGCATTAAATTTGAGATTTGGCTCCATCGTTATTCCGAGGTCTCGCTCTGGGATACTTTGGTGTAGAGGTTGATCGTAAAGGTAGTAAGTGTACCTTGGATTAGAGCGACCCAAATGAAGGACAGCACACTCGGCGACATTAAATTTGAGACCATTGTTCAATGGAGTGGAGATCTGCTTGAAGTATCAAGGAGTCTGTGATTTCGCGAATAACGTGTGATAGCTTCGTATCATTAGTAAATAACAATCAGCTGTCAAGATGGTTTTTTAAACGTGTTAAATTAAATACGCAAGTTAAATAATAAAAACTAGTCCTTTTTAATATAATAAATTGTTGAAATAAAAATCATTGCGTTGTTTCTCATTGCAAGTAAGGGATGATTGGCCCATTATTGGCCTTGAAACAATATCAATTTTGTATGTTTCTTTCTTATTGCTTCCTTTTTCATTTGTTCATTCATATTTTTGGCGATTTTCTTCATCCTTGTATCTATGTAGATTTGAATTATCCTTGACATGAGGAAGTTTAGATGGTGGTTCCATCCAAACTCCTGATCGAATAAATGCTCATTCAGGGTTGGAAACAACTGTGTTTCTGTGAGGCACCTTCGAACCAAATTTTCAATTTTCAATGTAATTCTTCTCGATGAACTGCCTTGTGTCTCAAAGTTCTGGCTTCTAATGCATTTTTCTGTGGTTTGCAAAATTTTCACTACGCTTTTGGACGGTAAAATTAAACCTCCACGATCACGAAGAACAATTAAACCCCTTGAATTCAAGCTATAGTCATGGAAACTAGAATTCCTCTCATTGAACAAAGTATAAAATCTATCATAAACCCTGTTACTAACCAATGATTCGTTAAGATTACATGATCCAATTCTATTAGAGACATAAATTTTCTTTTTTTTTTGTAGCTGTACCACTGCACGATGGATCAGATGTTACTTCATGATACTGACTTTCATTCAGATCAGTAGAGGAGAGGTTGCAGGTTCACTAATTTCTCGGTATTGACTCTAATTTTAAAGTTAACTAATATCTCCAAATTATTGGCTAAATTTAATTTTGACCATTTTGAGCTTTTCAATCATTCCCAATCAATAAAAATAAAGATACATCTGCTGGTATTTCCATCTGTTCATTTTGAACATTTTCATTTGAAGAATTCTCAACATATCCATCAGGACAGATAGAGCCTGATAATTCTTCTTTTACTGGCGTTATCCTAGTGTAGGTTCTCTAAATTTGATGACTAAATGTTAATTAAATTAACTTGTATTTGAGTCTTTAAGTTTCCATTCGCGTTTATATATACAATTCCGTCTCTGAGGTTTGTGTTAAGAGAATCACGTAAAAATAATGTTGGAACCGCGGTTTCCGATTGAATTCTCAATTTCGCGTCTTTTATGAAATTTGATTCTTCAAAATAGTCACCGCTAATCTCGTCAATCCTCCGAGTAGTCAACTTTATTTTGCCAGTGACTCCAATCATTTTTTTAATACATTTGACCGATTAACCGGAAATCTTTGTTTTATACAAAAATCAATTCAACTCTAAACATTTTTTAGGATTAGGTTAGTTTCTTATTTGTGCCATGAAACCTTTTTATTTCTTCCATTATTCTTCCATAGAGCATTTTCTACCCATTGTAATTAAACATATTAAATTTGAAACATAAACAAACTTTCAAACATAAGTTATTGCTTTATTTAAAACAGTTTTCAAAAATAGTTGCATGAACAGTCTGTTAAGCCTAATTTTCCAACAATTCTCAATTTCCCGCGAAAAATAAATTTTGAGTTTCCCGTCTAAAAAGTTGTAATTAGTTCCGCTAGAGGCTCACAGATGGCGCTGTCATTTTTGGATAAACTTGCTTGATAAAAACAATGGCTTTCGCAGTAAGCCGATTTGAATTGTAACTCTATCTATCTCATTGGTTACAACGTATGAGTTGCGAAGGCAATTGAAAACATAGATTTATGAATTACTTTAATATAGGCGTCGTTAATTGCAGTTTACCTCCCCGAAGTACAAGTTCCTCCTCACTTTGTGATGGAACATCTTCTGCCCTAACCAAAGTTAGTGTGACAGGCCATGGGTCCTCAAATACATCGTTCATATTAAATGCGCGACTGATATTCCCCGCGCTGTCGGCGCAAACGCTACAGATCTTTACAAAACGTTAAAACGGATTTGAGAATAGAAGTATATTTTTTAATAAATATTATATTACCTTGATGCGATCAATTGCAGCAGCCTCCGTCATGTAATTAAACTTTGCTAGAATTGCTTCGCCATCATGTTTTCCAGGGAAAAAGGAAAAACCAACTAAGCAATTGCGAAAACACCAGTTGTCATCAATGAATTGACATCGAACTCCTAAAACCGATTATCGAGCCCTACTACTCCAAATGTCCAATGTCTGATGGATTTCTTTATATCCGGCTTTGGTTAAATCATTCTAAAATTTTACTTTATTTAGAACATATTTTTCCCTGAGTAATACTTACATGTTCCTAACGAAAAAGGTTGGTCCCTATTACTTATTTCTAAAAATACCTTAGCAAGCGGTTGAAGACTTAAAGCCTCACTGTCAATACATCGGACCAATGTCCTGCGCGAAATATCTCGGTTTTGATCACAACTCAGAGAATGACAAACATCCCGGAAGCCTTCTTTCTCAACCGTTACAAATAAAGCGTGGTCTTTTGTTACCATATACAAGGCTTTTGCGATGCGCTTGGTTTTCCACAGATCTTAGAGGCCACAATTTCACCTTCTTTCTGTTTTTCTCCTCCTCTGTTTCCCACATGGAACACCTGTTGCTCGCTTTAAAATTGAAAGAAGCGCCATGGACAGTCTAATTAAATTTCACGTAAAACAGTATTATTAACCACGAAACAATCAACCAAAAATAAATAAAACGCTATAAGTTGATCATAATTAGACCTTAGCGTGACGTTCCAAATTGCAAGCGGAAGAATGAGTGCTTGCTATTACAATTCCGCAAGCAATACATTTTCCTCGAACTTTATTTCCTCTCAAACCCTCATCTTGAGGTTGATGTCCAATGTATTCAAAGTGTTCTTGAATATTGCAGACATCATAGTTTCCGACTTTCCGTTATTAAAATGAGTTCTAAAATCCGCTTCCATAATTAGAGCCATTTCAAATCAAATTTGAGATTTTCTTTAACGTTGAATAACCCCAGCAAAGCTTGCGGGTCGGTGCCTTTGAAATAATGTGAGTGATGTTAACACCGTAATCCACTTATATAAATTAAATTATGTTAAAACTTACTTTATATTGTTTTAGCTTTTTTAACCTAAACTCAAATTCCGTTATTATTGAATTAAAATTTTAAATATAAATTCGCGAGGAAAATCCTACACAACTAACAGTTTTTAATTCGCGTGCTTACTTTAATCGGGTTTTCACGCGTACTTAAAGCGTACTTGCTAACTGACTTAAACCGTTAGAAATTTATTATGTTCTCGCGTTGTTATCAATTCAAACTAGGTTTGAAAACGAATTAGGCTTAGTAGTGAATATTAATTACTTAAACTTGCTTTGAAACAAGATAAGTTTAGAAACTTTAGAGAAAAAGAATGAGTGAAGACGATGAATTAGGAAATGGCTGGCTTTCGAAATCAACCGCAACAGTAAGTATCGTGTCAATAAATGTAATTTGTATCACCTGATGATTCGAGATTATAACGATTGGAAATTGCTCAGCTACATAGTGAGAAATAATTTCTTTAATGCTTAACTCATTTAGAAACGCAAAACTGAAGTGGCAATTCTTTTAGACAAGTTAGGAAATGCGCATAAGAGAGAAGCTGAAGGTTCATTAGATAATTTTTTCATTGGTGGGGATTTGCTAAAGCACAATTTTGCACTCAAAACTATTACTTACTATTCCTTACCTCATGAAGATTTGGTTTTGCGAATAAAGCGAAAGATCAACGCCATAATGGCTGAAAAGATGGAACTTGAGGAAAAACATAAGAAAGATGTTTGTCGTAGGTTCTAACTTCCAGTAAAAGGAAGGAATATTATATAGTTCTGCTTTAACTGAAACATTGCCTATAAATGCACTTCATTCTCATAGAATACGAAATAACTATAGCAAATATGAAGGAAGAAATGTTGCAATTAAAAGAGGGTTTTCAATGCTTTATAATGCACCTCCGATGAAATGGATCATAAAATATTGTTATTTTTAAACTCAACATGTTGAAGGAAAGACGAGAAATTAAGTCTTATTTTATTTAGTGTGGAATCCGATACTCAGACCGTGGAGTACCTGTTTAAACCACGTGAAAAATCCAGTGGATTTTTCAAAAAATATAATAGAGTACAGCTCAGGCACCATAAAGTGAGATGGAAGGAAAAGTCTGACCCACATGTCTTTACCTGTTTATTTCATCGAAATGGTCGATTCCCATACATTGTGGTTTAGTTTGACGCGCCCTCCTCCCACTGCCCCACCCGAAACTCGTGAGACTGAGTTGAATTTTTCCCCACGCTAAATTGGTTGGTCGGACAGCGCGTTTAGAAAAATCTTTATCAGACCCTGCCCTATTGAAGATCACAAAAAGCCTACCTGGACCTAACCCTGCCCCATTGAAGATCACAAAAAAGCCTACCTGGGCCCGACACTGCCCTATTGAAGATAATTAAAATCTCTACCCGGGTAGACGGTATGAAAACCCTACCCGACCCGACCAGCAAAGAGTTTTAAGTAATTTTCTAACACAATTTAGGATTTTTAGACCTGATATAGGTCGGGTTGGATTGAAAAATCCCGATTAAATCAGGGACCCTACTCATCTCTAAGGGAAATGTCTATAGTTTTATCAACTTTAATGTACAATAAAAATTATTCTCAATCAGACGGCCTAGTAGAAGACAACTGTCGCACTAAATGTAAAAAGAAGTGTTAAAATTAAACACTAGAGAGTAGTTTAAAAAACCGCGATAAAACCAATAAAATCCGGTTTAAACCAGCAAAAACCATACCAGTGGCTTTTTCAAGAAAATTCCGGATTTTTGCCAACCCTGGGTTTCGTTCAATAATTTTAAAGGGGGATTGTGGTTTCACAAAGCGTCTGTTAAACGTTTTTAAAATTACCTGAAATAAGCCTGCTAGGCGTGTAAATATAGATAGGTTTTACTGGTAAAATACTGCGGTCTTTTTTCGTGAGTGGTGATTCTGTTGAAGGGAAATTATTATTTAAAAAAATACTGTTTCATGAAAACTTTTCTGTTGTCGAGTTTTTTCCTAACTCAAATTAATATCCAAAAAGACAGTAATTAAGGGCTATTAATATAACAATATATTATCGTGAATACGATATCCATTAAACGAGAAATTTCAATAACTTTTGCATGAAGTCGAAGTTTTTCAAGATGGTGATTGGTCTGACAAATGGGATTCAAAATTTTTGAGTCATACAATATTTTGAATATCGCGCGGCAGGAGACCGGCATGGACTTTTTTTCGTTATTTAATGCCCGTGTCTCGCGAAGTTTAAAAAACGAATCTTATTTCAATTTGTTCGAGCCTAAAATACAGTAGAAAATCAATTTGTAAAATTCATTGAAAGTTTCAACGAATTATATTTTATATACGTCCAAGTCGGTGAGTTTGTATTTGTGCATAGTCTGACACATTAAGAGTTTATAGATTAAAATCAATCAAAAAATTCTTAAATATTTCACAGATATATCTTTCGACTACTCAACTGAGTCACTCCGGCTTGATAGTTCATTGACAACTACGTCCGGTACTTCTCAAGAAGAGCAAGCTTCGAAGTTTAATGAG
This sequence comes from Phalangium opilio, assembly GCA_019434445.1. Lineage (NCBI taxonomy): Eukaryota > Metazoa > Arthropoda > Arachnida > Opiliones > Phalangiidae > Phalangium > Phalangium opilio. The sequence continues at coordinate 197,046 of JAEQBA010000941.1, forward strand.
AAAATCATTCTTTCATTTGCCGAGAAATTTAATAGTGAAGGAGTCGGTATTCGTAACATTCGAGACCATTTTATTTACTTGGGTCATGAATTCATGACCACTGGAGTTCAAACATAAACATTCTTGTCCAATGTAATATTTGCAATAAATAAGCAAAACTCGGTAGAATTCTGCGGGCAATTTGGAGCGAAACATCATGGTGAGCTTAAGTTATATTTATTGATTCACTGCGAATTTTTCTAACTTCATTTTTGTCGTTTCTGCAGTTTAAATAACGCGGTTAAACCTATTTCTTATTATGTTCGCCAAAAGTATTATGTACGTATCGATAGGGGACAGAGTAAAACACTACTACGCCACGACTGACTGATTCAAACCACTTGTTACTTTTATTGCTGATTTTGTAATTAAAATGATGTTAAATAAAATACACGTCTTACGTTTAATTCCACAACGACACAACAAATTGGCGTCGGAGGTGGGATCAGTCAGAACCGTATAATAAACCTCTCAGCTCTTATTTCACTATTCACGGGTCTACGCTAAGCCTTAGCTGCCTCACGCCATAGTAAGCATTCCTTAGTTACTACGCACACGCTACTACGTATTAATCAAAAATGTCTTGGTTAGAATCAAGGCCTAAAAAGTGTCGATAAGACTGAGGTTATCACTTGACTGAAGGATCAGATACTAATTCTTCTTTTAAACTGAAACTTGGCATGCTTGAAGGAATGGCTCACCCTTAAACTTTTTTTTTTGTCTCTTAGCTCAATAGTTTTTTTATAAAGATAGTGGTACTACTGAAATTAAATTATTAGCGATAGTTTTCATTTTATAATTAAAATAAAATTTATACGGACATCACCCTTAACCCCTATCTCTAAACTTCACTGTCGTGCTTGGCCAGACTTGCCGGATGCCTGGCGGGTTTAAAAAGACGTTAAGGCAATGAGATTTTAGCACTCCAAGCAGAAGAATTTAGGTCGGGGTTTTTTTTGGAGTCTGACAACTTCGTCTTCAAGTATGTTTAGCTCTCGTTAGTCGTTTCGTCGATCAATTTGAATCAAAATTAATTGCCGAAATGCCAAGTTGTATTATAAAAGACTGTCAGAGTGTTAACTCTAGGTGTGCGGTTAGTTTTTATACTGTTCCCGATCACTGTAAGTACCCTTATAGTGCATCAAAATGGTTACGATATGCCACGATTCGCTAGCGTACTAGCTAGGCCTTTGCTACGGCGCTACATTAGTATCTCTACGGGCGCTGCCAACGTACCTTGTCGCCGGTCTAGTGCTCAATCGCGTAATAGTCGAGTTTACTTCTTAAGGGAAACTTGTCCTATACATACCTTGGCCAATAAGATGCAGGACTGAATTAATATATGAGTGACGTATCACACTCTCTCTGGCTTTGCGGAAAAGCACCATACAGCCTCTATGCAATTAGTTTTTCTGATTTAATTTAAAATATACTTTATGTAAAAGTTTTTCAACTCTCCAAATCTTGGTTTTTGGGTGTAATTAAAGGGATTACAGGAAAAAAGTTAATTCGTGAACCATTCTTTTAAGAAAAACAACGTTCCATTACCGTTTTCCGTTGAAATAACTTATTTTACTGGTAATAAATTTCAAAAATTTACTTATCTCGGTTTTACGACCACAATTTCATTCCCCGAAAACATTTTATCGTTACATTAATTACTTTGAGAGAGTACGTGTTTGGAATTGCGTTGTAAAAGGTTCCTAAAGACAAGACGTTACATCTCCATTCGTGCCTGGCACGCTTCGCAGTGGAACATTTTAATTAGTCTAAAACCAATGGCGACAAATTCAATAGGGACAGTAAGATTTTACTCGTGGTTTTGCAAAGTGATGTAATATCAAGTGTACTTTAGTCAACCGTCGTATTGTTCTCTCTCATAGTTCAGGGCATAATCAGTGTTACTCCCCAATTTCTCTGTCTAGTTTCTAAAAGTGGTTAGAGACTATTTGATATGGCACGTCACAACGTTATATACATTTGTAAATTCTAAGTAGCACAAAAGGAAAAACAATCCAATTTTTTTCAATTTTGGTTTGAAATAAATAAACTCATGATAGTAGTTATAACGAACTGAAAGTCAAGGGAATGACACCGGTAATGAGCAGCAAAATGAGACGAAAGTTTGCTTCAAGTTAGCAGAGGGAGATGGTAGTGCATGATAATTTAAAACCCTTTAATATGCCTCTCCCTAAAATTTCAAGAGATTCGAACCAGTGATATGGAAAAAAACAATCTGTTTGAAGACTAAGTCCTTTATTTATGGCTAATTTCCGTTTTAATTTTTTTAAAATAAAAATATAAAAAGATGAACTTTTGAAACTTTGCAAAAAACAAACTCTATTTTGCACATCGCATTAAAATTTCAAGATATTTAAACTAGTATTTTCAAACTAAGAGCCAAACAACGGTGTTCCTCCCATTGACGGCCATGTTACCCTATGATTTTTTGGGTTCAAATGTGTGATAAGCGTTTTTAGGCCGATTGAACGGGCTTCTATAGCGCGTGCAGCCAAAAGCGTGATCGAGTCGGCTGTGGGTGGATAAAGAATACGCGTGTGGAGATTTGTTTTCACGGTATAAGATATACAACTCCCTATCTCCGACGGCAGCTGATTCGATATATATACTCTGTTTTAGCATTGATTGTCAGCACGCGCAAAGTTAGAACTCTTTGTAACGTAGCTTTGTGCTACAAGAGATGTAAATTTCGAGATTTTAAATCTTGAACATTCGCATTGTTTTCGTCTCTTGTCAGCAAGCACAAAGCTATGTTACATAAAGTTCGAGCTTTGTGCATGCTGAGAACCGAAGCTGGAACAGAGTATATATAGAATAATAGTAATTAGTTGCTTATCCTATAGCGTGAAAACAAATTTGATAACGCGTGACGGCACTGCTCTAGATTGTTTGTTAACGTAACTTGCCAATTTGCCCTATCTCTCAAACTACATTTTATAATCGATTTGCGACAGGGAAAAAATCCAAAAAATTAGACTTGAAATCGCCCAAATTTGACAACCTTCAACTAACAGCTGTCAAAGAATTATACGAAACTATTTTGGTAGATAATACATCGGATTATGACAAAAACGAAGTAGGATCGAGATTGTTTATCGGTGCCACAACACTTCCGAGTGATTCTTCTGATGACTTCAGTGAAGACCATTTTCCGAAACCTTTATTTGAAACCGAATCGCTCCCATTTGCGTAAGATCTGCTGAAGATGATCCACTGCCAAAGAAAAGGAAAATAGGCCAAAAAAAGCGCAAAGACTCGTCGAGTAGGAATTTTAAATGTCAAGGGAAGCAATTGCTGTGCAGGACCAACAGTTGAAATTGAACCGACAATGAAGAATCTGCTGAAGATTATCCAACGCCGAAGCAAATGAAAGTAGACAAAACGAGCGGAAAGACTAGTCGTGTAGTATTGATAAATGCTAAGGATGGGGTACCAACTATAAATACGGATGATTTCGAAAAAGTAATAGAAGAATCTGATGGATGCCAACCACGACTTAAAAATACCAAATCTAGCAAAAGTAATGCTAGCAAACAAGATTCTTCAAGAAAACCCGAAAAGAAAAAAGTTATAAAACTTCAGAAGGTAGGCGAAAGTTTTGTTTCTCCTTTAGTTCTTAGATTTAATATTGGTTATTTTGAATTTGAATAGAAGAATAACGATCCTGCCAATCCGGAGGACGCATCTGCTGGAAAAAAATTACCCGAAAAACATTTGGAGCAATTAAAACTTTAGGGCGTGAAGCCACACGAGAGCAACTAGAGCGTTTCTGCTTCGAAGTAGCACCAGGTATACCTGAAGCACTAAATATCCTATGCGGTGTAAGTGCTGAGGAAGATCCAGGTGATAGAGACCCAACGAATGGGGAAAATAATTTCTGCGTCTGTGGAAACTGTGCTGCAATGCCCACAGCTGCTGAGAATGTTTGTTGCAGACAAAGGCCTTTTGCCAGCACTAGGGCGATGTTTGAACTTGTTTGCTTATATAGACCAGTTCTCCACGTGAGCATGCGCTTTCGTAAAGAAAGTGCCCAACGACGAGGTTTAAACGCAACAAACCTTAACTTTAGGTACGTAATAGATAGATGCATAAAATGATAAAACGTCTTATATTCTGCTATATATAGTTTTCACTAAAGTGACTAAATAAATTTCCATCTCGTTTCTTAGCTTTAATTGATCTTCAGAGTTGTCAGTCATTTGTGAGTTCATTTCGTGTTCGGAATCTGTTGGAACCTCAAACTAAATGGAACAAAACTGTAATTACTTTAATAAGCCTTTTAGTTGAACTGCACTCTCAAATGACTGGCAATACTTTTTGAACACTATCAGTAAGTGTTACTAATATGTAATATAATTCAGGTACCACGCCTATCGCAATTATACGCTACTTGACTAAGGTAGAGTAGGACCATTTATGAGAATTGTGGTGCCGGCTTGCTGCGTTCTAAGCATTAGAAGAACATTCCCGTCACCAGACGGTTTTTACAACGGCTATCAAGCTGCTCTAGTTGTCGAAGGATATTGAAGTGTTTGAATTAATTTCGAAATAAAATTCAACAATTTATAGTTCAGATTCATAAGCAATAGCCCTTTTTATGTTGTCATGTATATACGAGTCCTATCGCTTTGTCAAATGCGGCTTTCTTTTGTCTTTTTAAATCGGGATGAATAATTTGCTAAAACCTCGAGTTTTTCGGGAATTTCTAACAAGCTTATGTGCTTGCATATGTTTCGAGGGTCAGAATCTTCTAGAACTAGAGGATCTGAAACGTTACCGTAATATGAAAAGTGTTAGACTTTTGAATTCAAACTAGTTAATCTTAAGCAATATATTAGTCATACCTCAAAATCACGTTTTGCAATAAAAATTGCTTCCGTTAAGCTATCAATATAATTGTAGTCCTTTGCTTCGTAAACTTTACCAACACTGTATGATTTGGATTTCTTATTGTAATATACTTTGTATTTTAAGTTTCCTCCCTTACAAAAACTTTCTTAAGACCTCCTAAGAAAATGTTTTGGAGACTTAGGGGGGTCAAAGGAAATTTACGTAAAGAAAAATTGCCTTAAGAATTCTTAGGAAATGTGAAAGGTATTCTAAAAGAAATTTTTCTTAGTAATATTCCCCATAGAGTTTCTGAAGTGACCTTTATAAGAATTTCTACGGTGGCTTTCTATAGGATTGTCAAGGGAATATGCTTCTTATATTTTCTTAAGAGACCATTAAGGATTTCGACGGTGGCTTTCCATAGGATTGTCAAGGGAATATGCTCCTTCAACTTTCTTACGAAACCTTTAAGAAATTCTACTGTGGCTTTCCGTAGGATTATCAAGCGAATATGCTCCTTCTAATTTCTTAAGAAACCTTCAAGAATATCTACGGTAGCTTTCCATAGGATTATCAAGGGAATATGCTACCTCTATTTTCTTAGGAAACCTTTAAGAATTTCTACTGTGGCTTTCCGTAGGATTATCAAGCGAATATGCTCCTTTTAATTTCTTAAGAAACCTTTAAGAATTTCTACTGTGGCTTTCCGTAGGATTATCAAGGGAATATGCTACTTCTATTTTCTTAAGAAACCTTTAAGAATTTCTACTGTGGCTTTCCGTAGGATTTTCAAGCGAATATGCTCCTTCTAGTTTCTTAAGAAACCTTTAAGAATATCTACGGTGGCTTTCCATAGGATTATCAAGGGAATATGCTACTTCTATTTTCTTAGGAAACCTTTAAGAATTTCTACTGTGGCTTTCCGTAGGATTATCAAGCGAATATGCTCCTTCTAATTTCTTAAGAAACCTTTAAGAATATCTACGGTGGCTTTCCATAGGATTATCAAGGGAATATGCTACTTCTATTTTCTTAGGAAACCTTTAAGAATTTATACTGTGGCTTTCCGTAGGATTATCAAGCGAATATGCTCCTTCTAATTTCTTAAGAAACCTTTAAGAATATCTACGGTGGATTTCCATAGGATTATCAAGGGAATATGCTACTTCTATTTTCTTAGGAAACCTTTAAGGATATCTACGGTGGCTTTCAATGGGATTGTCAAGGGAATATGCTCCATCTATTTTCTTAAGAGACCATCAAGGATTTCTACGGTGGCTTTCTATAGGATTGTCTAGGGAATATGCTACTTTTATTTTCTTAACTGACCTTTCAGAATTTCTACGGTGGCTTTCTATAGGATTATCAAGGGAATATGATCCATCTATTTTCTTTAGAGACCATCAAGGATTTTTACGGTGGCTTTCCATAGGATTGTCTAGGGAATATGCTCCGCCTATTTTCTTAAGAGACCATCAAGGATTTCTACGGTGGCTTTCTATAGGATTGTCTAGGGAATATGCTCCGCCTATTTTCTTAACTGACCTTTCAGAATTTCTACGGTGGCTTTATATAGGATTATCAAGGGAATATGTTCCTTCTATTTTCTTAAGAAACCTTTAAGAATATCTACGGTGGCTTTCTATAGGATTATCAAGGGAATATGATCCATCCATTTTCTTAAGAAACCTTTCAGAATTTCTACGGTGGCTTTATAAAAAATTTTATAGGTAATTTCCAGCATAGATTTCCTTAAGTGTATATAGGGGATTTAAAGAGAAAAATTACCAAAAAATTCAATTGAAATGCTTTATATTTTCTTAAATAATACGAGTTGTCCACATGGAGTCATCTTACAAAAAGCCATACGAATTAAATAATTGAGAAGTCATGTTTTTATGAACAAGCAACTTGGACGGATCAATTCTGCGCTCAATTAATAAAGTTTCATCGAAAAGCTCTTTTTTATAAAGTGGGTTTGATTTACCCAAAATTAATTGGCTATTCGTGACAAATTTCGTCGAAGGAAAAAGACTATAATATTTGGTTAAAGAGTTGTAAAACTTTTCTATGTGTGGTTTCTTTGAGAATGCATTATTTTGTTTAAAAGGTGTGGGTAAAAATTGTAAATGTTGAAAATTTTTGGTAATTTGCAATTGAATACTCTGTGTTCCGTTGAAGAGTTTGAGCAAACGCCCATTGTTTGATTCAAACGGGAATGCAGAATATGACCACATGGGACCCCAATTTGAAACGCATTCCCACAAATGAGAAACTTGATGCACGTTATTTGACATATTTTCTAATCCGTAGTTCTCTTCATAGCCTTGTAAAAACTCTGTGGTCATTTTTATAATTTCAAACAAACAATCTGTTTGGACTGATTCTAAAAGCAAAAGCAGGGTAATTTCCACTAATTTCAGCCAGTTGTCATAATACGGTCGTGGAAGTATTCTTTTTAAAATAATAGGGGAGTAAAATAACGCCCAGGCTCTCCATTCAGGAGCTTTCCAATATGCCCGGTTTTCTAACGATCTAGGTTTACGAGAAAACTCTTTGGGGACTTTGAAACTCAAAAGTTTATCATCTAATTGAGGGAGTTTGTTTCCAATATAATAGTTGTGTTGATGGTTTTTGGAATCTAGCCACATATTAGACGTGTTCCTAAAAACACCTAACACAAACAATGCATATAATTTACCACTACGTCTTTAACAACGTCAAAATTATTTAAATCTAAAAGAATAGAAGGACCCTTAATGCCATTGCAAAATTCGTTATTTGCTACTGATTTCCTAGCATCGATTAATACACTTTCTTGGGTACGTTTTTCTAATTTTTCCTTATTAATGAATGGGTAAGATCGGACATTGCCCCCCTTTGTTCCTCGAGGGACCACGAGTCCTGGGTTTAAGCCCCACGGACAACCAAATTGGCCATTGAACTGCATCATGTTCAGCATTGAACATCGAGCTATGGTATCAACTGAACAAGGCCCAAGAAATACTTTTGATCTTATCGACTTGTTTTCTTTTGTGCTCCAAATCAAACCGTCACGAGAGAGCTTGTTCATAGTTTTAACAAAAGGTTTTAGGAAACAATTCATGTTAGATTTATTATAACCAAACCAAGACCCCCAATTATAGTATTTCTTTGTCTTATTTTAAAGGGTAGTTCACTAATACTTAAATGAATAGGCCAAATATCAAATTTGGATGACCCAAACACTGGAACACCATCTGTATTCCATGTAACCAATAAGTCTTCTTTTCCTATGTTTTTGGTTTGATACCTCAAAGATTGCGTATTATCTGCCACGTCAAAAGGATTCACATTTTTTGTGAAATCTGGATTAACTAGTTCTAGTAAATTTTTAATTTGGCCTTCTATGTCAAACTCTAAAAAATAGCTGCCTTCTTTCATCAGTTGGTCAGCTTTAAAGGATGTATGGCAAATATTGCAATATATTTCCTCATCTTCTTTGATTTGACCTAAGTAATTATCTTTACATTTGGTACAGTAATAATGTGGTTCAACAAATAAACCAGAACCCATAAAATGTTTCAGAAATAAGTGCTTTGATGTTGGAAAGGTTGTGTTAGAATCTATGGGTAAATGCCAACGAATAAGTTCTAGGAGGCTTGTCATGGCTTCTTCCGATGTTTGAAATCTCAAAATATGGGCCATAATCAAGAGCAAGCTTTCTTTTTCCGTTAGGTGACTGCCTTCGAATAGCGATTCATCCTTGATTTATAGATCCGATTATAAGACTTTTGAATTTAAGTTGGTATGATCTTGGTTACATTGTTTACTTACTAAACCCGATTTAATATTTTCGAACTCTTTTTGATTTTCACCATAAAAATCTTCATCTACTGAACCGGTACTATCATCTACATCGACGTTAGATTCGTTTGATTCATTCAACTCACTTTTAGATTATTTAAAAAGTTGCATGAACAATCAAAAGGAATGCCAGTTGTAAACAAGCTAGCTAATTTTAAAGGGCAAATCATATGAGGTATATCGACGTACATAAAAATTTCATTGAATAACTCAATTGTTAAATTCAATTGACAAAACTTTATGAGACTTATGGTTAATATAATAATAAATGACAAGCCCATACGATTTGTCCTTGAAAATGTATGTAGTGAAGTAATTAATTACCTGTTATTTTCATAAAATCATCATTTGAACGATCAGAGTTGGAACTGTTTTCCGAATTCGAATCGTTATCTGAGCTTGATAAATCGTCGGATAAATGATCCGTTTGGCTATGTTGAACGACATTCGAGACACGTAACTTCTTTCTGTACCACGCTAAAGATCTTTTTGGGATCGACCCACCTCGTTTTTGTAAATATCCACAGTATATCCCGTTACGTCCTTGGGAATTGATTATTTAAATTTTCAACAATCTGAAGCAATTATATTATATTTCTGGTGCAAAAAATTAGCAGGAGAAGAGGGTATTGGCGATCCGGTGGCAGGAAAAGAGGGTGTTGGCGATCCGGTGGCAGGACAAGAGGGTGTTGGCGATCCGGTGGCAGGAAAAGAGGGTGTTGGCGATCCGGTGGCAGGCGAAGAGGGTGTTGGTGATCCGGTGCCAGGAGAAGAGGGTGCTGGCGATCCGGTGGCAGGAGATGGTGTGGGGCGATCCGGTGGCAGGAGAAGAGGGTGTGGGGCGATCCGGTGGCAGGAGAAGAGGGTGTTGGCGATCCGGTGGCAGGCGAAGAGGGTATTGGCGATCCGGTGCCAGGAGAAGATGGTGTCGCCGATCCGGTGGCAGGAGAAGATAGTGTCGCCGATCCGGTGGCAGGAGAAGAGGGTGTTGGCGATTCGGTGGTAGGAGAAGAGGGTACTGGCGATCCGGTGGCAGGAAAAGAGGGTACTGGCGATCTGGTGGCAGGAGAAGAGGGTACTGGCGATCCGGTGGCAGGACAAGAGGGTGTCGCCGATCCGGTGGCAGGACAAGAGGGTGTCGCCGATTCGGTGGCAGGACAAGAGAGTGTTGGTGATCCGGTGCCAGGACAAGAGGGTGTTGGTGATCCAGTGGCAGGCGAAGAGGGTGTTGGCGATCCGGTGCCAGGAGAAGAGGGTACTGGCGATCCGGTGGCAGGCGCAGAGGGTGTTGGCGATCCGGTGGCAGGAGAAGAGGGTGTTGGCGATCCGGTGGCAGGACAAGAGGGTGTTGGCGATCCGGTGGCAGGAGAAGAGGGTGTTGGCGATCCGGTGGCAGGACAAGAGGGTGTTGGCGATCCGGTGGCAGGACAAGAGGGTGTTGGCGATCCGGTGGCAGGCGAAGAGGGTGTTGGCGATCCGGTGGCAGGAGAAGAGGGTGTTGGCGATCCGGTGGCAGGACAAGAGGGTGTTGGCGATCCGGTGGCAGGACAAGAGGGTGTTGGCGATCCGGTGGCAGGCGAAGAGGGTGTTGGCGATCCGGTGGCAGGAGAAGAGGGTGTCGCCGATCCGGTGGCAGGCAAAGAGGGTGTTGGCGATCCGGTGCCAGGAGAAGAGGATGCTGGCGATCCGGTGGCAGGAGAAGAGGATGCTGGCGATCCGGTGGCAGGAGAAGATGGTGTGGGGTGATCCGGTGGCAGGAGACGAGGGTGTCGCCGATCCGGTGGCAGGAGAAGAGGGTACTGGCGATCTGGTGGCAGGCGACGAATCGAATTTGCCATTTGGAGAAAAAAGGAGTATTCGAATAACGAAACGATTATTCAAAAAGAAATTCGAATAACCTATTTAAATACGAATACAGCTCCCTAAACCTAGTAATCGCTTCCAAGAGGCTAAATGCGAATAGAAAACGAGTATTGGAAGGACTTGGTCACATAACATATATGAAGCTGTTTCGTTTATGGAATTTCAACGCGATTGCGTAATTCGCGATGTTTCGTTTTTCTCTCACGAATTACTCAGTTTTTAGAAAAATTCCATTCTCTGTTGTCGATTTTGACACAATGTTTCAAGGGATTTCACTTTAATGAGTGTTCTATGGATGACTACTTTTTTATCTTTTATACTTCTAAATGAAATTTAAGGGGTCATGCGTAAAACTCGACCAAAAATTGCTTCGGTCCAGCCACCCTTTCTGGACCACCTTGTAATAACGTTCAAGTTGCAAACTAATATCAGATTTTTGTGAACCAAAAGACCTTTAATATGTAAAATTTCGATGCTATTACAAACTCTACAAAACAGAATTTAAGAAAAGGGGCGACATTTCTTCGATTTCTTTCAATCAACTCCATCAGGAGCATTGATGACAAACTTGTAGGCCCATTTTTCAGAAATTTGAAAGAATTTCATCCATGGTTTAACCTTTTCTAAAATTTAAACCGCATCCACCGATCATACAATTTTTTTATCAAAAGGCTCTAAAAACGGTATCGTTCCTTTCAACCGAATTCCCAATGGACCGATATCCCATTCGACCGAATATCCCGCAATGATTTTAGATTTCCAGCCCAATGGCTATATTCCCGATGGACCGAAATCCCAATCGTCCGAATATGCCCCAAAAAAATACATGAATATAACTTGAAACACTGTAGCCGTCAGCGATTCGGTGGTGTAGTGGATACGATGTTGGACTGCGAAGCGATAGGTTGTTGGTTCGAATCTCCGAAAGGTATGTTAATAATATTAAAAGGAAATGTTTCGTGATACTAATTAAAACGCTCACTTTCATTCCTTTCAAGGCAAGAGATATATAGTATTAATAAACAAATTGTGCTTAAAATGAATATTTTGGTTTCGGGTGGGTTAGGTTAGCTTAGCTTAGGTTAGGTTAGGTTAGGTTAGCTTAGGTTAGCTTAGGTTAGGTTAGGCTAGGCTAGGCTAGGTTAGGTTAGGTTAGGCTTGGTTAGGCTAGGTTAGGTTAGGTTAGCTTAGGTTAATTTAGGTTTGGTTTGGTTTGGTTCCAATAATTCGTTGACACCTTTTCCAAAATATTCTCCTACTGATTAGCTACCACCTTTTCCAAAATATTCTCCTACTGATTAGCTACCACCTTTTCCAAAATATTCTCCTATTAATTAGCTGCAACCTTTTCCAAAACATTCTCCTACTAATTAGCTGCCACATTTTCCAAAATATTCTCCTTTTATTTAGCTACCATCTTTTCTAAAACATTCTCCTATTAATTAGCTGCCACCTTTTCCAAAATATTCTCCTATTAATTAGCTGCCACCTTTTCCAAAATATTTCTATTATTGCTAATAAATTGTTCGTGGTAAGAGGCGGGCTTTTAATACTCATATAAATAATCTTTTTACCTCCAAACAAGGTTGGGTTGGGTTAGGTTAGGTTAGGTTAGGTTAGGTTAGGCTAGGGTAGGTGAGGTTCGCCGTAATTAAAACGTAGTTAAAATAAGTGCAGTAATACATTTTCAACTCAAATTTATTTTAACAATAATAAGTTGTGAAATTAAAAATATATTTAATGCAAAACCACACAGTATGTCTTCTTCCAGTTCAATAGAATTTCGGTCCAATGGGACTATAATAAAATCGCACATTTGGCTACGTTCGGTCGAATGGGACCCCAAAAAAAACCCCTTCTGTCGAATGGGAATTCGGTTCAATGGGACCAAAGCCTAAAAACCCCTGACAGTAGCCAAGGTGAAACAGTCGAACAGCCACTTCAAGGATAGGTGCCATAGAAGTCAAACACTTTTACAGGCATTTTGAAGTTTTCACCTATTTAAGCTATTATTTACGCAATAAAAGCTATGTTCAAAAATCTAGTCTCCTAAGATAATTTATATTAATCAACATAATTTTAACCGACATACCATCAGAGATAATAAAACTACCATAAATTGAACTATTTGAAAATATAATATGTCAACACTTCCTAACCTATAAGCCAGCCTCTTGTAAGAGGTTTTCTACGAAATTCTTAGATTCATTTAAAGGACTTCACAGTGAAACATTGAAATACCTCGGTGACATAGACTTGAATATTTTGAAGCATGGTCAAACGTTTTATTGTAAATTGTCTTCGTCACCGATAAAACCAAGAATTGCTGTTTTTATACACCATTTATTGTCAATTGAAGTACTTGTCAATTAAGTAATTCCACCCCACCGAAAAAGTGTTTTTGAATCCAGACTATAAATTAAGTTGACATACATATTTTGGATTAATATCCAGACATACAATTTATGGCATAAAATCTTTCATGGTTTTATGGAATCAATGTTCTGATTCCGAAGACGAGCACCTGCGGCCCTCTTGGCCTCCCTTTTCCTCAACTTTCATTGGGCATGTAGGCCAAGTAAAGTCACTTTATCCCAAAACCAGAAGGGAACTAAACCAAGTGAAAATTTCACGTTACGTGGTCTCCCACACTCTTCTATTGGAAAATGGATGACAAAATCCAGAAAACGTTTAATAACTCTGGTTCAACTTAACCGATTCACTCGTATTTAATCTTCAATTGTAGAATTCACACACATAATTCATCTCAAGACATTTTGACCTACAACTAACCAGAAGTTCACAATCTGACACAGAAGATAAGCCTCAATAAAAATGGGGATTTAAATCATTTTATGATTTTTTTTGAGTACATTTTCAAAATAAAGGATATAGTTCCCATTTTTGGCTATATTTTCATGACCGGAGCTATAATGTATAGTTCGGGAGTGGGTAAAACAGCCTATGTACCATGTTTTAACATATACCATTGTTCGCCGACACTTGTAAATACTGCGAAAGTTGAGTTAACGCGTGTGAAACATGGTTGACATAACAAGTGTATAATTTAAATAAAGATTATAGAATTGAGCTCCTGAATATGGATCTAATTTGGATGTAAGGAAAGACTTGGAAACAGCCTTGTCCAGAGTGGAGCGGATATATGCAAACAGCATCGCCTACTGATACTGATTTTGATGTAAGCAGAATCTCGATTTTGCCATTTGTAAATCTAAATCCCACCGAACTTTCTGCTATCTACACTTCACTGACATACGTCCTCGATCTAGGTGATCCATGTTATCAAAAATCGTGTGTCGTAACATTTGGTCAGCCACTTTACCTCAAGGTTGCTGAAATGGTCTTAGGTTTACCAGAATTGTTGTCTTCTGTTATAGTAAGGCATGGAGGATTTCTTACGCTTATGTCATTCATTGGAGCTGTAGGATACATAATAGATTTCAGTGGATTATCTGAATCATAGGATGTGGCGGGGAATTAGAGTTAAGGGCCTCATAGCCTAGTTTAAAAACCTCGCTACAAAATGACTTGCTAAGTTAGCGCTTAAATAATATTAATATCCGTGAGGAAATAATGAGCCGTTTGGGGATACGTTTAAAAAGTCTTAGTACATTTTATTGAATTGAAAAATATAACAAGTGCTCTCTATCTTTCGCTCCTACACACGAGGTGGTTTTATGGGTCTTCAACGAAAACACGCTAGGCTTTATAAAACGCCTCTTAATAAAAAGAGGGAAATTCTTAGGTACGCCATTCCATCGTTACAAACCCCTCAACTAGGGTAGAGCATACATGTGATAGCCTAAAACAATGGCTGAACGAATGGAATGAAGTCTACAGGTACAAAATGGCGAAACGGTCAGTACAAAAGGCCACTTTTGATTGCGCGGTCAGCCTGGCGAGAAACACCAAAAGGAAAGACCACAATGCTAGGAACCGCGAGTTCACCTTCACAATGCGACCGACTAGAATAGTTTATCGCGCGAGCTCAGCGAATTCAGTTCATAATCACGATATAGCTCTTTCTACGTCTACGAAACCAATTTTTCGACTTGGGCCTTTTAGCTTCCAATTATTAGCGAAGTAGGTTATTTAACTGTCAGGCAAAAAAGACAAATAACTAGAGACGGGGTAATGATGGAATAAGAAGCTTCGCTGGCCAGCGAGTTAAAAGGGAAAAAATTAAAGGCGGTGCTAAACACGAGAGAGCAGGAGGGCGGGGGATAGTTGCTGATATCGGACTGTAACAACATTTACTTCCTAGGAGTACGGAGCGCGTTTAAATGCCGTTCCAGCTCGAGAAATACTCAAAAGCCCTAACATCTATGACTTAGGCAATTGAACAGCTAATGAGTTTCCCGGTTCCAATACAATACTCAACGAGACGATAGGGAGTCTGACATCTGTCAGACCTTTGAATACTCTACCCCACGAGGTATACTACCAGATACACCATCGACAACCATATCAGCGCTACTCATCGCCAGGATTTGTCCTACAAGTTAGTTAGCGTATAACCTTCGACAAGACACAAGACATTAGGCTAAGGTTTTACATTAGAGCGCGGACCGCCATGAAACTGAAATTATTTTTAAAGGAAGGGTCAACTACATTCACATTGCATGGAGCCGCCTCGAGTTATTTCGCAAGAAACGCGCGCTAATTTTAAGAAAACCGGTCCTCCCCGGGCATTAGCGTCGCTAGCTGGGCTTACTGTTCCTACGCCCTGACGGGGTTCGACCATTCTTAAAATTGTAATGGTGTAAACCATAGATTTAAATGTATAAAATATATCACTTTCTCATCTCGAAAGATTTGCGAGTAGAATTAATTCGAAAAATTATGGGGGATAAATATAATAATAAAAATAGAACATTTATGAATTAAAATAATAATAGAATTAAAAAATTGTGAACCATAGGAATATTGTGTTCAAAATGAATATTTTTTTATGATATTTTTTAAAAAAGCGACTATTTCTTTTCTTTAATTAAATTAATATTTTACTTACGCCGCCTATATAAATTTAAAAAATAACTATTAAAATCAAGTAAAAAAAAGGGTTTTCAAACGTTAAAGAAAAAAATTATGGAGGGGTAGGGCTTGTTATTTCTTAAGGTCTTGTTCCTTCCTCCTTTTGTGCCAAGGGATTCCTAATAAAACAATAAAATTCTCACGATTAATAAGGAAATTCCGCAATTATTAGTCGGAATAGCTATAATAAAATTAATTTTATTGGTCTTATAATAAACCCAGCGAATGCCACACACATACACCCACCCGCACACCCCTGTCGATTTTAGAACCTCTACATGACATACGTCACTCGGAGAAGTAAAAATTAGGTCTGATATTTTTAGATTTAGATAAAAATATTGATTTATTTAGAAATTTTTTACAGCTATTTGATTTGTGATAATGTCTCAAGAAGTTTTTTTATTTTTTTTTTGGACTCTTTTGGCGGGCGGTGGCAAAAGTTGACCTTAACAAATATTTTCTCAGTTACATAAAATAACGCATCAGTTGCATTAAATTAGGAAACTTACTCGTCTCGCACGGATTTGTGCTTACGGTGGAAAATCCTAAAAAAAAATTTAAATGTACGCTGTTATATTTTATCAAATTGTGATAAAGCACTCACCAATTTCTTCATTCATAGCAACAATTAAAATATTGCTACTTGTACCCGCAACATTTGCTACAAAAGCAGTTTCGTTTGACGTTTCTAGTTATTATTATAAATATTTTCCATTATATATTGCCATTAAAATCCATTAGAAGAAAGAGTTGAGATTAATGTTAAAATCAGGTAATTTACAACTCCAATATGTTTTTCGAGATTTATATCAATAAAGGCTGTAATAAACAAAGTTGCGATATTAGTTTTCAGAAAGTTATTTTTCTCTGACATTTTCAAATTTCGTTCCTGCATGGACTTAATATTAAAACTTTGAAAACGATTTCAAAATTATCGAAAAAACACATAATATTATAACCCCTTCATGGATAAACTAAACACTTGCTACTTTAAAAAGAGTCGGCCCTTAATTTTTCCACCATTAGAAATAAAATTTATACTAACCATCATTGATATTCAGATTTTGGTCTTGAGCAGGGTTTATTTCTAAAGTAAATTTTATATAAAATGAAACAAACTTTGATAATAAAGTATTTGCGTTTAATAGGACCCTTCCAAACAGGTCAATAAATGCTAATTTAGCATTTGAACTTACCATCTGCGATGTTTTCCGACTTTTCTACGATTGTATTTTCCCCTTCGGAATTTGCTGAGGAATACAGATTATTTATAGCCCAGGACTTTTAGGGTTTGACCTAGAACATTTGAACATAAAGATGAAAATTGGTACATGTGTTGTTTTTGACCCATCAAAAAATATACTAAAAGTCCCCTGCTGTAGAGCGCGAGCTTTCGCCGCCATCTTGGAAAATGGCCGCCGGGAATGCCAGCTTCATTTCATACATATTCATCGTCATCCTGAAGATTTTTCATAATAATTGCATGTCAGAACCCATGATTAGGCGCTACACCTAGCTGGGGGCCTTATCAGCGCCCCTCCCCATCATATTCCAAATTGAACCTGCGGAACCGCCGGCATGGCACACGGGATAGGCCAGTTGCCCCGACAAACTCCACTTGAGCAGGTGACAGAAGCTGGACACCGTCAGCGGCGAGCCCAGTCAGGAGGTGGTCGGTGACAGGGAAGGATTAAGGCAGCAGAAGACTCGAGGGGATGGGGGAGTTCTCTCCAAGCACAACAGTGCCATACGGCCCAAACAAATAGGGTTGCCAATAGAGGGGGCTTGCCAAGGCAACACCTGGGCGGGGCGAAGCGGCCGGCAAAACCTTCACGGAATGGGGCAAGGAACGGTCTGAACCAAGGGCGAACCCAAGGAACTCCCAAACCGTCACACCGAACTCGGGCCACGACAAGTCCTTTGAGTTAAAAAGGTTAAGAGAACACTTCTTTCATTTACGTGCTGTAACTGGGTGTGGTTTTGATAAGGCGTGGTTTAAAGTAATGACAGATAATCAACATCTTACAAATTTGTTGCGCTTTTTAATTACCATATTGCATCTAGGGAAGCCATAGCTGCTACCGAAGAGAGATTTCTTTTCGCTTTTTTAGGGTGATAATTGACACGTCACGCTTCAACTATGTAGATATTACACGTATAATGGAACCGTTGCCACACTTACTGTCAAGTCCTCATTTGATCTCGCCAAGCTTCATCCAACAACCGACGCCGCAAAACTACATTTTTTCCGAGCGTATCATCAAGTCCAACAATAGCTAGGAAAGGATTTAATCCCGAACAGTGGGGATTGGTTCGCGATCGCGAAAGTCGAAGACCCATTCACACCATTCTCCTTCCGGCATCAGATGAACTTATTTGTACCTGCAGTGTGCAGAACATCTTGTATAAAGAACTGTGAATGTAGACGATCTGGTTCAACATAATAATTACCAATTTTCATAATTTTTGAACCATATACTGTATCTAAATGGCATTTATGGCGGCCATTTTCCAACATGGTGGCCAAACTACCTGACTAATGGTTTCAATATTTTACTATGAGGTTTACACAGCTCTGATTATAATACCTATCAATTTTCGTAATTTTCCAACAATATACTGTACCTAGCATTCAAGGCGGCCATTTTCCAATATGGCGACCAAATTATTGAACACAGAGCTGTAAAATTTTGGCATGATGTTCATGTGGCTCCATTAATAATGTGTACCAATTTTCATATTTTTTGAAGAAGAACGTGGAATACATTGAAGCTGGCATTCCCGGCGGCCATTTTCCAAGATGGCGGCGAAAGCTCGCGCTCTACAGCAGGGGACTTTTAGTATATTTTTTGTTGGGTGAAAAACAACACATGTACCAATTTTCATCTTTATTGTCAAATGTTCTAGGTCAAGCCCTTTTTTGGCCTATCCGTCCTGGCCTACATGCTCTATATATAATTAATTCCGAATAATGGATATAGAGAAAACTCCAGAGAGTGTACTTACATTATAACGTCGAGTTTCCTGCGGGACTATAGTTGCTGAATTCCGCTGCTGTGGTACTTAAGTTGCTGGAGAGAGCTTGGTTAGCCGTAAAAAGATCTTATCACCACGTGCAGGAGTTTTTATACATGATAAACCGGAGACCTTTGATATGACCGATAAGATTTCTAGTCTCAATGAAGACATTGATAAGCCCGATAAGATTTCTAGTTTCGATGAAGACATCGATAAGTTTGGAAATAGCGTGAGTGATATCGGTTATCGGTTCTGGTTTACCCCCGCCATGTGGAAATATATTGATAAACAGTTCTAGTTTCGGTTCTAGTTTACCCCCGTCACGTGGAAAGATATCTTATCGAAAAATGGTTCTAGTTTAGGTTCTAGTTTACTATCTGGAAATTTTACTACCACGTGGAAACATATCTTATCGATAAAAGATTCCAGATTTCTTATCGGTTCTTGTTTATCGCCGGCAACGTGTCTATTCACGTACCTAGATATTTCAAACCACCACCACGTGTAAAGCAGTCTTAGAATTTTAATTCTCCTCCGGAATGGTTTTAAAGATACACCTCGTCTTAAATAGTAAGTTGAATTTATTTTATAGATGAAATGCTGCATATCGGCTACCATATATTGTAAACAGAGAGATCCGAGTCTTAAAGGGTATGGGAATTTACAATTTCATATCATATTTTAGCACGAAAGTGGTATTATATTACACTTTCAAGTCTCTACTTTCAAAATATAAAGTTTTTAATATAATTGAACCAAAGTTTCTATTTTTAAAATCCATTGGAAAATCACGAAAACTCAGCTTCGATATATAAATTATTTTGTCTTGTCAGCTTGTTCGGTTGGTTTATGACATCACACGGGCAAACCTATACAAGCGAGGGCGAGCGCGAGCTATACCCGTCTCGTGCTCTGTCTATGCTTTGATAGCGGAGAGAGTGGCACCATCTCGCGTGCGTGACGTCAAAAACAAGAAAACGTTGTAGCCTTTCTTAAAAACTTTTAAAAAGTGGATTTGAAATAATTTCATATGAAGCATTTTCAAATGCATATTGCCAAATAACTAGAAATCGGAGAATTAAAAGCTTGATATTTCTGAATTCACAGTAATTAATTCTATCTTTTGCTATATAAATCAGAGGCTTTTCAAACGAAGCTTCTCATACCCTTTAATATTCAGCTTATAACTTATAGTTACAAACAGTTCTTACCAAGTTTTCTTATTATTCGTATGTTTTGTTTCGGAGACAAGCAACACAAACTTAAATAAATGCTTAGAATATGTAGCTTATTTAAACAAAATATATATATAAATATATTAGTTAATTGGCTTCATCCCGAGGTCGACTAGAGACTTAAACAAACATTTTGGACAGACAGCAGGAATTCCGATCCCATTTCCGCTTTGTCGCGGGATTTGAAAATATCAACTTCGGGGTTAAGTGTAGACATTTAAATAGAATATTCGCTGTGCGATAGGCTTAGAATAGGTTAGGTTTGGTTTGGTTTTATACCCGAGATTTAAATTACCCACGCAAAGGCTTAACAATTTCAAATTTCGTGTCAAAGTTTTGAAGTGTTTTTGAATTTCCAGTTTTTCTTAAATATGTAAATAAATATAATTAATTTTAATTATTTTCTTCGACAATTATTTAAGTTAGCGTGCGTTGCACCCTGTTAAGTCAATACAATTATTATAAATGGTATACATTAATTAGGATTAAGGTTTGAATTCAAGCGTATGCCGTCTATCACCATTCCCAAAATATCTTAGTATATAAGACGTTCAGTTCCTAATATTCTACAGGGCCGGTAGGCCCTTGTAGATATGACTTGATACCGTTTTGTAACGTTAAAGTAATATTCACCCGCTTTTGCTAATTTCCTATAGAGATTAACATGGGTTTTTCGTGATTTTTCCCCACCAATAACTTAAAAACTACAGCGAAGATACTTTTCGGAATTATCTTAAATTAACAATTAAGTATTCAGGGTGTGCTATCGGCCAGCTTGATCAAAACAATTAAGTCTAAGTATGTTAATTTTACTTAATTACAGAAGTACGGCTTTGACCATCGTGATTGGACATAATAATTAGCTCGATCTCTTGGAAAACTCAGTGTCTATCTGTAGTGTGGTGGTTATCACGTCCGCTTCACACGCGGAAGGGCCCAGGTTCAAGCCCTGGTAGATACATGTATTGACCATCGTGATTGGACATAAGAATTAGCTAGATCTCTTGGAAATCTCAATGCTACCACGTTTGTATGGTGCAGTGGTTATCACGTCCGCTTCACACGCGGAAGGTCCCAGGTTCAAGCCCTGGTAGATACATGTTTTGACCATCGTGATTGGGCAAAAGAATTAGCTAGATCTCTCGGAAAACTCAGTATTACCACGTATCTATGGTGTAGTGGTTATCACGTCCGCTTCACACGCGGAAAGTCCCAGGTTCGAGCCCAGGTAGATACATGTTTTAACCAAAGTCGTCTGCTGCGGGTCAGACTCATGCGGTGCATTATTACACTGTAGGGCCGTTGCAACGGAAATTACGTTCCTGGCCCGATTACTTGCGAGTGCAACATATTTTTCGTGACTTGCAACGCCATCACTTTAGTTGGCACCCGTCACCTGTTCCTGGAGCTTCTCCGCACTTGGAAATATTCCGGGACGCACGGTATTTATGTCTCGTACTAACTATCTGATCTTTTCGTAGATGTCCGACGAACGCCCACCCCCCTTCGAAGGCACCGTTCAGGTTGTCCTTCGCCGGAAAGAGGGCGTTACATTAAGTTCCCTAGGCGTGAGAACGTCTCCCCCGCCTCGACAGGTGTACATCACCTCAACCGTTAGTCAAGATAGAAACCGGTCGGAATACGCTTCCCCTCCTCGTTCATGGCAACCACGCCAACCTCAAGAGGAGTCTGAACCACAACGGTATAGAAACCGTTCGCCACTTAGACCAACAAGAAG
The DNA here is from genome assembly GCA_019434445.1 of Phalangium opilio. NCBI lineage: Eukaryota > Metazoa > Arthropoda > Arachnida > Opiliones > Phalangiidae > Phalangium > Phalangium opilio. Next base: position 218,694 of record JAEQBA010000941.1, read on the forward strand.
CTATGATGACCAGCCACGTCGACAAAGGCATTGCCAACGAGAATGCCTCGAATGCGGTATGCTGGGACACGACACTCCGGCATGTCCTTATTTACACCGTTGTTACCGGTGCGGCCATCGGGGCCTTTTAGGAACAGTGTGCCCGCACCTACGACGCGTGCTACGCAATAATCCCCAACGGCAAGCATGGGGTTACGAAAGGTTGCCAGTGGAACGCCTTCCCCGTCCACGAAGACATTAATATTATGTTGAATACTTAATGAAAAACAAATGACATAAAATTGTTCCAAATTTATTGTTCTAAAAATATCATTCTGTTTATAACAAGTTAGATAAATTGTAAGAAGTTCCTAATGAAAAAAAAAACATATGAGTAAATACTATGTAATTAGTTAAGCCTGTAAATATTGTAACAAACATACTTTAACGCCGAGATTTAGGGGGAAAATATAGCAGACGACGCTAGTTAGGGGATATAACGGACGGACGGCTGGCAAAAGGGGGCAGTCGGAATGGTCCGTGGAGTCAAGCGGTTAGAATAGTCAATCTCGTATGAAATTGTGTGAATATTTAGATAAAGGAAATAAATCAATTTCAAGTACAAAGTAAGAAGTCTTTATGTTATTTATTTAACTATCGGAACCCAGCGACATGTCATGCTCACGCCTCCTACATGTCCGTTACAAAACAAATCCAACAAAATCAATTAATATTATGGTAACAAAGTATTGCAAATAGGAATTAGCGGAGTGAAACATAACTCGAGACTGAATGATGACCTGCTACTCAAAAAACGTCTAGTATTATGATTTAAATAAAGTAAGTTTATTTTAACTTTATCACGTAGGTTTCTCTATGTAAATTAGTTTCTGATTTTAATATATAAAAGAAAATTGCATTTGACAACTACGTAATGTATACTTAAGGTGATTTTAGGCAATTATCTGTCGTAGACAAATGTATGCGTCTGTTTTATTGGTATTAGGGTGAAGGAGGACTGGCATTCAGGTGCCATGAATAGAGATTTATATGTTCCTAAGCATTGCTTTCTATAAATGATCATTTTAAAATTGTATTTATATTCATTTCAAATATGACTCATTAAATATATGTATTCAACCTAAAATACTGAATAATAAAAAGGCTTTTATATTGATATCTCTGATACAGTTTTAAATGAAGATTCCCGATATGTAAATTTTCAATTGTACATTTTAAGGTGTTACGATGCAAGATTTAAATGTTTAAATATTTGGTAAAACTATCATTTTGTACGACCTATTCAAAAATGTGTATCAATTTAAACTTTAATTATTTATTTACTGGCTACTAACCCTTTAACAGTGCTTCTTTTGACCTTTCAAGTCTAGTCACAACTAGTCCTAGTAAAATAGGTTATGACCTCAGCAAACTTTAACGAAGATTCGATTAGAAAATGTCCCGACCTAAGGACTAGTAAGCCTATTCATAATTCAATGGTGATATTTTCATCTTACATTGCCTACTTTGTGATCAAAGGGTCATTAAATTTTCGTGCAGCTCAAAGTATTCAAGGGAAAACGCCACGCGCAAATGAGTTGAGACAATAAAACAACATTTGAATGGATAGAAAATGGGGAGTCAACATATTCTTGGGTTTTACTATTATTTCTCCAACAGTTCCCTTGAGGTTGGACATTTGGCAACTATATGTATATATTCTTCTGCTAGGTCGTGTTTGGCTGTCGATGAAGGTATAAAACTACGTTCTCCATGTATTAGTTATTTCCATTTACTAAAATGAACACGTTAGTGAAGGAAGAAAATATTAATATCCATGAAATTCCTACTGTAGAGGTCAAAAATTCGTTCCAAAGAATGTTGGCAGTGGACCGAACTTTTTTTAATGGGATGATAGTATCAGTTTCATTTTCTTCATGTCAAACGCGCTCACCAGGCCCAATAACGGAGCTCTGACCAATAACATTAATATGGGCTGATACATGATAGTTTTGAATTTAATAATTTAGTATAGCATATAATTACATTTGACCTACCAAAACACAACACAGAAATTTACATTTCAATATCGTAATAAATAACTTTTCCAATATGATAAAGAACAGTACACAAATTCTCAAAGCCCGTGGGAGACACATATAATTAAGTTTAGGTTTATAAACTTGATGGCGTAAAGCACTTAGAAATTTAATATAAAAGTTATTGCACTGACCTTGCACCCACAGTTCAGTGTTCACGAAAAAATAAACTGAACCGATCCAGATTTTACTTTCTTCCAAATATCAAGATCCAATCACAACCCTTTTCTAATATCAAGAAGTTATCACAACCCGTAAGTTAAATCTGCCTTTAACCACCATCACCAATGAAAAGCCTTAAGCTTGATTTGGACTGACCAATGAGCGAACTTAGGAGAGGTAGGAGGAGATTCCTTTGGTAGGTTAATCCGGCGACTTAAATATTCCACAGAAGAAAACCCTGCTCCTGAGATTAAATAAATATTCATCGAGACAGTCCGGACCAAATAGCAGCGGTTGACTCTTAAAGGGAGCCATCGGAGGGTTTGCACTTCCCTCCCGCGGGTTTCCGAGCCCTCTTCTAGTTACGAGGGGAGTGAATAGAAAGTATCCCCTTTTTTAAGGTAACTACTTTTTGTGGAAATGGGACACAATTTTTGAAGCCGTGAGTTGGCTGCTATGATCGCCATCTATTGCTTAAATAAAATATAGCTTCTCTAGATTTGAGTCTGTCTCGTGTTTTTTTCTTTTATTCCAAGAGTTTAAGCCCTGGCGTAGCTTAGGGTTAATTGAGTTAGTGAGTACTTTAAACTGTTGATCAAAATGCCTTGTTCTTGTAGAACCAATTGCTTAAGCAATAAAAATAGAAACGTTTGCCAATGCCGAACGTAAAACTTTAAATGCTCAAGTTTATGTACTTGTGGGGAGAAATTGGAGTGCCGTAATGGCAAAATCGATGTATGCGCAGGTGGTAATGGTATGGGTAATGAGCCCCCAAGGAAAAGAATTAGAATCGGTCGCCCTAAGATAAAGAACTCGAAAATTCCCCATCATGCTGCTGCCAATAGTCCCAAACAATATGATAATGAAGTACCCCAATCCAACAATGTAGAAGAAGCCTCTTTGATTCCTAACGACCCAACGCCTTCCATTGTAGCTAATGAGGTATTCAGTTTCTTCCCTTTTTAATTTTACACGGAATTTTATTCCGTTAAAATTTAAGAAACGGCACCAAAACCCCTGTCCCTGTGCCGGACGCGTCCGCGAAACGAACGCTTACGATAAGAGAGGGAAACCGGTCGCGTCCGCGAAACGTACGCTTACGATGAGAGAGAGAGATCGCTAGCGTACGCGGTGGCGATACGAAGCTCCGCGTAGAGAGAGAACTGCCTGCCTGGTATATTAGTGAGAGGGGGAAGAGGGAGAGGGGGCATCCCGCTCGGAGAGAGAGGAAAGAAAGGTAGTTTAAATCTCGCGGGCTTTTTTGAGTGAAGGGAAACAAGATGATAATTTTCGTGCACTACTGCACTTTGTGCGCGTGATACATCAGAGATTATGCTGGATGGTTAGGTTAGGTTTCGTAAAATAGAGGGGACGCTTTACGGTCATAGTGATTTCTGGTTTAGGGGATCCAGGATTTTGTTTAAATACATTATTTGATTCGTATGGTTTTTAAAAATTATACTTTAGTGGGGTGCACGATTTAGTTTCATTAATATTATTTGAAATGTGACGTTATTAGAAATTAAAGGGATACACGATTGTGTTTCAGAAATGTTTTTAGTTGTACGATTTATTGGAAATCAACTATACGGGGGGTCACGTGAGCCGTGTAAAATTACTATTAAGGCCCAGCCCTTGGGCCATCTTGTTTATCTTTGCATTCTGGAGAAAGGTAACATCTAGTTTGGTGGTGGTAAGGCTACAAAATTTTAGGCTATAAATGGCCTGTCCGTACTGTACGATAATAAGGTTGTAAGAAAATCTGCGGGACTTTAGAATTTTGAGCGTGATAGCTCATATGAATGATTTCCTATAATTAACTTGTTCTGGGGTATTTAGTAGAGAATATTCAATGTTTGTACAAGATTTTATTCCATAATGTAACGATCGTAAACGTAATTCATATAATTCAGCAGAGTGAGACTCATAATCGTGTAGATCTGAAAAACCTCACAGCAGCACAGCTCCGAACATTAATTGAAAAAAATTAAAAGACGATAACCCTAACATTAGGATAATGAAGTATTTGGAAACTTCAGAGGACCTTGGGAGAAATTGTTAATCAATTAAGCGCAGATGATATTGAGCCTCCACAACCAAATCCCATCCCTAATGTTGACCCTCCACCACCTAACCTAGATGAAGGAAATGATGCCCCATGGTGTACGTGTGGCAATTGCCAAGAGATGCCAGCCCTAGAAGAGAGGAAATGTTGCTGGAGGAGAAGAAACACTGGTTGCTTGACAGATATTCAAGATTTGGAAAATTTAATTTTGAATAGAGGAGTATTGATATCCAAATGGAAATGGGAAAAAATTTAGTGCACCTTCTCAAGGACGACGGGGATGTTAAGAGAAAATACGGACATGCTGCTTATAGGCAGTATATTTATTGGAAATGGGGTAAGCTTGGCCAAGGGAATCGGCGTGTTATACCTTCCTGAGTAGTATGGAAAACTAGAGTAAGGTATCCCAAAACATATGGTATTTACACAGGATATAAACAACACCGTTATCTTTAGGGGGGTTATTATTGGTGGTTTTCACAAAGTCATCCCTGAAAATTAAAACATTTGATTAGGAGGTTTTCTTTCATAATTGTTTTTAACGAGTTCATTCTGTTAAAAAGTTAAGACTGTGGTTCTCTGCAAACTTTAACAAAAAACCGCACATACATTGTATTCTCTTACATTGGATGATTTTCAGCACCTTAACTTGAAGGCAGCGACTATATATATATATAATTAATTTCTGGTAAAGTTTTTTCTACAAATTTGCGATGCTTAGCAAGATCAGCTAGCAATTCATGTCTGGGAGGGCAAGGAACCTTAGCAATGTTCTTCCTATTCATGGTTATAGCAGGGTCTTCTGGGAACATATCCAAAACATTGCGAACAACTTCGCGCGACATTGTGAGGTCCATAAGATTTCTTGCTTGCTGATGTCTTTTGGGTATTTTAACTGGGACACCAGTCCATCTCGACGTAGATTTCGAAAACTTCACTTCATTCTGGGAAAAAAGTTATGTCAACTATTAATTGAGAGAGAAAAATTAATTATATTAATTTTACCTAGTTGTTCCATTTTTATTAGTCGCCACTGGGCGAGAAAGGCTACTATTATGGTCAAGGACGGCCAAAATATTCCTTGCTATATATCCTTTCCACCTAAATTTTTTAAATATTTGAATATAACTTATGACAATACTAATACTATATTCTTACGGATAATTTAGTCTTTTTGGAGCGTACTTCAACAATACGCTATGGTATGATTCCAAAGCCCCTGTATGTCTGCAATAAGTGTTATTTCCAGATCATTATCAATTAGCTATGCTAAAATTACCAAAAAAGTTTTAAAAAAACCAATCTTATAATATGGAAAATCTTTTAGGAACTGTTTGTCGCAAACGATTTTTCGCAACTCAATGAATGGCAAGGTATTGTTTTGCAGCCATGGCTTTACACGATCGTCCTCGTTAATTTCCTCATGCTTACATTCATCGCAACGAAAATTGCGCACATTTTGGACATGGTTCAAATGAGAAATCCATAGCATCTTAAGAAATTTTAAAACATTTTTAAATAATTGAAATCAAACCAAAGCTGCACCTTAATCCCTGACTATCATTGTGTTAAGAGTCATTTTACAGTTCTTAGCGCACCACCAAAAATGCGTCACAAGATCGTCAATACATTCAGCAATTGCTTCACACCCATACCTAGGCATTAATTTTGAATGGATTTGAAGTGCAAAGTAACAATTCTTCAAAATTCATAACTAAAGATAAACCCTATCTGACTCTACGCCAACAGTATATTGCCTCCAAATTATTATTCAAAATTAGATTCGCAAGCCGCAGCAATACGTTTTTTAAGTATTTTCGCGACGTGCCAAATGTCAAGGGAATGTTTGATATGTGGTATTCGTTCCCTATAATAATTTGTGATAGATATTTTAGTTCCATAATAAATCAAATTACTAAATCTTGTGGTTTTACTCATAATGGTCTTGATTTGGATGTGGCCATCTGTCACTACTTCAGCAATGGTGCAATGTTGTTCCAGCTTGTTTAGTAGCCTTCTGAAACACAAAGTCTCCATATTGCCGCTTTTGTTATCTGTGAGACGACAATCAGCAAACTCCACAGCGAAAATCGTTTGCGGTTCCATGTCAATGGCAGTGTACGTGCAGAGCTTTGCTGAGTAACCGGGAGAATCATTACGAGCATCGTAACAAATTATTAAACTTTCTTTACTGGTAGCCAGCACTAACACCTTGACAAATAAGAGGTGAAACAATTCATTTTAATTTCAACTTTTCTAGTAAAACATAAGTTAGAAATTCCTAGCTTTCAATTACTTGCTCAGAATCCCATAACTGCATAGTTGCAGGGTAGCACTCATTTACCTGTTTGTAAATGATTGTTGTTGAGCATATTGATTTAAAATCAATCAATTTGCATAAAGTGTCAGACTGCAATAAGAAAAACAACGAACTTCAGAAGTTTCACAAGTGTTGCATTGAAATTTATTCCTCTTGCAGCCAGCTTGAGATTCAAGTTGTCATAATGGTAGCTTCTTCCTTTTTGGCATTTACATGACACATGAAACTTAGCACATATGAAGAATGACTTAAAGCTTAAGGTTTTGTCAAACCCCTACAGAAGCCAGTAAATACAGACGTGTCCATCAAAGAACGGATGATGGTGGTTATTAGAAGGCAGTTAATTCAGATTGGTGTCCATGTGTGATGGACAAAAGACCGGATGATGGTGGTGTATAGAAGTCAATAATTACAGTCTGGTGTTTATGTAGGATGGACAAATGACCAGAAGATGGTAGTGATAGACTGACAATGGACTAATAGCCATTGTAAGTGGAATACAATTTTCCTAATTTCCGGTCCGGAAATTGAGAACACATTTGGCCTGATTTTCCAACTGCGAACGCGGTACCCTTTGGTGTAATCGGATCTGGAAATCCCTGTTTCTTAAGCTTGTACCAGTATTCCCCCACGTAGACCGGCCACTAACTTAAATTTAACAGGGGATACCGTTAGAAATGGAGCCGTGCCCGTCTTTTTGAACCTCGGTCCTTGTTTTTCGCGTCCAGTCGCTTTTCTTTCGCGAGCCTAGTTATAGGTTAGTTCTAGTTTAGACAAGATCGCTGCCATTTTGGACACCCTTCTTTCTCGAACTTTCGAGGCGTATTTCCCAATTTTAATTTATAAATCTGTTAGAATCACAGAGTTTATTAATCCTACCATTGATTTAGATTGAAATTATTTATTTTAGAATTAAATCTCGTAATATACAAAATTATTTTTCGGAATAGATACTTTTGAATTTAATTATTGTGACAATTTAAATGAGCAATTCCGAATCTTGCCCAAATTCGAAATTATATCGCGAAAGACACAACACAGAATCTTCTTCGGCCTCAGACAAAATTTCGGAATCTTCAGGGTCTACATTGCCATTGGCTAAGCCTAACCTCGTGGTCGCTAACATCATACGCCCCCCTCGATTGACTGATTCAATCATGGTGTATGCCCTAAATCCTACTGAAGATTCCCTATGGGATGATAATCTCGATTTAACCCCGTATTTAAATGCAAAGGATGAAAGGATAGACAATTTCTTTCACACTTATATGATGAGTAATCCAAGAGAGGAAGAAAGAAATAAACATGCTAATCATTTAGCCTTATTTAAGCGCATTAGCGAAAGTTATAACCCCTAGGGGAATAGCCTAGTTCAAGCCAGACATTAGGGAGAACCCCTGATCTAGTCATGTTAAGTGAGATACCTAGACCGAGTCCACCAAAAAAAAGGTAGAGGCAAGGGCAAAGCATTTTATGAATAGTTGGGTTCACTCAAGACACGTTATACCAAAAGCCACGTCAACTGCGAATATTCCGACAATAACAGTGACTACTACCTCTCCCTGTGGGGCAATTCCACGTAGTAGTTCGGTTGTATATACAAATGACCCTAGTAGGCAAAATAGACCCAGACCAGTAAACTCGAGACAAACCCAGAGCCCTACAGGACAGGTTCCCCAGATTCCACAAGGAATTCCCCAGTCTCCACCTAGCTTTCAGCCTCAAGACACACAAAACCCTAGCCATCAACCGGGACATCCAACCCACCACCACCACAAAGCGCTCCAAATAGTGGAGGTGCTCAGCAAGCCGCATTTTTAGCATCGGTTCTGCAATCCTTTTCAAACATGGCTATAAGCCAAGGCGGCGTCAGAGGTCTAGAGCCCCCGGAAAGGTTAGATTTTTACGGAAGGAAAAATGAAAGCGTTCCGGAATTCCTCAGAAACTTTGACGAATATGTAAGATTCCACAAAATCATCGAAGATGACAAAATGCTATTTATGTTCCTTTTTATGAGGAAAAATGCTTTATATTGGTTTCGATCCTTCCCCCAAAATATAGAATGGCCAGCGTTTAAAGGGAGACTAAAACGTCCTTATTAAATAGAGGCTGAAGAGAGAAAGGTTAGGATCGAATTACTTAATAGGCGACAAAAACAAAATGAGTCTGTGGATGAGGTTTTCGGCTATTATGTTAGGGTAAATCAGAACTTACATCCTCCAATACCGGACAATGAACTACTTTTAATGATCAAACGCAATTTAAGACCAGAGTTTAAAGGATTACTTATGTTCCTTCCAATGTATACAATCTCCGATTTGCATGATGCGTGCATAAAAATAGAACAAACGTTCGACTTAGACATCCTCTCATCCCAAGATAAACCCAATCCTATCACACAACAAAATATTGCTGTTAGAGAGCAACCTATAGCTAGTTTCGATACTATGAGAGAACTCTATGTTTGGAATTTTATAAATTGTTTATGCGTGCCTCTTTTTTAATTAAGAGAGGTTGATCGCGTTATAGGAGAGAAGAAAAATAAATGTTTCCCTGCAACGTACTTACAAGCACAGCGTACTTACCTTGTTTTACATCTACGATTCATAGTAACAGAAGTATATAACACTTCTCTTCGAGAGAAGTGTACCACTACAAAGCGGGGCAATGTAACGTCATTCTACCCAACGTCCCTTAACATTTGGAGCAAGGTTACTTAACCAAATCATATTCGCGATAAATAGTTCCCCCTCATCATTAATCTATTTGCGTTAAACTATTTGACAAGACGCGCTTGAGGATTTTTGTCTCACCCCAAAACGAGGTTAGGGAGTTGATTGCTGAGGATTTAGTACGAAACAGCTAAAGAAATCACCCCGTGCACGGTGCGATGCCCATCTGAAGTTTGTTGAGCGGGAGATCAAACAAAAAGGGGTGAGCCTGGGAAGAATGAATTTACGTAACTAATGTATTAAGATGATACAGAGTGGCATCCTTCTTCTATTATCCCCTTCTGATAATAACAAAACATGGAAAAACTATGCGGAGAAATGTAAAAATGTTTTATTACTCATATTTTAACTTATTTAGTTTTAATTATTTTCTAAATTTCGGTATTTTTAGCAATTTTTTTGTACCAATTTATTTTTGGGTTTTTCTTTTGTGCGCTTTTTTGTATTTTCTTTTTTTTTCTTGAGAAACATCAGACCAGATACTGGTACTGGCCGCTTCCATATCTACTTCTTTTCTTTGTTCCCGTTCCTTTTGATTTAGGGAAGGACTTGCTTCCGGCTCGCCGCCTCCTCCGCTACTTAACGGATGTCCTTCACCTAGAGTAAAATAATACGAACGTACGTAAGTTCATGATCCAGGTCTCGTGCTGGATAGTGACTTTTAGTCGAAGCTACCCAGAAAAATTTATCAATGGCCTATACTTACTATCCGAAGCGCTTTTGTCACTAAAACAACTTTCCACTTGCTTTCCGGTTGTAGCCGGACTCTCGTTTTCGCCTACAATCGTGTAACATTATTTACGCCTAATTTAAGGTAAATGATTACTATAAAATATTCTTACTCTCTGAAGTTTTGCCCGGAGTACTCGGTACCGAGCCGTGTTCACTTGAAGGCGATTGAATTTCTTCTTGAAAGTCTAAACGAAAAAACAGTTACTTTTTCATTACGGAATAATATTTATAATACCAACCATTAGGTGGGGATTTCGACAAGCTCGCGGTCGCGGGTTCTTCATAATCAAAAAAAAAAAGTTATTATTGCCAGAAAATATAAGAGAAGCTTAAGCGCTTCCCCGGCACTTTAAATTAGCGCGCGGTTGTCGGGAATGCTTAAACACTATAGAATTGGTAAATATGTCTAACCAGAATCATCGGGGCTTATAAGCTCTTTGCTAGACGCTAACTGTCGAAGCGTTGTCAAAAGATCTCCTCCTGTCTTTTGCGTTATCTTTTCGACGATCGAAATGCATTTGTTAAACTCTGCTGGTGTCGAGTTGTTTGTGGCCAATCTCAGTCGCAACTGCTCCGCCTCTTTCTTTTCCACCATGAGTTTTTTCAAATTTTTAATTTTCTCCTTGTGGTCTTCTATCATTTTATCTGTGGCGCGGAGGGCCACCTCAAATTTCTCTCGATTATTTTCCAAAATGGATAACCCCTTTTCATAAAGATTAATCATAGTTGGTAGAGTAGAATGCTCTTCCGAGCTTTGCTCCGGAATAATTGGAAGCTCTTCGATTTCTAAGAGTCGTCAAAATTGTACAAATAATTATATTTTATTACATCATCATGATATACTTTATAATGCAATAATTACCGGCAACCGGGAACCTAGCGTGAGGAACGTTCGCGTGGGGCTCTTCAAAACATCCGCTTTCCATTTGGAAGGGTTTACGCCAATTCGGATATTTTTCGCATACCTTATGGTACACCACCACAACCTCTTCCGGGAAAAGTTCCCTTAGATTCGTTTCAGGGCCTAGTTTCGCCTCTACAATGAATGAGCAATATCAAATTTTAAAATGTCATATTTGTCAACCATAACAATGTAAGACTTACGGACTAGTTTCACAACGAAACAAATGATTAAGTACACGAAATAGTGTTTTTCGATCTTACCCGCCTTTATTAGGAAAAGTTGGGAGAACTTCTGAGTGTTGTCCGAAATCGCTTTATAAAGTGTTCGCGAAGTCCTGTAAATGTAAACGGATGAAGTTTGTGTCTCGCTTATTGGTTGTAAACACTCACTGTTCCAATTCTCCTGTTGAGAACAAGTGCTTAAAAATTTCTTTCCATGTAAACGAATGAGTGGTCTTCCGAAATAAATCCATTTGTTCCCGGCTAGTCGGGAACAGTTTTATTGAGGCGGCATTGATGAAAGTTTTTTGAAAGATTAAGGACATGACGTCCACCAACTGGCTCGTCGTGAATAATTTGCTTGTAGACCCAGGCATGGGCCTTCTGTGGCATTTTGCAAGTTCTTCTTTGACGAACCCAATCGTAATGAAGTTCATTTTGAAGACTAAACGATAAACGGATATTCAATGAATAAACGGAAGTAGCCACCTGTACTTAACATAAGCCAATCAGCGGTATAAGTTAACGGCAATAAGTTTGCCGGTGTAACGCGACAACAGTATTAAAAGTCTTTGAATAGATCGGGTCTTCTAAAAGGTTAGGTATGGCTAAAACAATACAGGGTGATTCTAAAATGGTGGTATAACCGAACTACTGCGGGTTCTATGAGCGATTTTTAGTCGAAAATGTTCTATGGCATTTTGTCGTCCAGGCCACCGTTTAAAAGTTATGATAAGAATCATTTACGGATGACCCCTTAAAATTAATTAAATTAATCAAAAGCCCAGCGGGTTGAATACATTTTTTAAGGGGACTCACGTGTTTAGTAATCGCGCGCGCGATTTACTTCCCCGTGAACTCCATAAAGAAGTCCTCCACCAATGTAAGCTTGAAAATGGGTTCAAATGGGAAGATTCATGCCGAATTGAGAAAAACCTAACCCAATGGGGAAATGAATTGAAAATTTAATAAAAAAGGACCAAATGGGAAGATTCTTGCCGGATTGAGAAAAACTTAACAAACAATCAACAAAGGTTTAATGTTCTGAGAATCGCAAAAAGAAGTGAAGCTTTTCAAGCAAAATTGTTTAAAGCGGATCAAAACTTAATTTTAACAATTAGATCGTCAATGGAGTAAGAAGTTACGGAACACATGGGCTCTACTGCAATGTAACGTAAAAATTGTAAAGTCAGAAGCCAAATTAAGAAATCAACTAAATGTCAGTTTTTGGCGGTGTAGCGTGTTTTGCCTCATGGAATGAGAGTCTGACTAGATGTTCTCACATTCGATTCTCAAAACTTGATGAAACGCTGGCTTTTGTTTGCTTTCGTGGCCGGATTGCAACTAACTGTAAAGTCAGTTGGAATTTGGAAGGGTATTAAAGCTGCAAAACGCGCAAGAGTTCAAATTGTAGTGGTTTTCTTTCATCTTTGGCGGTAATTTGGAAATGTTTATGAATTTGGAAAGTTTATGAAGAGTGGACGTAATAACCCGCCAATGTTTTTCTGTGGTGAATCCAAGAGTAAAAGTAGCATCGCAACGACCTTGACGACAAGTGGCCATTATCAGTTTAGTTTTTGATTAAGCGTTGTAATTAGTGGAGGGCCATACCAGCGCCCTCGAATCGCTTTTTACTCTCTGTCCATCGGGCGCAATACAGCAGTCTCATATGGTTCCAGTAATGTAACCGCGGCAATCAGAAGTAATGCAGGAAGCTAGGAATGAACCAAAGCATTTCCTAGGCGAGGGCGAAGTGGTCGAGCATACCTCTCGCGGATTCTTATCCATCAGTCGTTCTATGCTCAAAAAGCGTTTAACTAAAAATTGGTTTTTAAAAAAGCGGGTTGGTTTCGTTATCCGTCTGCGCTGTTCAAAATCTAATTTGAAATTAGGCTTAAGAATTGTTGGGAAAATCGTATTCACGAGACTTTAGCACAGTAAAAGGCTGCACGTGCCATTACAAAATTTTTAAATGTTGGCGCGCTATTGTTTTCGAATTTAATTAATTTTAAGGGGTCATCCGTAAATGATTCTTATCATAACTTTTAAACGGTGGCCTGGATGACAAAATGCCATAGAACATTTTCGACTTAAAATCGCTCATAGAACCCGCAGTAGTTCGGTTATACCACCATTTTAGAATCACCCTGTATTACCTACGCGATACTTTTTCACCCAAATAACATTCTCGGCCAAAGGGGTTTCGGCTAATCAAGAATGTTATTTGAGTCAAGCTTGACCCTGGTAATGTATGGCTAATAGTGTTACCTTTATATTACCTTTTCACCCATACGACTCTTTCCCCATTAAAATTAAAACAGCAACCATCTACGTAGCTATACTAGCGTTGCCCATTCCATACAGCTAAGAGGAATCATTCTGTAGCCTCCCCGACTCCCTTTTATAAGTCGCCAAAGATTGAGTGAGTAGCCCCTCGACTACCATTAAAAACAGGCAATGATTAAGCGAGTAGCCCCTCGACTCCCTATTAAAATCTTTAAAGATAAAGTGAGTTGCCCCTCGACACCCACTAAAACAGGCAATGATTAAGTTAGTAGCTCCTCAACTCCCATTATAAATCGGCTATGAATAAGTAGGTTGCCTCTCGACACCCACTAAAACAGGCAATGATTAAGTTAGTAGCCCCTCGACACCCACTAAAACAGGCAATGATTAACTTAGTAGCCCCTCGACACCCATTAAAACAGGCAATGATTAAGTTAGTAGCCCCTCAACTCCCTTTATAAATCGGCTATGAATTAGTAGGTTGGATTGTCTACCATTGGGTCGAATCCCATTGGATCGAATGTCTCGTTCGACCGAATCCCATTAGACCGAATACCGCAATTTGCGCGGTTTTCCAATCATGAATTTTCCTTTCAATCCTATTTTTCTATTGATTTTCCTATTAAACTTCTTGTTATTGCAGAAAATACTAAACCAAACGTAACCTAATATAACAGTCATGTTTTAGAAAAGGCATATTTTTGGAGAAGTCAATGAAGCTAAATTTCAATATTTTGGAAAAGGCGTAACATTGTTAACTGATTTATAAATTATTACTAACCTAATTTAACCAAACCTAACCTAACATAGAAGTAATGTTTTGGAAAAGGCATATTATTTGAGAAGTCAATGAAGCTAAATTTCAATATTTTGGAAAAGGCGTAACATTGCTAAATGATTTATAAAATATTACTAACCTAACCTAACCTAACCAAACCTAACCAAACCTAACCAAACCTAACCTAACCTGACCAAACCAAACCTAACCAAACCAAACCAAACCTAACCAAACCAAACCAAACCTAACCAAACCTAACCAAACCTAACCTGACCTAACCTAACCTAACCTAACCAAACCAAACCTAACCTGACCTGACCTGACCAAACCAAACCTAACCTAACCTAACCTAATCTAATCTAACCTAATCTACACCAGTTACAATAGGATCTAACCTAACCTGACCAAACCTAACCTGACCAAACCTAACCTAACCTGACCTAACCTAACCTAACCTGACCAAACCTAACCTAACCTAACCTAAAAATAAAATTGATTTTCTTATTAAACCTCTTGATACTGCAGCAAATAATATGTGTTCACCAATAACATTCTTCAATAAATTTCAGAAAATAACTTCCATTTTTGGAAATTGTCTAACCCTAACCTAACCATACCTAACGTAATCTAACCTTACCATTAAGAGATCTCCCTCCCAAGTACTGACGGCGCTCGATGCTGCTTAACTTCTTCGATCATCCAAATCACTTTATCCATTGCGCTACTGGAGCCCGGCAACTCAAGGAAAACGCTATGATTTTATATGTGTAAACCCATCCCATTCAGTCGAAAGCTCTTCCATTTAAATATTCCCATTCAGTAGAAAATCGCTCTTTGGGCTATAAATTGTTTTAAATTTGGCTATTATTTTAGAAATTTGAATTCGATCCAACGGGATTCTATCCAATAGGATATTACCGTAGGTTGCCTCTCGACACTTTTGAAATCGAAAATGATTGAGTTAGTAGTCCCTCGAATCGCCAATCATTACTTATTCACTAATAGCTCCTCGATGCCCTTTAAATATTACCAATTACTAAGTATAGGTCACCATTGAATAAGTGAGTAGCAACACGAGTGAGCTTAAAAATCGCCAATGATTTAGCGAATAGCCCCTAGACCCCCTTTTGAAATCGCCTAAGGATAGCCCCTATAGACTGCCTTTGACGCGTAAGCGTTTGAAAGAGAATTTTTCTTAGGGTTACGAATAGGAAATACGTAAGCGATTGAAATGAAATTGGTTTAGGGTTTCGTTTTCATTCTCTACTTAAGTCTGGCTAAAATTTAAAATCAATTATAGCATTTCCCAAAGTATGTCAGAGAAATGCTATAATTGATCGTGACATTTCCCAACGGATGTCATTAAAAAGTTTCTTCAAAAATATGTGGCATTGCGCATCCGCACCGCACTCTTATTTAAATCATGACCGCTTCTTTTCCGTTTTCACTCTCCCTTTAAAAAGGCGAACGATGCTTTTTCTTCAGACCAAGTGAAAATAATAGCCCATCGTTAGATGTTCTTCAAACGATGTAGCGAAAAACCATGGATAAAGAATGCGCGTCACCTTGAAATTTTGTTATCACGATGCTACATGATCGGCAACTCCCTATCTCGAACGACAGCTTATTCCGTATATACTCTATTACAGGATCGGCTGTCAGCACGCGCAAACCTGGGTCGCAATGTAATTTAGCCTTGCGCGTGCTGACAAGAGGCTAAAACACTTCGGGATATTTTAAACGATTTTAAATCCTGAAGATCCCGAAGTTTTTCGACTCTTGACAGCACGTACATGGCTAGGTTACATCGAGATATAGGTTTGCGCTTGCTGACAACCGATGTTGTAACATGAGTATATACAGAATAAGCTGTAGTTCGAGATAGGGAGTTGCCTATCCTCTAAAATTATCGCGCTACCTTTAAGATTGCTAAATTACAACCCATAAGCTGGAAAATGAAAAACAAAAGCACGCGTCTTCTATTCATCGCATTCTTTTCTAAATTCTGGGCATCCGACACCAGGCCTTTGCAAGTACTCGAATAAAGGCGAGTACTCGATCGAGTCTCGAAAATCTAAATCTTCACTATTGGATTCGAACCGAGACTTGACGCCTTATCAAGACTAAAATATTTACTTGGTGACCCGGAATTTTAAGTAGAGCGCCGCATCTAGTAGGGTTTAATCGATTTCAAGTTTAGAATAGACCAGTGATTGGACAAAAATTTGACTTCAGCTAAAGGAGTCAAGCAAACCAAAACCAAAAGTTAAAATTATTGTTACTGCGCGTTAATTTCGTCGTGAAATTTATACTTTGTTAGTAAAATTCATCCTTATTAGAAATTAATTTATTATAATTCTTGTATTATTAATTGTGTAAAATTAAACTGGACTCGCACAGGCCTACCCGACACCCTGGGAAATATACATCTTATCCCGCGTCTAATTGCCCCTCTTTCAATTTGAGAGATTCTACGCACTTTCCGAGAAGGACAATCGAGTTTAAAGATACTAGATCCCTCGCATTTTTATAAAACAGCTCAATACATTCAAACAATAACCATTCAATTACTAATTTTAATTTGTTGAGAAAATTAATTAACGCGCGAGTATGGCTAATCGTAATAAAAACTATATAAAAATGACGAAAATCGCCGAGTCTTAGTGTTGTACTTACGATGACGTTTCTTGGATGCGAAGTCCTTCTGATCTTTCTTCACCAAACTTTTATTAATTGTAACAACAAGTTAAATTTGAATAAAGTTTTTCAAACCAACAAACAACGCAAAGTAACTTTTTCCATAGAGCAAATTTTTAAAGGGAAAAATAATATTTTCACGGACCATAGACGAAAAGATGACTTTCGAGCTAAACTTCTATAACTATAGTGTGATAGGTCGAATAGCCGCCTATGAGACGGAACTCGTAAGTCTATAATATGTATCGCCTAAGTCTATAAGTTGTATCACGCGTCTAATAAGGATTAACTTCAAAGTACTGACAGATACTATTTCTTGGATCAGTTCCGCTCCACATAAACTTAGAAAACCAAGATTTTCAAACAATGTCCATTTTGAAATTTAAATTAATACAAAATACATCAAAGTAATACAGAATTGACTAACTTTAAACGCGATACTTTCTCTTCGAATTCAGAATGATTTCCATGATACGCTTACGCTATGAAAAACCCAAAATTTGAAGATGTACTAAATGGCGGAACATAAATTCAAAAATGACCAGTAAGTTTAAACATTCAAAACATAGCTTGTATCCTTTTGTCCAGTTTACCGTCGTCATATTGGAATACCGATGGCTAGAAGGTCCGCCAGCTTTACTCGAGCCCCGTCTTAAAAAGCTGTAGCGAAAGAGCCCCATGCCCCTAGTTCCAACCCTGATTTCCTCGTACTGCTTTTTCTACGATGATAAAATTTCAAGTGGACTCGTTTTTTGAGCATTTCAAAGATATTTGCTTAGTATTTACTTGGCTGAATTTTACAAGATTAGTCACGTATGTTTTAATTTCAATCTTGAGGCGTATTTCGCAATTTTACGCCCGTTATTTGGCGAATAATCAACGTTAAAAGTTGATATAAATGCTTTGAAACCGAGTCTAGCACTACCGTGAAATTTGTGTTTGAAGTAGGGCGCTTTCGCTAGAACATTTTTAACATGGGGCGCGAGTAAAGCTGGCAGACCCTCTACTCAAAAGTCATTTGGAACTCGGTATCTGGCCGGAATTTCCTATGACCCCTTTGTGTTCATTCTTTTTTAGCAAACCTGATATTAACTTTAGCCAATAAAAATAAATAGAAGTTACCCAATCAGCGTAACTAGAAGAAGCCCACCTAATAATAACATAACCCAATAACCATAAGTCCATCTGATGTTAACGCAACCATAAGTATGAATAACCATAAGTATGAATTAAATGTAACCCACCTGATACAGGATCCCATGTTAAAGGGTATGGGCAGCTTTAATTTCATATCATATTTTTTATCTAAAATGGACTAAACTTAAACTTTCGAGTCTCTTCTTTCTAAATATCAAGTTTTTAATTTAATTTAACAAACATTTCTATACTTAAAATTAATTTAAAAATCGCCAAAACACCGTTCTGGAATATGCTATACCCTTGGCTTTCCAGCTTGTTTTTTTGGGATTGACGTCAGACAACGGAAAAAATGGGAGTCCGCCGATCTCGGCGGACTCCCAATTGATGTTATGTGTCGTCTGCTACTATTTACGGCTACCGGCCCGCCTTAAATCTTTGCTTGTTTAAAGCGTGTACTTTTTAGTTTCTAAATTAAATATAAAATAAATATCAAATATGTCTAAACAGCATACGACTTGCATAGTTCCACAATGTAAAAACAGCAACTTAAGTAAGGAGGATATTTCGTTTCATATGTTTCCTAAAGATCCTACTGTAGCAGAAAAATGGTTAGAAAATATTGGCAACCCAAAGCTAGATCACTCGTATGTTCAGCTCACTTTACAAATGACTGTTTTGAATATAATCCTGACGTTGTAAAAACCTTGGGAAAGAAAAAAAGGGCCCGTTTAATTACCTCGGCTATCCCAACTATTTTTCCTTCCGATTGTTTCATAGAGAAACATGTTGAACCTTCTCCAGGCTGCAGTGGCAGTGCAGAATTACTTGAGAGACCATTGCCCATTAAAAAAACCAGCGCAACAAGCCCTATGCCATACCGAAATCGCGCTTTTGGTCTTAAAAAATTATATTCAGAAACAAACGTGGCACCATCAACTAGCGGTCCGATAAATTTAGAAAAAAAACTGTGGATACACATGTTGAAACCGGTATAGATTGTGACATTATGGTTGAATCACTGAAAGAACTTAGTTACAAACCCCAGCACGATAAATTGTTGCGGAAACATTCTGAAACTCGAGACAAATACATCCAAGTTTATAATATTGGCAAAAATGTTGGTATTCAAGCTTTTCCCAACATACGGCATAAAGGTATTGTAATATTTGTAGTTAGATTTTATTTAAAAGTTTAATTTGAGACAACTTTAATTTAGCATGCCAAACGACAAAAGAAAACAGGTTGAACAGTACCGGAACCCAAACGGATTTTATAAATAATAGTACAACTTTGATAGAAGATGAAGAATCAGATATTCATGACAGTGTTGATGAAAGTATCGAGCCTGACCCACTTGATACTAGCTTTACTCCTTCAAGTCTTGGCTTCGGAGATACAAGTTTCATTCGGTATGTATTTGTAATACGTGAAATACCCTTTATAAAGTATAGAAAAAATCTTCATTATTACCATAGGTATTCGGATCATTTGGATCATAATACTGATGATCCTGTGTTAGAACCAAAATTCTTAGTTTTTCAGTCAGCGTTATTAGTATTGTTCAAATATTGTTTTTCGTGTTTGGCACCATGCACTCAAACTCTATCAATTTTTGGATCACTGCTCACTGTTAAAGCTGTTTGCGAGAACAATCATACTTTTATTTGGGAAAGTCAACCAAAAATCATGAGAAAACCTTTGGGTAATCTCTTGACTGCGGGAGCCATCCTTTTTGCTGGATTAAATCCTACCAAAGTTTTGAGAATGTTCAAATCCATTGGTATAGCTATGATTGAGAAAAGAGCTTATTGCAACATACAAAATGCGTATCTGATTCCTGCTATTATAGAAGTAAGTTGATTTTGGTGTGTGGGTGACTATTATTTCAAATTTATTACTGCCATTGTCGTAGGCATGGATAAGACAAGAAGACGAGCTATTAACGTCATTTGAGGGCAAAACGATTGATATTGGTGGAGATGGTAGGTGCGATTCACCAGGTTATTCAGCTTTATATGGCAGTTATTGTTTTTTGGAGAGCACCACTAAAAAAGTCATACATCTACAGCTGGTCCAGGTAAAGTTCCGGATGAAAGACTTTATATGGACTTTTAAATTATTGGTATTTGGGCAAGCATTTGGTAATATTCTTTTATTAGTCTACTGAAGTTAAGAGCAGCCAGGCAATGGAATTGGAAGGATTACGTAGAGGTTTAAGTTATTTGGCAGTCAGTGGTATAACAGTTGGAAGTCTCGTAACCGACAGACATAAAAGTATTCGGAAGCACATGAGAGAAGAGCATCTCACTGTAAAACATTTTTTTGATTGCTGGCATCTTGCAAAAGGTAAATCCCTCAAACTCATAGAAGTAGAGTTAATTTTCAATTAATATAATTATAAATTATATTCATCTAGGGGTTAAAACTAAAATTGACGGTGCAGGAAAGAAAAAACACTGCGAAGTTCTTTTGCAGTGGAAGCGTAGCATTGTAAACCATGTTTATTGGTGTGCAATATCAAGCTACGGAAACGCGGGGTTAGCGAAGACCAAATGGCTTTCTATTCTTCGTCATGTCACAAATCAACATACTGGTCACGGTGGGTTGTTTCCAGAGTCTGCTCACGAAGAAATACCCACACCAAAAGAATGGCTAGTGGAATGTAAGATGACAAAAAACATATAATTAGTTAGGGGTGTGCGACTACTGGCAATTTCTCTCGATAAATTTTAAACAATTATAATTGCAGTATCCGAGCCATACAATAGACTAGCTTATATTGTCAAGCTCACAAGCCATGTCATAGGTCAATTATCACCCACTGTCCAAACATCAAATGTTGAAGCGTATCACGCTGTAGTGTTACACTTCGCAAGCAAGAGTGTTTATTACCCCTACAAAATTATGGAAGCTAGGTAAACTTATATTTGTTTAGTTTTCCCATATAAGACAACCATAATTTGGTTTTCCAGATTGTTCCTGTCAGTCTTACATTTTAATGAAAATTCTAACAAAGCTCAGGCTCGTAAAGCAGATGGCACTTTGCGTTTCAGCGTTTCTTTTCCCAAAGCAAAACAAGGGGAGTATAGTGTAAGACCTATCAAGGAGCCATCTACTTACGGTAATTATATAAAATGTTTCAAGTAAATTACGTTATTAATTTTTGGTTTATTTTCAAATCTAGATTATGTAAACAATTTATTCACAATGGTAATGGAAAGAGCGGAATTGAGTATGAAGGATGCAAAAGATTTATATGATGGAGAAGTAGATCCCGTACTGATTCCCTGACCATTAAGTGCTCAATATGTTCACCCTGAAAAATCCGTGGCTATTGAATCGTACAAGCAAAAAAAACGTTTTATAGTTGAAGAGAATCAAGGCGAATGAAGCTAATTACTAGAAGTGGGAGTTTCAATATCACATTCCGTAATTAAAAATAATAAAGATAATTTGATTACTAAAACTTGTGTTTTATTATTTGTTGCCATCGCCATCGTAAAGTTCTAGAAATTAAGTTATATTTCCAGGTATAGGGTCTTTTCACACGTGGATGATTCATACCATTTACAAGAGGAGGCTATATGTAGGGCAAAAGTGTAGACGTTTTTGCCCTACATATAGCCTTGCCTCCTCGTGTAAATGGTATGAATCCTCCCAAGTGTGAGAAGACCCTGTTCAGTAGATGTTCGATATTAGTCTCCATAATCCATGGTTAACTGTACCTATATAATTAAAAACAAATCAGTTCCAATATAATTAGTAATAATTATTGTATTGTAGTAAAACGTGTATGTTTTGGCCTTGCAAAACAAGTTTCCAACACTTGCCATGGGGAGGCAACATACTCCGCCCATGTTCACGATGTTATACTATTTAAGAGATTATGTCGGAACTTCAAGTGTCACAAGACAGTAAATACCTTCAAAATAGAGAGTCACCAATTTTTTAAATAGCCTCCTCATTACAGGGTATCCGACTTTAAGTAATCATGCGTTATGATTCAGTTATTAAAAAAATCCCAACTCTAAATTTTTACAATATTTTACTGTCTAATGGCCCTTAAAAGGGACGTTTTTTAACCCAATTTAATCGTTGATGCGTGGGTAATGAAATCCAGCAAATTCTTCGGATGGAAATGCGTTTCTTATCTTCGTCAAAACGCAGCTAGGAATTGGGAGTCTTTGGCCCCGTCTCAAACGCTTGTATATCCATCTAGTGAACTTGCGGTAGGCAATGTAGCGGTAGGTTCTTAAATGAATATTTAACCGGTCAAATGCTAATATCTTAGGGCACATATAAAAAAATGGGTGTAGCTGGTATACCTGTGAATTGTATACCTGTGAATTGGGCATAACAAAGTTGTTATCACAATACTCATAAACGCCCGCTTCTAAGCTATAAATATTGAGATAGACATACTCCGTGCCTGGGTGCTGCGTAATGCAAGTGTGTTCTGCTTGGATTTTGTCCCACACTTTTCTTACCTCCTGGCAACACGTACTCTCTTCCACCGAGCTCATCGGAACACAGAACCCACAAGTACAGTCCCCGACAAAAGTTTCTGGACATTTTCATTTGGCTGCCATTTTGTTCCTATTTGAGCTAGAGTAACAAAATAGGACTTTCTAGATAGGTTGCCTTCTCAAGATTATTTTAAAATTACAAATGACACTGTGGCGCTAATAGGGCGTTAGCCATAGCGTAAATAGTAAAGCCCCCCGATAATGACGTTACGAAATAATGCTTCAAATGGATCAATAATTCTATCGTTGCACGCGTCTTGTCACGTAGAATCCGAAACTGTTTTCAAATTGTAAATCGGTTCAGAAAATCAAAAGTTATGACAAAAAACGTGACGTTCAAAACAATAGCAAATAAGCCTAACGATTATTTATTTGTTCTATATCAACTTAGCTCAGTAGTAAAACATTACGATTAGAAAAACAAGATGTTCCAACCCAAGAATTTTTAGTTCCACACTGACATATGAGAAATGGGAACTTATGAATTAGACTCAGTCTTCGGAAATGGATGATTGTTGGTGGCAGGTTTGTAAACGTCTAAATATTTAGAGATTTGGATATGTTTAAAGATTTTTATAATTTACTAGTTGCTTATAAAGTGGGTGGATATTTAGGGATAATTATTTTGACGGATATTTTACGGCAGACGGCGTTATGTGTTGAATTGGTATTAAAAGTTGGACGAGCCGCGGTATTGGATGATGGACAGTGTTTCAAGAATATACTTTGAGATGGTTTAAGGAGCAAAATAGGTGGCATGACTAAAATACAGGTGTAACAGAACTTATTTGACGTTCGGTAATCAATTTTTGGACGCTTGAGAATTGGATGTTGAGTAATGCTCTGAAAATAATATTGTGGGAATAATTTTTCGACGGCAAATTCATGAGGATGGTTGAGAAGACATATTGTTCAATTCAAAGTGGATGAGAATGGTTTGAATTATAATAATATATATATATATACAGGTTAAATTATACGCAAGTTCTTTTGACATGAAAATATTTTACGACGTGGATAATTTTAACGTATTTCCTGCTTTCTCGGCTTTATTCTGCATGTTTTCTTATTCCCAGCACATTTTAAACGTGATAACTATCCCTTTAAACTTTACTTAAGAATTTGGTTTTTTGAAAATTATGGCTGTTTTTGGAACATAGAGCAAAAAGAGAGAGAGGCCCTACAAACGATAAAAATCACAGCGTTTGCAATTGTGTCGTGTTTCAGCGTATGAAGGTTGCTCTATGTATTTTTTAGCTTAGAGTAGAGCAGTTTCAATGATCATCGGAAAACAATCAGACTCAATAGCCTATACTTTTCCTGCTATAATATAGTCGGTAAGCGCCTTGGTTTGTGACATTGAGAATTTAGTATCTCAATTTTTCTATCGTTAATTTGGCAAAAAATAAATTGAGTCTGCTTCCATTATTAACCTTGACTATTTCCCCTAAAATAATTTGATATTATTCTTTTGTAGTTTAAAGTTTACGTTTCATAATCTATATGGATAGAGGGACACTTAGATTTACACGATAATCTAAGACGCCTTGGATTTTTTACTTGAAATGAGAAATTTAACGGGCGCCCATGTATAGAGTTAAATACCATTTTCTTGCCCTGTCAAAGGTTGAAGCTTCTCCAAGGTTGTTCGGATAGAAATTATTTTATTTATGTATTTTTTCGCAGATGAAGTTTTACTGAAATTATTCAATTCAATTTCAAAATAGTTATTTTTTACTTTTCACTACATATACATTACATCATGAATATTTAGAAAAGAATTCATCTTGAATATTTAGGAGAATTCCAACTTGAATATTTAGAATAGAAAATCCATCTTGAATCTTTAGTATTAACAGAGTAGAAAAAAAACAACCGGCGTTGCCCCTCGAGATATATTATTACATTTCAGCCGCCATTTTTACGAAGGTGGAAAATCGAGCTTCAAAAGACATGAAGTCAGTCTTACGGAAATTGGGAACCAGTGTTTTAAATGTTATAGATTCGGTTGAAACACGTAGACGCCGCCATTTTTCAAGATGATGAGGAATTGGAAAAATCTAAGAGCCCGCCTACTGCCTTTGAGTACCGTCCCTGCAAAATTTCATACCTCTAGACAAAGCTGTTTGGACTAGGAGTAGAATATCAGTCAAATTGTAACTATAGATGTTTAGCATACAAGTTTACTGAGGTTTACGTAGGCGTCCTTGTGATTTAAATTAAAATTCGAGTTTAAAATTGAACTTGTTGTCTTAGATTAGTGGTGTCTTTCAAGTTTGAGTAATAAATGGTTTAGAGAACACTTTAGGACACGGGTTTTTTGTTGTGGTTTCGAGTATTGTTTCCGGTTGTAGGTTTATTTACTGTTCTAAAAACGCGGATAGAGGTTTGCGTGCAGTTCAATGTCGCCATTTCGGTTATTGGAAGTAATTAGGTTTTAAATAAGATCACAGGACAACTTGTGTAATGAATTTTAAAAGAACTATACGATCATATTTAATGCTTTTTTTATTAAAAACTTGATCAATGAAAAAACAGTTGACATCGCCAGTTATCATTTCAGTATTTACATGTGTGGACACCTTTCCACTAAAACCAATAATTATCCGTTAGAAATAGTTCCTACGATATTTATAATACAAGATTTTAAGAAAATTTTAATCAAATCTAATATTAGATCTAAACATACTCTAAAAAAATTACACAAAACCAGTTAATAATACAAGATTTTAAGAAAATTTTAATCAAATCTAATATTAGATCTAAACATACTCTAAAAAAATTACACAAAACCAGTTAAAGTTTTTACATGACGAAGTTAACGGTCTAATAATGTGACCAATATCCCTGGTTTTCGTAAACCTCCCGAACTCTACCAGGCATTGAATGATGATACGCCTGGAATAGTTCCACGTTCAACTTGAGATCGCGCCAAGCATTCTGTACCGCTTCCAACAACTCAGCAGCGTTCCTGACGTTGACATGGTCAACTTTCCGAACCATCTCTGCCCACAGGTTTTCGATTGGGATCAGGTCACAGCCTTTTGAAGGCCAATCATCACCTTCATGAGAAATTAACGGTTGCAACGTAAAAATAGAGATTAAATCAGTCTAATGAATTACATTGTTAACTACAGTGACAAGATATTTACCGTAAAACCATGAACCGCACTAAGCCTTTCCAGAGCTTGAGTGGTCACTCTTGCCGTGTGGATCGGAGCTCGGTCGTGCATAAAGGTGAAGTTCCCGTCGGGGAACCTTTCCAATATGCTAGGAAAGCAATCGTTCTCCAGGAGTTGGACATATCGTTGGCATTGTTCCGTCCTTCGATATGAACCAAACACCCGGAATTCGTTGCCGATAGCCAGCCCCAAACGTTGATCGAGAAACGGCCGCTGCGTTGGACCTCGGCGATGTAAGGCTCATTGTAGCGCGTGCAGGCAGGTCTCCTCACCCATATCTTTATAACATTAAAGAAATATAAATATTTGAATACTCAAGTTTCTGATAATTATATTAATAGACTATGTTGATCTTATCCTGTCATTCATCTCATTGCTTCCTCTCAATAAATGAAATTACCTGCCCATTATGTCCGACGACGAAACTTTTCTCGTCCGTGAAAAACTACTCTTTCCCACTGCTCTAGTGTCCAATTTAAATGTAAACGTGAAAATTCCAGCCGCCTCGTCGGTTCATGGCGCTCAACTTTTCTTTATTACACGCGATCCTTCCATGAAGGCCTTGACTTGCCAAGGCTCTTCGTACGGTCCTCACACTTGTCTGCAGCGCAAGTTCCGTTCTAACAGCCGCGCTGTTAGAAATGGCTGTGCCCTGCTTGTCCTACCAATTAGTCGAACTTCTCTATTGGTTAAAGCCCTTGGTCGTCCTCCTCTTTGCCTATCAGCTCCACCGTTAAACTCGTTATTTCTGTCACGGTCAATCCAAGTAGCCACTGTCGTAGGTGTGAAACATTTAACTGCCGAGCGATTTCGCGATTACAAAAACCTTGCTCATGAAGTTCAACAATTTGACGACGAATTAATACTCTATCAGCCATTTTACTTGTTCGGAGAATATAAAAATTAAGTGATAAAAAGAGTGGTTTGCGGTCTCTTTATATAGTAAGCGTAATAGGGTGAAAATATGTTTTCGTCGAGTGGAAGGTAAAAAATAGTTTTGGTTGAAAATAGATATTCTTAAAAAATTAATTTAACGATGGAGGTGATAGGCAAAGAATAGGACGACCAAAGATTTGACCTACAGAGAAGTTTTTAAGCGTGATACTTGTGAGCAACTTCAAATAAGTTCAAAACCGTAAGATGAACTTTGGTGAGACAGGGTCTTTTGAATGCTTCGCGGGCACTTAAGAAACGTGAAGTTTCTTTTCTCTAAAAGTCTAAAGAGGCTTCAATTGGAACAGAGCAGGGCTGTTGATTATTTTGATTTTTCAAATAAAACAAAAAAGATATTTTTTTATTTAAATCGATT
>JAEQBA010000941.1:249498-259498 GCA_019434445.1 Phalangium opilio
TATCCATTAGGTAGACGAACCATACAGGAACGTACAACCCCATCTCTTCCAACCATAGTTTCTTCCCACTACGGCTAACTTCCACATAAAAGGGGAAGCTTACTGTCCTCAATGAGAACTACGTCATCTATTTTTAGGCTGTCATTAGGAGTACAAGCCGGTCTATGGTGGGCAGAGCGTAGTCTAATAAAATAATTATGTTCCATTGAAACCAAAATCGATCTAAGAGGGTTTGGCGATATTTTATTCTTTGGTTAACTCTTCTTTAGTAGCGGTCATTTTTCGTTACTAGAAAAGGTTCGAGATGGCAATGACGTTAAGCGTCGGCCAATCAAAAAATGCGCCGGACTTAGAGGCGTTGGCTCTCCTGGACCATCGTATACATAGCTGATAGGCCTTGAATTAATTGTAGCCTCTATTTCGATTAACAAAGTCTCTAGTTCCTCAAACGAAAGCCTGGCTTTGCCAAGAGTTTTGCGTAGGGAGGATTTGACACTTTTGACCATTCTTTCCCAGAATCCTCCCCACCAACTGGCCCTATCAGCAATGTAGCGCCATTCAATTCTTAGAGACCCAAAATATTCCAAAACATCTGAATGTCTTACATTTTTAACTAATTCATTTAAATCCACTTCTGCCTTTTTAAAAGTCTTTGCGTTATCGCTGTAAATAACGTGGACTATACCGCGTCTGGCAATAAATCTCCTAAATGACAACAAAAATTTATCTGTGCTAAGGTCCGAGACCAATTCCAAGTGCAATGCACGAGTAACAGCGCACGTGTAAAGCGCTATATAACATTTATTGCCATTTTTTGTAAACAAAGGGCCAGCGAAATCTATGCCAGTGACTGTGAAGGGTGGTGAAGGATTAATCCTTGCAGACGGAAGTGGGGCCATGACCGCTACTGGTGCTTTAGCTCTAAATCTTTTACATTTTGGGCATTTATGAATTTTACTTTTAATTAACCTCCTAATTTTATTGATCCAAAATTTTTCTCTTAATTCGATTAGCACATCATCTATCCCAGCATGTTTTAATTTTACGTGACAATCTTCAATCATTAATTCAGTTAATTTGTTTTTATGACTTAAAATCCAGGGGTGTTTTTCCTGATAGGATATATTTGCGGCGTCTAAACGTCCGCCTACTCGCAACAAACCCTCTTTGTCCATTATAGGACTTAAAGTTACAATTTTTGAGTTTTTAGAAATTCCAATACTAGAAGACAAGCAATTTATTTCCTCAGGGTAGCTTTCTTCCTGAGCTAATCGTATCCAATATTTTTCCGCTAGGTTTAATTCATCAGTGGTCAATGGACCAATTACTTTTTTCTCATTTTTAGAAACTCGTTTCAAATTAAGGATATACCTTCTAACCCATGCGGTCACTCTAAAAGCTAAACCTGCTGAACTATATTTTTCAAGGGACAAAATAGGTACGCTAGTTTTCATTACAATAGCTAAATTAGCTTCGGGCTTTGCTTTCTTTTCTACAACTATTTCGGGAATTTCTTCATCAACTATTTCCAATTCTACTTCGGGTTTATCACCTTCTGACAACCAAACCGGTCCCTGAAGCCAAAGCTTGGACTTTCCTAATTCCTCTAGTGTCGTGCCGCGAGAAGGCAAATCAGCTGGATTTTCCTTCCCAGCTACGTGACCCCAACAAGATGGGTCAACTAATCCCTGAATTTCTTTAACCCTGTTCGATACAAAAGGCTTCCACCTTGACGAATTATCTCGGATCCAGTGTAGGACAATGGTGGAATCGGTCCACAAGTGAATGGACCTTGGGACAATATCTAAAGTTTCTATGACGTTTTTCATAAGTCTTGCTCCCAAAACACCTCCCATTAATTCTAACCTTGGTAAAGAAAGTTTTTCTATAGGAGAAACTCGAGTTTTACAAGCTACCATTGTAGTATGACTCTCTGAATTGGGATAAAGGCTTCTTAGATAAACAACAGCCGCGTAGGCCTTGTTACTTGCATCCACAAATCCATGAAGTTCTACTACACATTCTGATTCATAGGGGGCATTCACAAAATAACACCTGGGAATTTCTATCTTAGGTAGGAGGGGGAGCTCAGAGCACCATGCTTCAAATTTTTGTGCTAACTCGTTTTCGAGGGGTTCATCCCAGGCCAACCCTTTTCTCCACATTTCTTGGAACAGTAGTTTCGCGCCTATTAAGAACGGAGCTAAAAGCCCAAGGGGGTCAAATATCCGTGCTACTGCCTTCAATACCCATCTTTTTGTATTCGTTCGTGTCAATAGGAATTCCAAAAGTTCACTAACATCATAACTAAATGTATCTTTTTCTTCATCCCAACTTAGGCCTAGAACTTTCGTATGGTTGGGTTTTACCGACCCTTCGCTTTTCTCTCCCCATTTTGCTCTTATTTCTTTTGAATTGCTATGAAACTTTCGAAGGTTCATCCCAGCCTCACCTAAAATTTGTGTCGCCTGTTGGATTAGCTGATCAACATCTTCTACCCTTTGACCTCCCGTGACTAAATCATCCACATATATATCTCTTTTCAGCACGCCATAGGCTAGGGGGTGCGACACTGAATATTTCTTGGCATGGTGTTTAATTGTTGCGGCCAATAAGAAAGGACTCGCTGTACATCCAAAAGGGATTCTAGTAAACCTGTATACTACCATCTCATTTCTTTCATTGCCTTTTATTCCTTTTACCCAGAAAAACCGTAGGGCGTCCCTATCACTTTCTACAATAGAAATTTGGTGGAAAGCTTTCTCCACGTCCCCAATAACTGCGACCTTATGTTGTCTAAATCTAACCAAAATTTTGAACAATTCAGGTAGCAAATTGGGGCCTGAATCCATACAATCATTTAGAGAGGGTGAGTCTTTAGCATGTGAGGAGGCGTCATTGACAATTCTTAGTTTAGTTGTTTCTCTATTTTCACGAATGACCCCCCGGTGAGGGATGTAATAACAAGGGTTAGGTTCAGTAGAACTTTCAACGTTTTCTACCCTTTCTATTATTCCAGTTCTCAATTGTTCCTCAATTATTTTGTCATATTCCTCTAAATGCTTGGGATTCATTTCCAATTTTTTAACCAAATTAATGGTCCTTCTCTTTGCCACCTCATAATTGTCTCCCATCATATCTCGATTAGGTTTCCAGGGTAGCGTCACTTGGTATCGACCTTCCTTAAACTCAATGTTTTTCTCAAAGGTTTCTAAAACAGCTTCGTGTTCATTTACTTTTGTTTGTTTACTATCATGGATACCAAGTGATTCTAAATTCCAGAAATCTTTCAATTGTTCGGACACTAAAGTTTCTTCCGAGGGGACGGCCACGTGTATCACAGCGATAGTATTGACCCCTGTATTGCCCCCTTCCCCTTCTGATCTACCCTGTACAGTCCATCCCAAAACAGTATTCATTGCCATTAAATCGGGAGATAGGCGTTCCATTTCCCCATTAACTACTCTCCAGAAAAAATCAGCACCTATCAAAACCTCTATAGGGGAATGGGTTCCTTCCTTTTCTTGACTAAATAAGTCTGCCAATTCTAAATTTCTGTTTTTCATTTCCTCTCTAACCTTTTCCCCGGGTACCGCGAAGACGGCCCCGTTTATAGAAGGAGTTTCTAGAGCTATTATTTCGACCATTTCACCTGTTTTGATGTTTTTCAATTCTACTTTTACCTTTCTGCGCGTAGATTGTATTGGCACTGTACTTTCAAATGGGAAAAGGGTCATTCTTTCCGTCCCCACTACTTCTAACTGTAACTTCCGAGATATTTCCTCTTTTATGAAACTTCTGTGGCTTGCGCCGTCTAAGACGCATCTAACACTAACATTGTTTCCTGACTTATCATTGATAAAAGCTCGGGCCGTTTGTAGAAGAACTACACTAGACTCCGCAGAGCCTGTAGCTAGGGTAGCCGAATCCCTGACCTCAGTTTGACCTACAATTTGATTATCAGAACGAGCATTGTTCTGTACGTTGCTTATGGGCATGGAATTAGTATTGGAAACCTGTTTATCATCTCCCTGCTCACATAAACTCTGGTGATGCCTCTTATGGCATTTTCTACAACCTTGCACCCTACCCCTACATTGAAACGAGTTGTGGCCTGGTTTTAGACATAAAAAGCAAAGCTTCTTTTGTCGAGCGATTGCCCTTCTTTCTGTGATTGGAATCTCTTTACATTCATAATAAAAGTGATCCGGATTTTCACAAAATTCACATTTTCTTTGATAACCAGAGCTAACCCTATCATGCACACCCGTATTTAAAGCCGCAGCCGAAAATGGCTTACTAGTGTAATTTTTAACATTTTGTTGTACACTTCTACTTATGGGCTTTTCAATGTTTACATTGGTTTTAACGCTTTGTTGGAGGCCGCTCCTATGAACGGCTAAGGCTCTTTCTCGACATTTAATCTCAGTACTTAAGAATTTAATTACTTCATCAATTTTCCATAGATCTTTTTCTTCTTTATGTCTAGTGTAATTTTCTAAAAGATCTAAAGGAAACAAGCCTCCAACAATGCGAGCGAATAACTCGCCATAACTATCGGTCCATTGACCTTGAGACTTCAAGTTTCTAACTTCTATCTCGCAAGTGACTAAGAGATTTTTAAGGCCCGTTACGTCCGTAGACTTTTGAATTGGGCTCATCTTTAAAAACGCGTTCAACCTATCACTAGCTTGAGTCTCTTTCCCGCCAAAACGGTTAGTTAATATTTCAATTGCTCCCAGATAATTTTGTTCGTTTAAGCTTAGTCCATCTATTTCCGCCTCAGCGGCCCCTTTTAGATATGATTTCAAATAATTAAACTTATCTGTAGCATTTAGTTGTGGGTTGTTGTGGATCGCTCCCTCGAATTGTGTCCAAAAAGCTTGCCACTTGTCCACGTTTCCGTCGAATTTCTTTATTTCTAGCTTGGGTAGTCGCAACGTCGTCCCTGGTTCTTGGCCGTTTCTCGACGATCGTCCTGACGCTGCCTCGATACTTGAGGAACTTTCTACTGTCCGAAGTCGTCCGCTATCCGCTAGGCCTTGCTTCTCCTCGAGGTATTTCTTGGCTCGTGCTCGCCAATGGACCAATCTTTCGCTGTATTTTTCATTTTCTGCTAGCTCATGGTCTAGTTGATCCTCATCTTGGATCAGCCTCAGAATTTGATTGTCCATATCTTCTAGTTTTGGCTCCTTTGCGTCCAGTTGCGCGATAGCGTCACTTAAGGCTTGCTCGTTAATTACCGTAGCCTTTTCTAATTCATCCTTCAGGATATTGCACGCACGCGTGACACCACCACGTAGCGTTGATCTTTGTTTTTCCAAAAGTCTAAGGGTCGCCATTTTCACTGTTTCTAATTTAATCCTATTTACAGTCCTATCGCGATTTAATCCCGGGTTTCGGCACCAAAATAATGTAGATTTTAAAGGTGCGGAATAGCTTTGGGAGAGCAAATAAGCTTTAACTTATACTACCGTGGCGGACTGAAACACCACAGTAGTTTCTTTTCAATTGTTTTAGCGGGACAGGTACGTTTTCCTCGCGTAGTAGGAACGATTTAATAGAATTAATGACGATTTAGTATTTAAATAATAAAACAAAAACAAACTTTATTTTCAGTTAACTAAACTATCCTCTGAAGCTACTTTTAGCTTTCTAAATTATATCAGCAGGACTATTCTAATTATTTCCACGAAGCTTATAGCTTTTCTAAAGTATTTCTACTTTGGAGCAGTGAGCGCGCTTTG
Organism: Phalangium opilio; assembly: GCA_019434445.1. Classification (NCBI taxonomy): domain Eukaryota; kingdom Metazoa; phylum Arthropoda; class Arachnida; order Opiliones; family Phalangiidae; genus Phalangium; species Phalangium opilio. The sequence continues at coordinate 255,246 of JAEQBA010000941.1, forward strand.
CTCCTTCTCATTTCAAGTCTTAGAGAATTCTGTCTCTTTTTTAACAAAATTTTGTTTGGTTCCCCTCGTTTGGGACCCTTTTCCCCTTTTTACCAGTTCCTTTGTGAAGGGTTTTTGGTGACGTATCGGGAAAAATTTGTTTTCCGAAAACATCTACCAACCTATCTCTTTTTATAAACTCTTCACGGTAAATTTCCACAGTTCTATAGAAGGCTTATTTTTCGCTTCTAGGGAAAATCTCTTATCCAAATACAAAAAATTTAAACAAAAATTACATCAAACAATAACCCACAAAATTTACATCAAACAATTAATAACACACTAAATTAAAAACAAAGCACTTATTTACAAAATAACAAAAATTACTAACAAGGTGTACTATACATTAATATACATTTTCACAATTACATTTCGGTTTTTTACAGGGCCTCCTTTCAACATGTCGGTATTTTTAGAAGTTTTGACCTTTCGTCGATTTTACTGATGCTTTGACCTTTAAAGTGTTGATAGATCGTTTGAGATGTTTTCTTAGTGTGTACATGGAAAAAGCAAGGACAGTTGCACTGATTAAAATCAACTCCTTTAAACCTCAGTCGTAATAGAAAACACTTTTCGTTTAAGGTACAGACTAAAATAGTAAAAATGAAACGCGTAGGTCCTCACGGATTCTGAATTTCAGAGCTATAGTTTTTGATAGACCGTAATTTATGCTGAAGCACTCGCTCGCTGTTCCTTCGTCTTCCATTTTTGTTCTTTTAAGCGAATCCATTGCCGAGTACAGCTAAAAAGAAAAGAGGGTAAGAAAGGGTATTCAAGCATTCTACTTGAAATGGAAATATGATTTTTGCCCCTTTTTTCGTCTCAGAAACTGGGTAGACCCCTAAAACAGTGAGAGAAAAAATATTTTCCAACTTTGGTCGAGGAAATTTTTTCATACTCCATTTTTTCTCTCTCTTCCCCGCCTCCCTTGAAAGCGAGTTTTATTTTCTGGTCGAAAGAAGCTAGATTTGGAGGAAAAGCTCTAGAACTGGCGACGACAAATCAAATAACGTTGGGCCTTGGACCAAGTGAAATGCGCTGGGCTTTAGCTTTTTCGATTCTCAGTTTTTCCATGCTCGAGTTGTAATGTAACAGAGAAGTTTAATAGCGTCGTAACCTGTTCTCTGTCTGAATTCAAGATGTCATTTGTCTGTGGATGAAGGAAGCGAGACCCTGTAGTTCCTTTTCTTCGACCTCTAAAGCTAGTCAAACCCAAGGGGGGAAAACCCCACCATGGAAGCGTATGCGGTCACTCGTGAAACATTTTTTTCTAAGGAAATTTTCTCATTCTTTTTAAATATCGATTTTATTTCGGGGAAATTGGTTCATAAATATTGCCTGGAATTTGATATTACGGTGGAGTATTTTATTTTTCTTTAAAGGTCAAAGTTCATTCAAATTAAATTTAAATACTTTTAATACCTTTTTTTTTTTTGCTAACTAAGGTTTTTCTACGAGATGCAACTCAAAACCATTTACTAATCTCACACACATATATACAGGGTGTTTCTGGTAAGTCTGCGTTTATCTTTGGGCGATTTTAAGTCGAAAATGTAACTTCTGTGACATTTTTACGTCCGGGTCACTGTTTTGTAATTAAATTGGAATATTTTACGGATGACCCCTTAAATATAATTAAGAAACTGAAGGACAATGATTTCTACACTTATTAGAGGCACCCAGTGTATACTAAACTTGGTATAGAGTATAGAGTCTCAACGGATATTAACTGCAAAGTTATCTCAAAGTTTATCAAGCACTCAGTGTATACGTATTTAGTTCGGTTCGCATTAATAATGTAGCAGCTTCAGTCGCATCCTATTCGATTTGAAATGACTGTCAAGAGTTTAATGCGAACATAACTTCTTTAACTCGAAGAAACTGCCTATGTTAAGAAACGTAAATTTTGTATTCCCAGCTGTTGAAAAAAGAAGGAAAATTGATTTCTTCTCTGAGTTTAAATATATAGCAACTACAATATATAGCTAAGAATCTATTAGACAACGAAATAAAATCCATGATAAAACAGAACTAAGACCTTCTACAAAACTTGGGCCTTTTTTTCTTCTTCTTGGTTCTTTCTTTCTTCCACAAGACCGCCAAAAAAGAGAGTGCATCTTCGGAGTGTCTTGGGATTTGGGTCTGCAGGAATGGTATACTATAGCGGTGTTATTGTAGTAGAAGATGGGTCCGCCGCGTGTTATTCCATTAGAGAAGCTTCAAATGAAGAAGTATGGTCGCGTTCCGTACTCTCTGGAGTGCTACATCCGAAACTACGAATAAACTCGTTGCTTATCGACAGGAATGAGCTAAGCCTGACACATTCTGCAATTAATATTCTTCTCTCATCGATCCAGCACTAGCTACGGAAACTCCGAAGCTAAGATATTCCCAAATACCCAAGGAATACCTTATGCTCTGATTTAAATCCAACTTTATCTTTGTCTCAGTGGTATTGATTTTATTCTTTACGTCAGCATATTTTCTCATGGTTCAAACCATATTATTCATGGAATCATGGAAAATGCAAAACTACGCGTCGAGGATGTGTAGTGAAATGTTATGGGTTGGTCGTTTGAAGCTCAATATGCTATAATTGATAATCATGTCAAGGCAAAATTAATTTTCATGTTTAGCCAATTATTATTGCAAAAATTCCAGTTTCATCTCCTGCTGAAAATACAAATATGTATCCTGGGTGCTTAGTGTATTTCCTCCTGGGTAAATTTGAAACCAATTTAAATACTGATACGTTGGCCAACATGTCAAATAACCTGAATTAAATTTAATCTTTAGTCATAAACAATTCCAGTTTATGGGACGGGGCTTGCGCATAGCTAGTCTGTTACTGAAAAATGAAATATGTATCCTTGGTGCTTATAGTGTATTTCATCCTAGCTGAAGCTGAAACCAGGTTGAAATCTGATACGTTGTACCACTGAATCCCGACTTTTAAAAGAGTGGGTTGTAGGGATTTCCCTAGTATCCTGACTGAGTGAGTAGGGTATAGCCCTATTACACTAGCTGAATCGATCGTTTTACCTGGTAGAACGTCTCCCTCGAGCTAAGCAAAAGGGATCGGGAGAGCTTCTGCCTTTAATAATTGAAAAGTTTGGTTTCGGTTGAGAGACAATGAGCTAGCCATGTAGAAAAGAGTGGGAAAGGTAGACTGATGGTATACCGGTGAAAAGGAAAGCACTTTACTCGTTTCTAACCTAAGTAACTTCAGTCTAGGCAACGCTGTAGCTTTACCATACACGCGGGAAGGAGCTTCTGCTTTTCTTCATCTACCAACTGGGTATAGAAACAGACTTCTTAAAGGGGAAGTGAATTAAAAATTGAAGTGTGTTAATATAGGAACAAAGAAATGTTGCGACATGATTTAAAACCAAGATGTTGTACACCCGACGCATAATGTTTCACAAAGTATACTTTTCTCATAATTAAAAGAAGAATCTATTAAAAAATTACAATACTATCCTCTTCACCCTCCCTTTAAGAGATAACTCTTGAGGGAAATGGAAAGAAGAATAACTTCTCTTATTCAATTATTGATCAGTGTTTTTTGCCTTTCGCTTTTTTCCGTAATCCGTAGTCGGATTATCTAAGTATTTTATTTTTACTTCTGGGTTTATGGAATTTTGTTACGTAATATTATCTATTATTTATATATAAGCAGGTACTTTTCATTTTGCATCTATAAGTTTAGCAGTTCAAATGGACAATTGGTAAATTGCTATGAGCGATGTTATCCGAATGGTACTCCTATATATGACATGACCTTAGTATTATCCGTTAGTACATGGCAAAGGCCCGGAAGAAAGTATCGGTAGATCATTTGAGGCACTTAAAGTCAGGCAGTCATCCAGATTTCTATACTTAACGTCACGACTGAAGTCTTTTAGCCTTAAGTAAGACAATATCCCATTTTATCCGTTATAAGTATATACTTAATCGATAAAACGTTTTAGGGTTCCTCGATAGTTGCATTATCCTCGCTTGACAATTCGGGAAAATTAGTCTTCCGGAGGGCTCTGTAGAGACCGGTGGTCCCCTTAATTAACCCTTAGACGAAGGCTGCACGACCGGCAAAGTCATTCTACCGATATACGAAAAGTCACGGAAAACCCAGGAATCGAGAAAGTTCATTTTATAAGAGCTCTTTCAGCGTCATTCTTGGGCCCAGTAGAAGGTGGTCATTATTTTCCAATAAA
>JAEQBA010000941.1:264498-279732 GCA_019434445.1 Phalangium opilio
AGATTTCGGATATCAGAAGTCATTAGTTTCGCATAAATCACGTGGCGACCGCGTCCACCGGACAAAATCTATACATATCCCCGAGAACAATGGGAGTTTGATTCTGTCGCTCCAATAGGGTTTTCGGAATTTGGATAGGAACGCGTGTCTCGCGCGATACGAGACTCGTATGTCCAACATTCGGAATCCAGTGCGTCCGCCTCCTCACCTCCCTGAGCTAATCGCTACTGCCGGCCGCTGGTTTCCAACGTTCTTTTACAAATCGGACGTTGAACGCTCTACTGGCGATGGATATTGGGGAGGGCATTTCGGATTGGGGTACCGAAAATCTGATAACTCGCTTAGAAGAGTATACACGCCGGAGTTAGCTCGATGACTCAGGGCTGAAGTACGTATAGGACGAGATCGAGCCAGCGAGAACCGCTAGGTGGACGTAGCGGAGAAGGGAGCAATGTCGCTTCCAGAATAAGAATATATGGAAAAAGAGCTCTATAGTGTTAAGGGTGAATCAAAACAACTGTTCCAGTTCGCGTAGCCCCCAATGAATCTTAGTCACGAAGAAGGTACTGTGAGGGCAAACTTTGAGTCCAGTTTGAGAGAGCGTTGAAAGTAGAGTACTATCACTGTGACACAGTTTGTAGACTATTGCTGCTGGAATTAATGCTTTAGTGTAACAGATTCGATATAGTCTGTGACACTATAGGGTTGTAGAGCCTGTATATCTGGCATAGACTATAGCTATATCGCGAGCGAGATTTAGGGGGGAATAACACCCCGTAATCTCTACAGCAACGCCACTTATCGGATAGCCACGATTCATTCGTAACGCATTATGGATTAATGATTAGATCTGGTCGCGTAGACGGAATTCTGTAGATGGAAGCGAGGGGGGTCCCTAGAACCATACCCAACTTGCTCGCGTGGGACCCAACCGAGCGTTCATTTCCTTCTTGAAGGATGACCACGATTTTGGGGTAGAAATCGCAACGGGCCTTTTTACCACCAACTTAGGAACGTAGCGTGGCTTAGGTTTGAATGTTACTTACGAAACGTATTGTAAAAGTTCGATGATAAGTTGACGCTGCTGGGTTTTTATAAATGATACGATTTTTAAAAGCGCGTACGCTCGAATGGTGTAATGGATGACACTTTTCGGGTACGTCTGTTATCTAACGAGGTTTTAGAAGCAACGAATCCCCTATCTTTTTAACTAAAACGATGAAAAGCTTAGTCGAGTCGGCCGGGGAGTGTGCGCGAAAGAGAAAAAATTAGTACGCGTAATGTAATTGAAACTAAGTAATGGGAAAGGGGTAACTTCGTCATTGCCCGATTTAGCTACAGTCCTTGTGGCGGGGGTAAAGTTTCCCAAAAGCGGAGAAAAGGGGATTAGCTCTTCATCCCATCTCGTTTCTGGGTTTCTAATTTAATCAACGAAAGACCCGTCTTAACCATTTACAGATTTGCATTTCTATGGCTGTGTTATTAATTTTCATAATTTTTTTGTTGTCATTATGATTAATTGAAAATTTCAACAAATTAAATTTATTTGCGTAAAATCGGTAATTTCGGTTCGTGGTGCTGAACGCGTTAGTGCCTAAATTCTGTGTAATCCATAATCTTATAAACTTTATATTATTGCGAACAACGTTTAAGTGGTTAATTATGCTATTTTTTATGGAGTGAGAAAGGAAAATTCATTAAAAAGGCTTTAATTAAATCTTTGTCTCCTTCAATATTGCTCTATGGTGGCAGGCAGATTAGTTTTTTTTAATATCGGTGAATAATACTCTATGAATTAACCACCACGTTGCATCTTTCCGCGTTTATCCAATTTGGCTCGTGACATTATTCTCGACTGCTTAAATTCTTTCGTTTTACAAAATGTCAGAAACTGCAGACGGTATAAAAAGTAGAAAAGTTAGGAAAAAAAGGTAAGAAACTAGACGGTAAAGATTGTATTAGAGAAGAGAAAATAGTGAAGCGGATTCCAGCCGGTATTTCTTCCAGCCGTTTTCCATCGGTATAGTTAATAGACAGCGTTACCGCGTTCTTTTTCAAGGTTCTCTTTTCTTCTACATTCTCGTCTTCCATTCTTTGGCCTCGAATGCTTCTAGTGGCCCGCCTTGATATTTGTGTTCTCGTTTTCGTAAAACTTTTTATTTTTATCCCTTAAAATTCGATTTACTTTGGTTGAGCGTGAGAAGAGCCTAGCCGAAGGGTCCCTTCCCTTATCTCCTCCTAGCAATCCTCCCTCTATTTTTAGTTCTATTTCTTCTCTTAAAGGATACCTCCCCATCCATTATCCGCGTCTTTGTCCGCTCCATTAAGGATAGACCGGCGAGCGAAATCTATTTATAAGGACACTCGGGGAAGCGGTTAACTGATGGGAACTATCCGTGGCTATATATTTTCTACTTCAGAAATGTTAGCACCCTTAACGTTATCAAACTAGAGACTGATCTACGAGTCGGTTTCTTCACAAGGGCAGTAGGCCTAATAGATATGGCGTCGTACGTCCACGTCGTGTTCTAGGTACACCAACTTGTCAGAAGTCAAATACCATTTTTAAATAAGGTCACTTACCTTCGAGTGTGAACTACTGATCTCTTAATTAAATAGTTAATGTTTCATTATAATTTAAATATTTCTGATTCTCCTTGCAAAGTTATGATTCATTGTTGTGTTTCATGGCCTTAAGATATATTGCGAACAATTTTTTTTAAATAAACTTGTTAGCATGTTATGAGGAAGGGCCAACATTCTCGGTACTCTCCCAGTTACATAAATCAAGCTATGGGTTCATTTAAGAGAGGAGAGGCAGGTAAAGAAAAGGCTCATGCAATATTAACGTCTTTAGCCCTCGGCTCCCTCTAGTCTACCTTTAAGCCAACATTATGGACATTGAATAATTTATCGGTCTACTCGACGGGGATCTGGCAGCATAAATTTTGCTAAGCAAAGGCACCTGTTTGCCTATGTCCTCTCGCGTTTGATCTACTAGAGCGGAAGTTGAGTCTTCCTTCGATTTTTGACGATGAAAGCCAGTTGGAATAAGATGAGGAAATCATTTCGCCACTCTCTAGAGCCCCTACAACCATGGTGTCGCCACTAGCCTTAGTACTTATGCGGGTACCCTAATATAATGGGGATGAATCAAGGATAGATGAAACAGCAGGGTTTTGTCTAGTTAAGTTATGCATTACTCGTTTTCAACCTGTTTATGGTGCATTAACTAAGATTTCGAAGATGGTTAGGAAGATAAAAATACTTTCAAAGAACCCAAGACCTAAACTAACACATTAAAATCAATTGTTTTTATAGTTGGGGAATCGATACTTCAACAATCAACCAATATCATGAGTGGAATTGTGGACGACTTAACAAACAAAAACCTATTGATCTCGTGGATAGGCGAGTCACCAAACTGGATGAATGTTCAACTCGTAGATGGTAAATTTAGAAAGCGGTGGGTGAGTCATAAAAAATTTGTATTTATAATATGGAAAAAAGGCCAGGAAGGTAGGCCTCTTTCCAAGCAATTTTGTTGAAACAAACCGATTCCGTTCTCGATCGAGGTATAATTTTACATCGATCGTTGGGTGTAACCTACACAATGAACTTAAAGTGTCGCGAACATTAAGCGTAGCATTATAGTTCACCACTTTAAGTTGAAAATTTAACCCCTAATATAAGGCAGTAACCCACCATACTCACTGTTACGTGAGGAAGTAAATAGACAATCAAGTAAAGTACTAAATCCCTGGTTACATTGCCAATATTACCGTTTGACTCAAAATGCTCCCTATATACCGGACATCAGCATGTTTACTAACACTATAGCTACGATTGACTTTTATGGGGTCCATCAACTTTCATCGCCCCATGTTTTTCCATTTTGACCATGAAGTTATTGGGTCGAAGACACGACCGGTGCCTTTAATGACCATGGTTTAATATTTCATTAGTTGTTCCATCTAGGAGGGGAACCCAAAGTTAGGGTGGTAGAAGGTATAGAGATAATCATGGGCGGTCTTCATAGCGTCTCGGGGATGCTTTCGATCGCGGGAATTATTACGAGGGTCGATGTTCGTTCCCCTTCCCCCCTTTTCGTTATTAATTTTGGACGCGTAAAGCGGCTTAATCGCCAGGGAACTTCGTACCACCACCACCCCTACAACCCCTTCTAAGTTCTATCTGACACGAGGGCTCTCGGGGTAGGTGGACTAGTCGATACCAGCGTTTCTGGGTTCGCCTCGAACTTTATTTTGACCAAATTAGATATAATACTTTGGAAACAAAAGGTGGTAGTTACAAAGTTGATGAATGCACCTAGGCTATTGTCGTGTGATAATGAAAATTGTGCTCGACTACTAAAATATGTTATTCTGCTTGCCCGTGAACTTTAGTCTTACGGTATGGTTCTAAAATCAATAAATATTGACGTATCTAAGTGTTTGTTGGTAGCGCATCGAACACTATACTGGCAAGTGTAAAATACCCACGGAGTTACTTCCCCATCATAGCCTGTCTTACTTCTATAGTCTTCCTAGCTTATTGTGATCTTCCGTGCCATTAATCATTGAAGAAGTCTTCTTGAAGAGGTAGTTTTTGGAATTGGCTTTGACTAGACGATCATAACTGAGGCTGGGGAACATCCTGGGTGTACTTTGGGTGATCTTCTCTCCCTGCATGTGTACCGTAATGAGATTAAGCTTATAACGAGCCCCGTATTCTTCTCTCGGGCAGGGGGTACTAACTGGCTCACTCTCCACCGCCTAGCTTTCCTCGCAAAGTACCTTCTTGAGTCAAGGCGTATACTTCTTTGCTTCGCGCGAGATTTTTGACGATCCAGGTTCTGGACGCCATCTCTACTTCCCTGACGCTACTTCAGACTAGAGTGACTCGAATATATTCTCCCCCAAAAGTCCTTCTATTATGAAAGAGAATTGACTAAGACACGGGGGCTTTCTCGAAGCTTTGGAAATAATATTTTCTCGACAAGAAACGTACCCGCCTTTTTCCCAAGTCCCACGAGTGTTTCATCGCTTGGCGCGCGTTGAGCTGTACTCCTATTATCCCCTCATATTGATATTGAATTTGCGATGGGGGACTGACGATATACTGTTTTATAACACCAAAGCCTTAATACTTATGTCACCCAACGGTGCTGTTATTCTATTTTACTTCATCGTAAACCTAGACGTCCCACTCTATCATTCAAAAGACAGTTTCCATGCTCGCAAAATGAATAAACTTATATCTGACGCTGTAATCTATTCACTGCTTGAATTTAAAGTTATTGGTGCACATTTCTTCCAAATTTATTAAGAAATCAGTACTTGGATTTAATAAGCAAAAAATATCATTACCGAATTTGTATCTAGAATATATCTCTGAACGACAAATCTACTTCGTGCGGTTAAATTAATACATCAGGGACACTTCGAAGAAAAAAATATGATCCTTAGAAATATTAATCCTCTATGCAAATTTAATACTGGTATAATGAATAACAATTTCTGAGGAAAAAACTTGGCTCGTTGCATAAGGTAACCTTTACATTTACAGTTTTTTTAGGTAGCTTAAATCTAGCTACCATTACTTTTTACCAAACTTTCCGTGTTCACTTAATTGGGTACTTTTTTTTGGCTATACTCGAGTAGTTTTTCGACGGTACTTTATACCCTTTAAATAACTACCATTTCATATCGATTTGGCTTGTCCTAAAGCAACTGCACTTTGCCGATGGCTTAACCCTAATATGTTACTTGGCGCGGAAGTTTAAAATTGAGTCATTTTCACGTTAGAAAAAAATGTATGACCTAGATTCTATGGGCTAAAGCATCCTTTTTTTGCGCTAATCTTGAACCTAAAACTTTTTTTTGGCAATATACGAGCCCTTGGAATTGACTTTGCGAACCTAAATAAGTTCGTGGTACCGGAAAGATGAACGGTTACGATTAAAGAAAATGGGTATATAGGTGCACGAAAAACTCTTTGTTCTTGTAGATAGGAGAAGGAAAATGGCGAAGGAATAGTTGCATACTAGGAAAGGGTGAAGTTTCTCAAAGGGTTGACGTATTTCTCTTGAGAATGAATGCTCTTTCAGAGGTTAGAAGTGACGGTACCAGTATACCATCTCTATTCTTTCTTTCTTTCTTTGCAAGGCTATCGTAGCACTCTTTCGGTTACTAGGGATTCGACGAAAGCTCGACCGCTTTCGGAAGCAATCAAGCGAACCTGAAACCGCAAACGCCGAATGATGTCGTGCCTTAAGTCGTAGCCAGGCTGTTGACTAGGTGCAGCCAACCACTCTCAACCTCCTGAGTCGACCAGATTTCTTTTCTTTTTTCTTTTCACGTATATATCTCTGGGACTTAGTTACTCTTTCGAGCATGAGTAGGTATCGTGATAATAACTATCGACTGAGTACGCACTTTCGGTTTTACCTCTCAATCGGTGTCCGCGTAAAAGCCATTAGAGTGCCATCGCGCGGGTAAAAGTCCCCGTATCTTTTTTTTATTCCCTATATATACATTAAGGCTGAGAGCCTTTAATAACTCAAAATCAGAGTTTTACAAAGTATAAACTTCATTAAGGCGCATAGTTTCAGCTATAAACAAATGTTAAAATTCATGAAATCCAAAAATTGTATACTACTTGAGCTTGTCCTTTCCAGAATTTTAAGTATAAGTTGAACTTTTATTGGAAAAAGAGTAACTATGTTTGACATTCCTGCATCGTGGGAAAGGTATACGGAAAGTTTTCTAAAGCTATTAGTCGCGAGTGTCGGCCCTATGACTAGTGTCAGAGACAGAGAGGGCATGTGTGAGAGAAGAGTGGTAGCCTTATGAATTTTTCATAACCGTCCAGGACCATCCAGGCATTAGAAGTTCTCCATCTACCCTTTCTATTCTTTCCCAGACTTTAAAAGGAATTTTCAAAGCGTTTCTCATTCGCTCGCGGTGAACAATATTCCTCCCCACACCGCACTGTCCTTAAAACTCCGCACTTTGGTTTTGGTCAAAGCCGCGGAACTTTGCCTCTGCTCGGACGCTATATTTTGGAATTTATTCCCTGCCCTGGAAAATTTTACCTTTAGTATAGTCGGAGTTTTAATGAAACTTTACTAGAAGTTAAACCGTCTTTACGGTATAAAAGCGATATTTTAAAAGCAGTCCAGAGCCTCTGGGAAACTGTGCGACGGAGGGTGGTAAACCTCGGAATCTTTTCAAAGATTCGCTCTTGGCTACCTTTAATATTAAATTAGTAAATCAGGCGAAGCGTACTGGGTATCGTCGGTGTAACTATCCCGGATTATGGCGCGACCTGGGGTCTGGCTCGCGGAAAAGGACAATCAAGATTCATTAGAAAAGAGGCGGCGACCATTCTTCCCTCCTATTATGGCAATGAAACCCTGGATACAATGTCTCTCTTCTTCGTGAGCAAAAATAAAACCCGGGGAGTCGTATTAGACTATTTATTCTCTCACCCACGGTGGTTTTCGACACGCCACTGCCTGGCTGGAGATTCCAATATCGTGGAGTAGCCTCATCCGACTGTAATAAAAAAGGGGTGACACCTATATCTAGTATATCATTGCGGCGTCTACATAGGTGTGTCCTGTAGCTATAGCTATAGAGTCGTCCCGCGGCGACCCAAGATATTCCCAACTCTTTCATCATTAATCTTTATTTTGGATGAAGGATTTAACCCCTCGCGGTGTGGTGCGCGCTCCAGGAATAGTAGTGTAGTCTATTAACATTTGAACCGTGCACTGCCGCCGTCTTGTCTTAATTAACTGCTAGTTAGCGAAGGGCTTTGTTTCTTTTCCTTCAAAAAATATAACTTGAAATTGCCATAAATCCAGAACTACAAGAAAGAATTTTTCAATGGAGCTCTTTGATAGAATCAGTAGGCCCTTTAGTAAAATGGTGTGAAGTATTGGTTATATTATTATTATTATTATTATTATTATTATTATTATTATTATTATTATTATTATTATTAGTTCCTGATTCGTGCATTTTTGAACACTACTTAAAAGTTTGGCTGAAGCCCGAAGTAAGATATCCTGAAAAGAACCGAATAAATCTTCAACTATACGTATCCTATACCAACTTAAACATCCATACATACAGTTGCTAATCTATTCGGTAACCCATGGAAACCAAGTTTTCCGGTGAGAGAGAGAGGGACCAACTCCAACGCCAAGTGTGTATCCACGCGGTATACTCCTTCACTCGTTGGATTGCTACAGCTCTAGCTGCTGTCCTCTTCCTTTTCTCAATCCTTATCTCACTTCCTCCTTTGCAAATCATAAATTTTTGAATTTGCCAAGCTCAAGGCTAAAAAGGAGGCAGCCTGGAGGAGTTAGTAGTATAGGTGGTAGCGGTTCAGGAACCAGGGGAGAAAATTGTTGGCGCATGTCGTGGTGTGCGGCTCGCGGGGTTGTCGCTGGAGCGTGGAGACCTCGGTGCGCCCGCCATCTTCGCCGAAACTCCTTCTCTTGGATCAACACCGAATGATTCATCAAAAAATCTGTTTATACTAATCCGATTAAACTCGGTTCGCTCGCTTCCCGGGGTCTCTTCCTAACTTCCCTAACTCTACTTTCCAGAGATAGCAAACCGAATTACCTCCACCCCCTGCTGCTTCGGTATAAACGCGTTTTATTTAAATTCAAAATTTACAATGTTATAACCCATCTTTCGCGTCGTGGGCCTCTTCTAGATTCCCCGGACATGGAGTACGTAGATATTTTGGAGGGGGCACCCTTAACGAATTTCAATCCCCTGAGCGACGTCCTTAAACTGATCGAATTGCTCGAATTGCTAACGCGTCGCGCCGCCGCGGACATTGACAACGTTCACCATATACGTCGGCAGGGAAAATCCCCATCGTTTGGTCAAAATTATATCGGATTATGCAATATCTCGCAGGACGAGTTAGGGTTTAACGCGAGTGTAAACCCTTTGGGGTCTAGTGCTAGATTATTCTTGTTAAGCTTACATGATTCCGATGTTTAGAGTATTTTCAATATTTCCTCTTTGGGACGCGTTTAAGAGGAGCCACTTTTGTTAATATTTGCCCTATCCGAAACGTACTGATTCTCATGTCCTAGTAATGTGCTCACACGTGATTTTGAGAACTTCCCCATATTCTCTTAATTCAGTCACTGATAGTTCCTAAACTTTTCGAATGTATAGTGATTACAGTGATTGGAGTCTAGAGCGCACTAAGCGGTAGTCATTCCGTAACGGAACTAGATGTTATTTAAGCGATTTTGCGTCCTGTTCGACGCCCTTGCTCAGTTCCTCTATTCCTTCCTTTCGACGTTAAGACAAAAGCGTTCCCCCACGATTCTTCCTGGGTCTCCTCTTCCGCGAGAGAGGGTGTACTAGAGTAGCCCCGGAGTAGCCTGAGGAAACGATCTTTATAAGAAAACTGGAAGGGAAGGAAGAAGACGATACAGTCCGCTCTCTCTTAATTCTTATTGGTAGTCGATAGGTCGAGACGGTGATGCCTGCAGCTGTCTAATATTAGGCTATCACTCCCCTAGGTGGTTCATATAGGAATGTCGTGGGGACTGAGTTTCTAGCGCCAATTAAGTGTAGCAAAATAGTATCCAAGGCTTAACGTATAAGCCTTTGCTAAAACCTAACTCATTTTGTCAGACGTTTTAATGTTTTTATTGTTTATTTTTTTGGCTCGTGTCAGTTAAACGGTCCATGGCATTCTCATGTGATGTAATCTCGAGGGTATTTGTTATTTTGCCTTTGCTTTATTGAAGGCGCTTGAAAAAATAATGCGCTATGGTTTTCCACCAGGTTTTTTGAAGTTCATAGATGGTGCTTTTGTAAAGAGCCTATTATTCTTAGCTTCCATCTCGTAACAAGTGAAGCCTTTCTATCCCCACTGGATCATTTTCCATAAAAAAGGCCCTGCTCACGCTAATGGTAGTTGTAGAGACTCACGAGCTGGCGTATAAGTCTGAGCTCTGTTGTACTCAGAAATGAAATCTTTTTCCTCTCGCGCCTACATACAGACCAACAAAGGCCCTACAAAGTCACGAGCGCCATCTACTAGATTCATCTAGGCAAGGGCGTTCCGGACGCTTAGCGTAACATTCGAAACGATTCATTAGACTACCCAAGAGAGGAAAAAGGAAAATTTAGGAAAGTTTTGCGAGTTACTGAGGGCCTTCCATTTTCCACCTTCCTAATGTCAACTGGCTCCCGCTATGGAGCCAGGCTTCTTATGAGAGTAGATAGAAATCTTCAATTTACCCTCTTTTTGTTTCGTAAATTTTCTCTGGGGTATCCTAAAGGGAAGATGAAAGCCATTCAGTATTTCGTGAAATGTGTGAAGTTTAATAGGCTTATAAAATGTGAAGTCCTGAAAAAATTGCGCAAAAACCAATAGTAGAAAAAGATTTATAGTGGACGAGTCAGAACGTTTTCTATAGCTTTAACCTCTCTTTTACGGTTTATGCGTTTAAGTTATTCTTGCCTTTTGTGTGGGTTTTATCTAAATACACGCTTGTAACACGATAAGGCTACCACAGCAAATTTATCGCGACGTGGCTTTATCGACAAGGTGAATAATGCGAATAATTACATCCCAATTTACTTTCAACGCTTAAGATAAGCTTTATTTCCTTTAATTAAAACACTCTGTAGACAAATTATATTTTATAGGAGAGTCTCGGAGCTACGGTTTTTCTTATCTTGATTCGGTTGGGTTTTGGAGCTCTGAGCAAAATCGTGACCCTCTCTCTCTCTCTTTGTAGAGTTCGTACAGTCTTTACCTATATTCTAGGCCTTGGCTTTTTTCAAATCCCGAGCACGTCTCGGGCGGAGGGGGTGTGACCCTGATATGGGTTAGAAATCCGGCAGTACGCGCTGGGAGTGTTAAATTCGATATAATAATGCAACTTAATTGTATGGGCCTTTCCTTCTTCATTCGATTCGTATTGAGGGAATTCTCTCATGTAAAAAAACTCCAGAGACTAGATTATATATTGAAAGTGTACAGTGTGGAACAGATCAAACTAACTTTTAACTCTAGTATAATGTTGACATTTGAGTTCGGCCTGCAGGTCGGTGTCACGTGATTTCTAAGTTAAAATAATTAATGTTTGACGTCAGGGGTGACGGTATCTACAACTCCTCCCTTTTAATTCAATCAGATAGTCCCAGAAAATGGCCTGTTAAAGAATTGAAAGTAGAGGAAATTTATATATTCCTAGTTATACTGAAAGTTTCTCCAGTATTTATATGTCCCACTTTGGGTGTTAGCTGCAATCAACTAAGAAATAGTGTCCCAAATATTTGAATCCTCATGCACGTAAATATTTAATAAAAAACAATTTATTCCATATTAAATTCTTTTAGGAATTAATAAATGCTCTAACATCCCAAGATCAATTCCTTAAATAATTTCTTTCTACTACTCTTCTTTCGACCGTATACACTTTTAAAAATCTGCCAAAGCATTTGACAAGCGCGAGTTGAATTGGGGTCGGCGGAAACATTTTTTACGTTACTCTTTAACTTTTTCTTGTTTTGCCGTCAACAAATCAAGCGGGGAGGCCTTGGTAATATATTTCATATATACGTATTGGTTAGGGTCGAGGAGAAATAATTTTTCTTTTCCTTACGAATGTCAAATGGTATAGTAAGAAAGAAATGTTTCTTCTTTTCCCCCTTTTTGCTTGGTTGCTAGACATTGCGTTGCAATTTCTTGAAGTCGTACGCGCAATGTTTGGAAGAAGAAAATATTTTTGCATGAGACGCTATTGAGTGTCAACAACACTACCGGAACGCTTTTTCCTCCCCCTTTCTCCACTTTTCAAGTTTTTCATTTTTATGTCAATGACAGAAATAGTTTATTGTATTACTCGATTGAAATTCTGTAGAGGGGTTTTCCATTTAAAAGGCCGCTACGAACTGTATACACCCAATACTATTTTATTTTATTTTTTTTAGATATGTACCTTTCAGTTTTTCGCTAAGCTCTGTGATTGGTTGAAATTGCCTGTTGTTGAAATAAGATTAAGAATTATGTCAAATTACATATTTTGCTTTATTATTTCAACTCGGTTTCACATCTGAAATATGCCAATTAAAATTAAACCAAAAATGTAACATTTAATTATTTATTTATACTTCAAAGATAAAATATTGTGTTATGGTAAAAACCCAAATTTTATTACCTTGATTTATTAATCGAGTAATAAAAGCAAATTTTCCGTTAATGTATCTCAAGTATTATTGCCCATTTGATATTTTATGGGTAATACATTTTTCTTTATTTCCCCGCCTCATGTAATGCGTATAAATATTCTATTAATATAATTTTATCAGCATTTTCATATTTAAATATATACATTTAACGTGTGTTGTATATAAGAAAATATATATATATTTTTATATATATCTAACTTCCAAGAATATTTTCTTTATAGAGATAAAAGGTGTGGTTCACGTACTGTTTTTCTGCGAAATGTTAGACTTATAAAATATGAATGGCTAGTACTCTAGCTATAGCTAACCCCAAGGCCTTACTCTGGGAAAAGCAACGCTAAGAAACCGATAAAAAACAAACCCATCCGGCTTATTTACGACTTATTGATGTGTAGAAGCATATTTTTTCTTCTCCTTCTTCTCCTTCTATGGCAACCGAGCCTCTACTCTTTTATCTTTCTGTATAACTCAAGACGTACTTGTACTGGCGATCAGTAAGTTGCCAAGTACTTTCCTTCTGTATTGATTACTATTGGGCGCAATCGAATGGCTGTATATTCTCTCTTTCAAAAAAAAAGCATTTTTTTCTGCTTTGTTCTTATATTTATTGTAGGGTTCTTAAATAATAAGAGTTATCATAAAAGATTTCTAGAAAATAAATTCATTTTTATTTTATTTGTATTGCGTTAAATATTTCAAATATATAAAATATGCGAGCATGGGTGTGCTGCGGGTAAAGTGTTTTACAGGCGCTATTAGAAAATACATGGGATTCACTGCCCCTAAATGGGGGCTTCTCTTAAGAAGCCATAATGTTCAGTAAACACGAGTGTTTTGACAGACAACCAAAGGGAAGCGAAATTTAAGTTCTTAAAATTAAAATAATTAGAATTAATGTATACTGTACTGCGGAGAATACTTTGATAATTATAATGCAACAATTTATAATTAATTAGTTTGACGAATTTAATTAATAATATGGCAAAATGAAATTTAATTAACATTAATAAGATTCCGTGGGTTGTTTAACAATTATAAATACATAATAGTAGTAAGTTGAAATTAAGTGAAGGTTGAATTCCAGCTTATTTATAGAGAAAACTACTGTAATATTAAACAATTGTAGTGTATACAAAGAAAAGTAATTTATATGGCCTATTTCATTCATAGACTTATATAGATCAATTTTTAGACAACAACAGACCCCGGAAAATCTAGTAGATGGTGGAAAACTCTATTTCCAGTTTCTAATGAACCGAATTCGCCTCATCTCTACAAAATCAGAAAGGGGAAGGAAGAGTTGGAAAGAGCGAGGAAGATGCTGGGCAAGAGTTAGTAGAGGGATGAAATCTGGCGTAGATGGGGAAGGGGATAGTGTAGTAGTACAAATACTATTCCATAGGGGGAGCTAGTTCTTATCGTTGACGCTAGCAAGTCCTAGGGAAGAAGCTCTCGGGATGAGCAAAGGGAAAAATGGAGGGATAGTAGAGGGCAGACCGATTGAATGATCATCTCTGCCAAGGATCGAGGCGCGTAGTCTCTCGCTTCCTCTGGTGATTACACCCTGAAGCTGAATCGAAGCTCATTTCTGTCGTTTTTATCACGGAGATGAATCCGTGGAGGAGAAAAAAATCTCTACCTCCCTCGCTTCTTTTACTCTTCCAACACCACCATCACATCTGTACATCAGTATGACATGCCAATGTACTGTATGATGGACCAGAGTTATTATTGGACATGGGGAAGACCTGGCCTATTTCCCCAACGTGCTTACATGCCTTGAGATTTCGGAAATTGCTTGAAAATTGCCTCGAGGAGTCATGGGATAAGCGTAAATAGAGAAGATAAACTATTTGTGACTTAAAAATACATTTATTTCGTTTAAAAACGTATTCCTAGTTTAGACATCTCTTATTTGCATTTGTTTTTTAATTCTTCAAAATATGGTTAAGTTAAAGCTTTTATAAACACAGTTATTAAAAAGTGTGCTCAGACTAAAGCAACGAAGAAAAATGCTGAGCAAATAATGAGGAAGCTCAAAATGTAATTAGTAAGAAAAGTAGTCAATTAAGATTTCCATCTAACACTTAACACGCGAGATTGAAAAAAAGAAAGAAAACAAGCATTACTTATTATAACGACTTAATCTATTACTTTCCGTGATAAATCCCATTCCCATAAGATCTCCTTCCAAAAGAAAAGGAAGAAAATGGATAAGGAAATAATTTTCCATCCCATTTTTACTCTTTACCCCTCTTACTCTTCGCCTTCCCTATTTACCCAAATTTTTTATACATACAGAGTTATTTCCCGTCCTTTTTTTACGTCCCTCAATTTTTGCATATTTTATATAACCTTCCTTTTAGAGTTTTACCAATGGAAGGGGCCATAGGACGAGGCATTAGGAACGAGGGGTAATTTTCGAGTTTTTGGACAAACTCCAACATCAGATAGAGTCGAAAAAGGGCCACGTTCCTACCACCCTAACAAGTTGAGTAAGGCTTATTTGAAACCCTGCCTTGTACCTTTCTTTGGTTGAATCAAACCTAGCTTCGGAATAAATGTTTCACGAGGTTTACCAATTACAGTTCTTATTCGAATATTAGTCGTAGTCAAAAGTGTTACTGAAGGTGATATCTATATTTAATTCATTGAACGCGTTCAGAGCAATAAACCATAGCACCTTACGAGGCTAAAAAAAGCACCAGGGATGCTAGCTTGAACTGATCGATTCTTACATTGGTGCAGAACTGGAGCATATCCCGCGTATCGCGTCATTATCTTTCTGAAAGTAGGAGGAGAGAGAGAGAAAAAAATTGGTGGTGCTCCTTTTATTTGGCATCCCAAAAATTGAAGGCTCCAGGGGGAGAACCGTGGTAAAAAAAATTTCGGTACAGGGTTTTAAAAAGCCGCGTTATCTGTAAAAATGTAATTTTTAGTGGCACGGTTTTTAGTAAAATTAAATGCTCCGTATAAAAGGCTGTAA
>JAEQBA010000942.1:0-17392 GCA_019434445.1 Phalangium opilio
GCTAAACGAAGCTAAACGAAGCTAAAAGAAGCTAAGCGAAGCTAAACGAAGCTAAACGAAGCTAAGCTAAACGAAGCTAAACGAAGCTAAGCTAAGCGAAGCTAAACGAAGCTAAAAGAAGCTAAGCGAAGCTAAACGAAGCTAAGCTAAACGAAGCTAAACTAAGCTAAACGAAGCTAAACGAAGCTAAGCTAAGCTAAACGAAGCTAAACGAAGCTAAGCTAAGCTAAACGAAGCTAAACGAAGCTAACCTTAACGAAGCTAAACGAAGCTAAACGAAGCTAAGCGAAGCTAAACGAAGCTAAACTAATCTAAACGATGCTAAACGAAGCTAAACTAAGCTAAACGAAGGTAAACGAAGCTAAGCTAAGCTAAACGAAGCTTAACGAAGCTAAGCTAAGCTAAGCTAAGCTAAACGAAGCTAAACGAAGCTAAGCTAAACGAAGCTAAACGAAGCTAAACGAAGCTAAGCTAAACGAAGCTAAACGAAGCTAAGCTAAACGAAGCTAAACGACGCTAAGCGAAGCTAAACGAAGCTAAACTAAGCTAAACTAAGCTAAACTAAGCTAAACGAAGCTAAACGAAGCTAAGCTAAACGAAGCTAAACGAAGCTAAATGAAGCTAAGCTAAACGAAGCTAAACGAAGCTAAACGAAGCTAAATGAAGCTAAGCTAAACGAAGCTAAACGAAGCTAAGCGAAGCTAAACGAAGCTAAACGAAGCTAAACGATGCTAAACGATGCTAAACGAAGCTAAACGAAGCTAAACGAAGCTAAGCTAAGCTAAAGGAAGCTAAACGAAGCTAAACGAAGCTAAACGAAGCTAAACGAAGCTAAGCTAAACGAAGCTAAACGAAGCTAAGCGAAGCTAAACGAAGCTATACGAAGCTAAACGAAGCTCAACGAAGCTAAGCGAAAGTATTCGAAGCTAAACGAAGCTAAACGAAGCTAAGCGAAGCTAAACGAAGCTAAGCGAAGCTAAACGAAGCTAAACGAAGCTAAACGAAGCTAAGCGAAGCTAAACGAAGCTAAACGAAGCTAAACTAAGCTAAACGAAGCTAAGCTAAACGAAGCTAACGAAGCTAAGCTAAACGAAGCTAAACGAAGCTAAGCTTAACGAAGCTAAACGAAGCTAAACGAAGCTAAGCTAAGCTAAAGGAAGCTAAACGAAGGTAAACGAAGCTAAACGAAGCTAAACGAAGCTAAACGAAGCTAAACGAAGCTAAACGATGCTAAACGAAGCTAAACGAAGCTAAACGAAGCTAAACGAAGCTAAATGAAGCTAAGCTAAACGAAGCTAAACGAAGCTAAGCGAAGCTAAGCGAAGCTAAACGAAGCTAAACGAAGGTAAACGAAGCTAAGCGAAGCTAAACGAAGCTAAACGAAGCTAAACTAAGCTAAACTAAGCTAAACGAAGCTAAACGAAGCTAAGCTAAACGAAGCTAAACGAAGCTAAGCTAAACGAAGCTAAGCTAAACGAAGCTAAACGAAGCTAAACGAAGCTAAGCGAAGCTAAACGAAGCTAAACGAAGCTAAACGAAGCTAAACGAAGCTAAACGAAGCAAAACGAAGCTAAACGAAGCTAAGCGAAGCTAAACGAAGCTAAACGAAGCAAAACGAAGCTAAACGAAGCTAAACCAAGCTAAACGAAGCTAAGCGAAGCTAAACGAAGCTAAACGAAGCAAAACGAAGCAAAACGAAGCTAAACGAAGCTAAACGAAGCTAAACAAAGCTAAACGAAGCTAAACGAAGCTAAGCTAAACGACGCTAAACGAAGCTAAACGAAGCTAAAGGAAGCTAAGCTAATCGAAGCTAAACGAAGCTAAACGAAGCTAAGCGAAGCTAAACGAAGCTAAACGAAGCTAAACGAAGCTAAGCGAAGCTAAACGAAGCTAAACGAAGCTAAACGAAGCTAAACGAAGCTAAGCGAAGCTAAACGAAGCTAAACGAAGCTAAACGAAGCTAAACTAAGCTAAACGAAGCTAAACGAAGCTAAACGAAGCTAAACGAAGCTAAACGAAGCTAAGCTAAACGAAGCTAAACGAAGCTAAGCGAAGCTAAACGAAGCTAAACGAAGCTAAACGAAGCTAAGCGAAGCTAAACGAAGCTAAATGAAGCTAAACGAAGCTAAACTAAGCTAAACGAAGCTAAACGAAGCTAAACGATGCTAAACGAAGCTAAGCTAAACGAAGCTAAACGAAGCTAAACGAAGCTAAGCTAAAAGAAGCTAAACGAAGCTAAACGAAGCTAAATAAAGCTAAGCTAAACGAAGCTAAACGAAGCTAAATGAAGCTAAGCTAAACGAAGCTAAACGAAGCTAAGCGAAGCTAAACGAAGCTAGACGAAGCTAAACGATGCTAAACGAAGCTAAACGAAGCTAAGCTAAGCTAAGCTAAACGAAGCTAAACGAAGGTAAACGAAGGTAAACGAAGCTAAACGAAGCTAAACGAAGCTAAACGAAGCTAAACGAAGCTAAACGAAGCTAAGCGAAGCTAAACGAAGCTAAACGAAGCTAAACGAAGCTAAGAGAAGCTAAGCGAAGCTAAACGAAGCTAAACGAAGCTAAACGAAGCTAAGCGAAGCTAAACGAAGCTAAACGAAGCTAAACGAAGCTAAACGAAGCTAAACTAAGCTAAACGAAGCTAAACGAAGCTAAACGAAGCTAAGCTAAACTAAGCTAAACTAAGCTAAACGAAGCTAAACGAAGCTAATCGAAGCTAAACGAAGCTAAACGAAGCTAAGCGAAGCTAAACGAAGTTAAACGAAGCTAAACGAAGCTAAACGAAGCTAAGCGAAGCTAAACGAAGCTAAATGAAGCTAAACGAAGCTAAACTAAGCTAAACGAAGCTAAACGAAGCTAAACGATGCTAAACGAAGCTAAGCTAAACGAAGCTAAACGAAGCTAAGCTAAAAGAAGCTAAACGAAGCTAAATGAAGCTAAGCTAAACGAAGCTAAACGAAGCTTAATGAAGCTAAGCTAAACGAAGCTAAACGAAGCTAAGCGAAGCTAAGCGAAGCTAAACGAAGCTAAACGAAGCTAAACTAAGCTAAACGAAGCTAAACGAAGCTAAACGAAGCTAAGCTTAACTAAGCTAAACGAAGCTAAACGAAGCTAATCGAAGCTAAGCTAATCGAAGCTAAACGAAGCTAAACGAAGCTAAGCGAAGCTAAACGAAGCTAAACGAAGCTAAACGAAGCTAAGCGAAGCTAAACGAAGCTAAACGAAGCTAAACTAAGCTAAACGAAGCTAAATGAAGCTAAACGAAGCTAAACGAAGCTAAGCTAAACTAAGCTAAACGAAGCTAAACGAAGCTAAAGGAAGCTAAGCTAATCGAAGCTAAACGAAGCTAAACGAAGCTAAGCGAAAGTATTCGAAGCTAAACGAAGCTAAACGAAGCTAAGCGAAGCTAAACGAAGCTAAACGAAGCTAAACTAAGCTAAACGAAGCTAAACGAAGCTAAGCTAAACGAAGCTAAACGAAGCTAAGCTCAACGAAGCTAAACGAAGCTAAGCGAAGCTAAACGAAGCTAAACTAAGCTAAACTAAGCTAAACGAAGCTAAACGAAGCTAAGCTAAACGAAGCTAAACGAAGCTTAGCTAAACTTAGCTAAACGAAGCTAAGCGAAGCTAAACGAAGCTAAACGAAGCTAAACGAAGCTAAACGAAGCTAAATGAAGCTAAACGAAGCTAAACTAAGCTAAACGAAGCTAAACGAAGCTAAACGATGCTAAACGAAGCTAAACGAAGCTAAACGGAGCTAAATGAAGCTAAGCTAAACGAAGCTAAACGAAGCTAAGCGAAGCTAAACGAAGCTAAACGAAGCTAAACGAAGCTAAGCGAAGCTAAACGAAGCTAAACGAAGCTAAACTAAGCTAAACTAAGCTAAACGAAGCTAAACGAAGCTAAACGAAGCTAAGCTAAACGAAGCTAAACGAAGCTAAGCTAAACGAAGCTAAGCTAAACGAAGCTAAACGAAGCTAAACGAAGCTAAACGAAGCTAAGCGAAGCTAAACGAAGCTAAACGAAGCAAAACGAAGCTAAACGAAGCTAAACGAAGCAAAACGAAGCTAAACGAAGCTAAGCGAAGCTAAACGAAGCTAAACGAAGCAAAACGAAGCTAAACGAAGCTAAACGAAGCAAAACGAAGCTAAACGAAGCTAAACGAAGCTAAGCTAAACGAAGCTAAACGAAGCTAAGCGAAGCTAAACGAAGCAAAACGAAGCTAAACGAAGCTAAACGAAGCAAAACGAAGCTAAACGAAGCTAAACGAAGCTAAGCTAAGCTAAGCGAAGCGAATCCACTCTAAACCACTCTAAACCACTCTAGCCACTCTAAACCACTCTAAACCACTCTAAACCACTCTAAACTACTCTAAACCCTCTAAACCACTCTAAACCACTCTAGCCACTCTAAGCTAAGCGAAGCCACTCTAAACCACTCTAAACCACTCTATCCACTCTAAGCCACTCTAAGCCACTCTAAACTACTCTAAACCACTCTAAATTACTCTAAACCACTAAGCTAAGCGAAGCGAAGCTAAGGGAAGCTCTAAGCGAAGCTACGTTTCCTTGTAAAAACCATGAGTTTCATCGAGTTTTCTGAGTTTCATCGAGTTTTCGGTAGATTTATGCAAATGAGTATTCTTGTAGCAAACTCTTGAAAATAGTGGTGGATGGGGAATTTTATGCAAATTGGTATATTGGCTGCAAACCATTGAAAATACTGGTTTTATGCATGAAAAAGTTTTTTCAGAATTTATGCAAATTAGTATTTTGGAAGCAAACTTTTGAAAATGGCGGCCTTATGCAAAAAAATTGGTTTGCTGTAAACTTATGCAAATTAGTAGGGTCGAATATTCGGTTTTATTGAAAAAATCGGCTGCTAGACCATAGCCCACTCGATCACGCACATACGGACGCAAGCTGCTCGCATCGGCGGGTGGGTAAAAATTATTTGAAATACGTCACTGGCACCACGTGACGCCAAGATACTGCAACGGTTGCAGACAGTAGGCACACTGTCGTACAGAAGCTTAAATTTTTAGATCTTTTATTCTTTTTTGTTTATGGTTAGTCCACTGCCGTCATTTAACTACTTCGACCCCAAACATCTAGTTCTTTCTGTTACCACCCTTTACCCATTCCATTGTTAAAAGAGCATTCGAAAATCATTCAGTAAGAATGTAGTCATCATTTTGATGAACCGCGCGGTTCAGGACTTCATAATGTTTAGTTTCTTTATAATTTAAATTACGGAATGAAAGTTCAAGAAGTTTTTGATCCACCAAATTATGTCTTCTAATTTAAATCAAGTTAAAGTTAGTCTGCAACCGAAGGATGAAAGATAACGGCACAACCAAGAAAGTAGCTGGGTAATATGATAGTTTTTAACACTAATTGTGACTTCGGTCCGATCCTTTTTTTATGGATTGACTGAACGCCTTTGTAATCGGAATGAGTTCCCATGCGGACGAGAAGAAACTCATAGTAAAATTTAATTTCATTATAATACAAAGACTCCACATGGAGTAGGACTCGTCACCTAGTCCTTGTTTTCGCAGCGCCAATTTCCCGAAGTGGTAGTTTTCGAAATACGACTAAGCTTCTTTGAACCACGACCTATGACGTTTTCGAATATTTCTGCCCACCCACCGATGCCCTCTTTATAGACCATTTAAAATACGCGAAACTTCAAA
Source organism: Phalangium opilio (assembly GCA_019434445.1). Taxonomy (NCBI): domain Eukaryota; kingdom Metazoa; phylum Arthropoda; class Arachnida; order Opiliones; family Phalangiidae; genus Phalangium; species Phalangium opilio. The sequence goes on from JAEQBA010000942.1 coordinate 5,694, forward strand.
ACTGGCTTTTGTGTATGTTAATTGGTAGTACAAGCTTTATTATTTACTGTTAAATTATTTCTAGATATGATAATACATGTGTTTTAGCATACCAATATCAAATAGACCGTTCACGTTTCTTATGGATTTGAATTATAGACTTCGTTATAGTTGTGTAGTGCACGTTTTGGCGGTCTGTTTCTCCGTAGTTTATACTTCATTTTCTGAATCCTATTCAAGGAAAGACATAAAACTACCTGCTCAGTTTCCTACTGATACGATCTGAGGAAAATGCAATGACCTCTACTTTCGGTCAAGGTCACTCAAAATTTACACCGGAAGGCCAGAGTACCTGGAGAACAAAAGCAGACTGGTTTTGTCCTCCAGGTAGCCCGGCCTCCTGGTGTAAATGCTATGAATCCTCCATTTGTGTAAGCTATCTATACTGTGTGCCTAACAACTGAACGCTGTTTCACCTATAGATATGCTCCATAAGTTTGTCACTGGTTATTGAGAGCTTGCCTAGAAGTGGCGTAGGTGAAACGTCATAGATTATCTTAAAGCGACGCCTGGTGAGGTGTTGTCATAGGCTTAATACAGACTAAATAGGAAGATCGACAGCTAAACCGAGTGTATAGTCCATTCTCGCGTCGTACCACTCTTATCTTACAATGAATTGTACGGTATGATTAAAGGTTTTTAAAGCGCATACCCCATAAAGCTCTTTCATAGCTTTTATATCATCTTCGTGAAAGGCTACTTTATCTGTCAATCTCTCGTGGCTGGGATACATAACGGCTCCTTTAACGTCGGAATGTCCCAGTCCCAGGGAATGACCCAGCTCGTGCAGGGTTACGTAATAAAAGTCAACGCCTAAGCACAATACAATAAGGATCAATTTTCATTTTATAATCGACTTAAGGTATTAGAATCAATCGACTTAACTTACGGTAGAGCTTTTCCTTGGAAAAGGTGAAATAAAACTTTTCGTCATCGTCATAGTGAACGTCACCGTTTTCAGGACTAAATGCGTGAGCTAAGATTCCTCCCTGACCATCGAAAGGATCTTCGTCACCATGATCTCCCTTTGAGAAGCTCAACTCTATGTCCGCTTTGCCATCGTTAGTTTTTTCAAATTTAAGGCGGCTAATTCCACTCCAAGCCTACGAAAAAAGGGTTAAAACTGAATTTGCGATGTATTTATAAATAGAGACACGGCAGTAAGTGATAAACCCCTTCTACAAAACGTCACACCTCCGCTTATCCAATCATCTCTACTCCCCAACTAGCCTTCTATTTCATAAAATTATACACCATGTAGGAAGGAACCGTCTGATGCCCCATTCTTTTCGCTGTTACCCTAATTTTAAGTTCAATTTTCGATCATGTACATTCAAAAGTACATAGTTAAACCAAAAGTATCCTTCGCACCCTTTGGTTCTAGACGCTATGTAAAATGAAAAGCAAACGGCCCTGTTGAATAATGATAAAACAAATACTTTCATATCCTTAATTAATTCTATATATAAATGTTTAATTCCATGTTCTGAAGTAAATTTGCATAACAATGTTAATATTAAATAAGAGATGATAATTTTGTATACTTCCTAAGATTAAAATAGATGGCGTGATAAGATTAGAAATCAATAAGATGAGAATGCAGGAATTGGAAAAACCATAAACAAACAAGAATGATTCACGCCTCTACCGAACACAGTTGTGTATAAGAGAAAGTTTTCAGTTGAATAAAGAACTTAGATTATTAATGTAATTCGTCCCAATTTTTATATCACAACAAAACATGGTGTCAGAAGTGGGGTTCGAACCCACGCCTTCATACGAATAATGCTTATCGCGATGAGCTGTCAGAAACGGACGGCCTGCTCATGAAGAGTTCTCGGCTCGTGATCCCCGAACTATTAAGAGACACCGTATTGGAACAAATACACCATGGTCACCAGGGCATTACCAAGTGCCGCGCAAGAGCGAAATCAGCAGTATGGTGGCCAGGATTATCTCGAGCAATCGAAGAAAAGGTTCAACGTTGCCTCGCGTGTATCAAGGAATCCAAAAATATGCACGAACCAATGATATCTACAGAATTTCCTGATCGCCCGTGGCAAATAGTTGCTATGGATTTATTCCATCTAGAAAAGAAATGGTTCCTGGTGGTCACGGACTATTATTCGCGTTTCTTTGAGATACGACCGCTCAGTGAATTAAACACCGCTGCGGTAATTGACCGCATCAAGTCAATCTTCGCCACCCATGGCATACCTGAGACAGTCAAATCAGATAACGGTCCTCAATTCAATCCTACATTGACGTCAGAATTCCGACGCTTTGCGGAGAATTACGGATTTACGCATGTAACATCCAGTCCACGTTATCCTCAGAGTAACGGCTTTGCAGAAGCAGCAGTGAAGATCGTAAAACAACAGCTGAAGAAATCTGAAGACGCGTATAAAGCCTTATTGGCTTACCGTTCGACTCCGTTGGCTAACGGTTATAGCCCAGCTGAACTGTTGATGGGTCGCAAGATACGATCCACACTACCGATCGCTAGCACTCACTTATATCCGTCCCATTTACCACGAGAACAAGTCGTTGACTTGGAAGAACGTAGAAAGGCCTCACAGAAGAAAAATTATGACACTCGTCATAATGTGAAAACGCTCCGTGAGTTGAACAAGGGCGAAACAGTATGGATAACAGACATGAGAACGCAAGGAACAGTAGCCGAACGCGCACCCGAACCACGTTCCTACATGATCCACACCCCAAAGGGTACCATCCGTCGCAACAGATATCATCTGATACCCATCAGACAGGACAGAGACGATGCCGCTCCAGAGCAACCTGATGGACAACCGTCCAAAGGTCCAGTACAAGAACCAGATGAACAAAACCAAGGAGAGCAAGAAAATTCACCCGTCCCGACATCACAACAATTGTCACCACAACAGGATGAATCACCAGAGCCTTATCGCACCAGGTCGGGTCGCGCGATTATTAAACCAGTAAGACTGGATCTCTGAACTTGAGGGAAGGATGTTGAATAATGATAAAACAAATACTTTCATATCCTTAATTAATTCTATATATAAATGTTTAATTCCATGTTCTGAAGTAAATTTGCATAACAATGTTAATATTAAATAAGAGATGATAATTTTGTATACTTCCTAAGATTAAAATAGATGGCGTGATAAGATTAGAAATCAATAAGATGAGAATGCAGGAATTGGAAAAACCATAAACAAACAAGAATGATTCACGCCTCTACCGAACACAGTTGTGTATAAGAGAAAGTTTTCAGTTGAATAAAGAACTTAGATTATTAATGTAATTCGTCCCAATTTTTATATCACAACAAAACAGGCCCTCGTTTCAACCTCTACACGAAACAATCAATCGTAGAAGTTTTTGAAGGTCAAAAGTACACTATGGTGGTTAAGGTAATCATATGCAGAGGGGGAGGGCGACACTATTCTGAGCGGTAAAGGGGTTTGTCCAATTACAGGGTGCGAGCCAGCTTTAATGAAGTACACTTTTGGTTTCGATCTATCAAATTTTGGTACTATGCCTACGTTTTGAGAAAGAAAACCTTCAAATTCAGCTAATAGTTACGTTTGTGAATATACTGTCTACACAAATGTAGAATTATGTAGTTTTTTGTCTGTGATTACGTATGCCTCGATGAACACGAAAACTAAGGTTAAGAAATAGTTTCAGATTCATTCATAGCAACTCAAGGTTATCACCCGGACAGACACTAAGATTATGTATCGCAATTTTTTGGTTTGTACAAAACTCAAAATGTGACTGCTGCTTACTTCGAATGCTTTAGCAATATCCTTATCTATCCACCTCTTTGGATATTTGTTTGAATATTTTGTAACAGTATAGGTAATATTTGTGCGGCTCCATTTTGAACCTGCACGAGACGCAAAATTAAAACTTAAATTGAGGGCGTTCATAACTATAACTTACCAGTAAGTGAATAATTTTGGGGATGTAAATTTCTCTTCGTTCTCACTCTGTTAGCTGGAGTGATGTCCGCAACTCCGCATCTGGGCTTATTCATTTCTTTCAGAGTTTCGCTGTCTAATTCGCCTTAATATTTTAATCAAAATCAGATTAATTTCTCATGACGGATTCTAAAACATTACAATTATTGATTATGATCGTGTATAGCTAGAAATAACATAAACAGATCCACTTCGGTTTTCATCGAATCAACTAACGTTGGAAGCTATAAATATTTTTTAACAATTCCTCATAACATTAGGTCTTCCCTAACCGTTCTCATCAATTCACATTTTGCAAAAGAAAAGCGACTTATGAATCAGTTTTCGTTTCACTTACCAGTTGTTGTTAAAGAAGTGAACGACTGAAATTTTCGTATTGCTTCTTTGAATTTATCTGTTGAACTGCGAAAAAGTAGTTGATTGGCAACTCCATTGTCGGTTTGATCGAAGTATCTGTATTTTTCCAAAAACCTCTGCAATAATAGATTTGTAAATATGAAATTTCTCATATTTATTGCAAGGTGTTTAAAGTGTGAATAGAAATTAATTTACTTTGGCATCTTTTTCGGTAGCTACGGGTTTAGACGACACTACTTGGAGAAAAATCCAAGAGACAATTATACTTACTGAAACCTCACGTAAAAAACTCATATTATTGTGATAAGGCTATACTTTTACCAAGATGATGTCCTAGATATAAGCTCCACACTCCATTGTGTAAAACTATCATAAATAAGTAGGCCCACGTCTCAAGCAACGCTGCAAATTAAAACGAGTTATTTTCTCATTATTGGGAAGTTAATTTTAATATTTATGGCATAAATAGCGCTTGTTTAAAGAGAAAAGGGAAAATTTACTAGCCTGTGTTAACAATTACAGTGCTTCGAAAGATAGGACGAAATTTATTGATATTTATCGTCAAAATGAAAAGTGTATCTCGTTTGTGGATTACTCTTATCCCTTATGACAGGAATACATAGATCTGGAATCTTTAACAAGCCATTTTATGGTACTTTCTGCTTGAATAAAAGGGGAGGTGTAGAATCCGTCACCGCTGACGTCATACCTAATTTATCTGAACTTCAGGTCTTTTGATACATTCACCATCTGAGGCTGGGGATGATACTTTTATGGAAAGAGAGTAGAAAGTGAACAAAAAAGTGTGACGTAATATATGAAGGGTCCTTTAGGAATAACCCGAATTTCAAATTTTATTTCCATCAATGTTTTCATTCTTCCACGCTTTCTTTTGACCTTTACGTAAGATTTCATGGAAAAGTGAGTGGTAGCGCTAAACAGCAAAGTATGTGACCTTATAGGGTAATTAGTACCCTTTCTGTTATGGCGTGTCAGTTCCGCTCTCTTATTTATGGCAATCAAAGTTTAAGGACCTAGGCCTGTGTGTGACGCTTCTATATTCATTTTCAGGCGTTCTTGATCGTCAATACTTTCTGTTCTATGAAACTCAACGTAACTTATTCATAACTATCAATTTTCGATATTTCATCAAATGCATTTGAACTAGAGCATAGCGTATGTCCAAACAAGATGATGCCGGCCATATTATACTTTTGCTCCAACTGAAATATTTGTTAGAAACAAGACACACTCTTAAGGAGAAGCTCACGTGGAAATTTCGATACTATCTAATTTCAATCTCTATAGGAATAATTATCGGACACTAATGTTAAATCTCCATAGGAATTAATAGTTGATTAAATCTTCACAGGAATATTTGAAACTCTTATGGTATATATTCATTAATATAGGGGGACGCCTTATAGGGGCTTGTTACGTTTTCACTGAAGCATATATTGAATAATTAAATACCCACGTGAATATGTCATTCGTTACGTAGTGGCCACCTGACCATACAAAGGCACTTGGCCATTAAATAAGTGGTATTCATGTTATACCACTTATAGTGGTATATAAGTTAAACGTTTACGGACACAATGAAAATTGATAAAAGCTGTCTTTGTGGACAAAGACTAGAAAAAGTGAATTATAAGTAAACCAAATGGGAGCTACGGATTTGCAATTTTATTCGTTTTTGCATTTTTTTTAATATACAATAGAGTAATTGGTAAACATTTATTTTATTTTTTTTATCGGATACATTAAATTGAAAAGTTTACATGTAAAGCATGTAAAGCTTTAATATCCCAAACTGATTTCTTTCCTGGAGTTCCTCCACCTATGAAAAAAACACCAGCGCTTAAGTTTCAGTCAAGTTTTTATTTATATCATTCAAAACAATTGTGTACATGTGGTGAACTTTTCATTTCGAGTTATCGATTCCAGTCGTTTACTTATATTTAAAACCTCTTTGAAAAAAAGTGAAGGAGGACAATTAAGAGAGTCGTTAACTATTGCGCTTTTCACTATTCATCTTCCTTGGTGTTACTTCATATCCTCTTCATAATAATTAGACTATAAAAGAATAAATTATATTATTAACTGATTTTAAGCTGAGTGTTTTACTCGTGTTCAAAAGAGAAGTAGAATGCTCTCCTTTTTAATCGGAATGGTATCACCACGCGTTAACAGGTCACACATACCGGTCTCGGTACCCAGATAAATTGAAATATGGCCGCTTTATTTACTCTTACGTTTTAAAAATTTGTTTGAGAACTAATGTATGGCTATCTTTATCGGAACAAAAACAAGATTCCATTCCTCATCTAGTTTGGATATTTGAATCTTGTGAAGAACTTACCCCGTAAAGATATCTTATTCCTCTTATGTCGTCCTCGTGAAGGACGGCTTTAGCACCGTAGTCGTAAGAGGGATACATTACGGCCTCAAGGATGTTAGTATGATCCAGTCCCAGGGAATGACCTATCTCGTGTAGAGCTACCCAGTTGAAGTCAGTCTCTAAAAATATTAGACAAATTTTGAAAGCGTTACTTTGAGCTATGACGCGACGATAAGGTCAAGCTAGAAGATTTTAGGGTTTAAACTTTTGTACGGGAATTTTGGTATTCTCTTTGTTCATAATCAGGACCGGAAATAAGAAATATTTTTTATATGACATGCGTCCAGTGACCCCTCCTTTGACAGAAAAAGTTATAGGACAGTGTCGCATCTTCTTAGTTAACCTATCAAAATTTCGGAAAACTTACTGGTCAAAATGTCCAGTGACCCAATTAGTTTTTAAAAAATATTATGGGACATTTTAAAATTTTATTGGACAATGTTCATTGTCCTGTGCGTATTTCTGGCTCTGTTCATAATCTGTATAAAGGGTGTTTCTGATGAGTCTGTCGTACAATAAAGGGAGTGCTCTTTGGGTCAGACTGAGTGAAAAGTGTGAAAAGAACATGGATTCTAAAACATTTAGTTGCGGAGGTACGGGCGCCAAACATTGGCTTCTAAAACATGGAAATTAGTGCCCATTTTGTTCGAATCATTTCAATACTTTCCAATCTAAGAACGTTAATGAGCCTTTAGCTAGCGGAAGTGTACTTCAAGTGTGTGCCTAAGCTGGCAATGTAAAGTAGTTCCAAGTGCAATAGCGCAAGTCGCCGCAAGACCGAACATTTTGAACAATACCGTTAAATAACGATGTTAATTTAGTTCACGTAAAAGAAACGTCACTCGTCAACTTCAAACTCGAATTTCTTCCATTGTTTTTAAGCTAGCCTGCGACGCGACTAAGCATAAAGCGTATTGCACATAAAAAGGTAATTTGACTAAACATACTATAGATTTGGTTTATGGGTGTTGTGAAACTCCATCTTTCATCATCGTCAAAACAAATATCGCCAATTGGAGGAGCGGCTGCGTGAGCCGCGACGCCTCTATAACCATCGAACGGAGCCCCGTCGCCATGATCATAACTTCCGAATCGAACAGCAATATCCGGATTACCTCTGGTGATTTTATTAAACCTCAGCGGTGATACTTCACTCCAAGCCTATGCAAAATTACATGGATTTAGAATTGATGTGTGCATTGGTTTGTGATTTTCAATGCAGATTTATTGGCTCACCTGGAAAGCTTTCTCAAGAGCATTATCTATCCAGTATCTCGGATAATATTTTGAATATTCAGTAATTGCATAGGTGAGAGTCGTTCTGCTCCATGTGGTGCCTGTACGTTGGACAAATATTTATCAATTTCCGCTTGATGCGCCTTTTTATATAGACAAGTAACAGATCTTACCAAGAACTGAAAAATTTTGAGGGTGTTCAATATTCCTTTTGATGTCTGAAACTCCGCATCGAGGTTTATTCATTTCATTTAGGGTTTCGCTGTCCAACTGACCTAAATGTTCGAAAGTTTATATTCCCCCCCAACTTGTTTTAGATTATTACAAATGTTTCGCATATGAGCCAGTGTTAAACAATGCATTTATATTTTTATTTTCAAACTATCCTAGATCAGTCAAAGAACTACAAGGCTTGGTCATTTAGACCTTCATGGCTTTTCTGCCTTCTTTGACGGACACTTATAACCCTATTTTGCGTACTTATAACCTGGTCCGTACTAATAAAACATCGCGATTGTCTCTGAAGATTCAAATCTTACCGGTTATTTTAAAGAAGCAAATGACTGAAATTTTCTTAATGCTTGTTCAAACATTTCCGTTGACCTGCGAAAATTGGTTTCATCCATAAAACCATTGTTGGTTTGACTGAGATATCCATATCTTTCCAAGTAAGCCTACAATAATGGTAATAGAATAAATTACTATACCCGACTTAATTTGTAAAGAAACAAATTTACTTTGGCATATTTTTCAGTAGTTACCGACGTTGCTAAAACTATTGGAAAAATAAGAGCCACTGTGAGTACGCGCAGTGTATAAAGACTCATACTTAATATTAGACTATGGCTTTACCATGATGTCCTAGATATAAGCTCGATTGTGTAAAACTTTGATAGAGAAATAAATCTCAGCTAATGAATTGTTTGTCCGAATTCCGTCGTAATACAGTACTAAATCTTTTTGTTTCCATGAGGCTGGAAATTGAAAAATGCGCTTCGGAATAAGCAAACAGTTTCCAGATTTATGTTATGGACGCGAGTATATTAAACGCGGGTTTCTACTTAGGCCTAACTATAAATTAAGGAAAAGGCAAATTCAACAGCTTTTTTTAAACAATATGTTCTTGGCAGAAGAATGATTAGCTGTTCGAGCTTAATAGAGAAATTCATAATTCATACGAAGAAAAGAAACAATTGCGGATGCAGTTTCAAACAGGATGAGTGAAAGAATAATATAGATCACTGTTGTTGTTAATTAAAACAAGTTCGGAAATCAAAATTAAACCTCTCCGAGTCGAGACGCAATTAAGAGGTTTTTCTCCAATAAATAAATAAATAAATAGAACTGATATTAATTATTTTAATCGTCATTAATTTACTTTAATTCTGGTTAAATCGTTTAAAGAAACTTTATTCCTAAAATCATTTTAAACATAGCTATTGTTGACGTTTGAATTCAAGGGTATGCGCCCTCTTTAACAAGTTTTGGAAATTTAGGGTATATATGGCGATTGATTCACAATAAATGGTTCGAAAACTCGCAATTGCGTGAACCTTTGGTGGAAGCATTGCCATTGGGAGGCTATATCCGTTTCTCGTAACCCTAGTCGATCGCTGCTTACTTCTTAATCCTAACGATGATAATGGAGTAGAAGCCAATGTTGTTTTCTGCTTACACGTTTGCTCCAATTTGCCAAATACGAACGCGGTGTCACTGTGACAGACACACACACAGACATATCCAATGTAATACCTCACCGTGACGTTATCGTGACTCGGAGAGGTAAAAACTGAAGAAGGGAATAATAAGAAAATACGTTTCCTGCATGATAAAATGAGTCCGACTAACCTCAAAAATACACTGATAATTCGGGAAACTACACAGCATAGTCCCTAAATTACGTTGTCTCTACGATATGAAAGCTTTATACTATATCACGATTCTAAATTGGTCTTTTTACAGACATAAAGCATTGATGATATATATCAACTGCCATCCTTCTCTTATTAATCCCTTCTGACTGAAGATTAAGAGACGACACTTTGTTCTTTAATTAAATTGAGCATTTTATTATCTTAATAGATAGCTTGAACAGCGGCCTTAATGCCAGCCCAGGTTTCGCGGGCCGTTGGCAATATTTGACCAGCTGGTAACATAAATCCAAAAACTCCAGTGTCTCTGAGTTCAAGAGCGAAAGCGTACTTGGTTTTCAAAGTATCGTAACCCAGTCAACAGTTGAACCGCTGGCTTGATCTACAAAAGAAATCGCTCAGTGTGAAATTATTATACATCATTGGCTGAAATCAAAGCTGCAATAGATCAAATCTTACAGATAGCTGTGGCAATTGGCCCATATCTATAAGTTTTTCCGTGCACAGCCTTCAATGCAGTGGTACCAATACGTGAAATTCGGTCCTAAGGTGCAAGGATAGATCAAAATCAATAGAGGTTACAGGTCTTGTTTTTTACATCGATTTGAAATAAATAAACCCCTCCATAACCCCTTTTATTATGTCAAGTTACAAGAAAGTGTATCGGAAAAAAAGAGTTCAATTTGGAACTTCTGGATGATGTAGGCGGGAACACTATTAAGCTTCCGACGCTAGGGCAATGGTGCCGCAGATTAAGTAATTTGATACCAACTTCTCACACACCTCTAAGTATCCCATGTCCCTTCTATTTTTTCTTGGGGACTAAGATAACTTTGTCACATCTACACATGAAACGTTTCGTTGACGTTATATTTTATCTAAACATGCGAGATGACTAAAATGGTTCCAAATCACAATACAGCTCGTGATTTGTAACGATTGTTTTGATGTACAAGCGTAGGACGTCAGGGCGTTTTTGTTAAAATTTTAAAGGGATATCAACGCATTTTCTTGGTTCTCTAAATTACCCCAATTAGTTTTGATGGCTTACCAATTCGGCAGCATTTGGAGGTAAGGCTTTAGTATATCCGTAAGGATACATCCACAATTGGGAGAAACTATGAATGCTGAAATAAATCTTTAGACGGGAACCAATGCTGGAGGTGATGTTTCTCAAAGCTTGAGTCTCAGGTTCCGAGAAAGGCCCATCACCGCAGTAGGTGTCTGAGCAAGGGCTGCTACTACTTCCCACTCCTGCATTATCAATGAATACTCGTATTTACATATATTTCATAAAGAAAGTTTTAAGTGAATCGTACCGCAGAAATTCGTATCCAAGTTTCGGTTTGCGTCAGCGCCGAAGCAGAGTGGTTGTCTCTTACTTCTGGACCTGGTCTTCCTCCAGTTTCGGTTCTAAACGTGATTGTGTTAGCGATAAGTTTGGACTAAGTAAATACGAGTAATACCGATTTGTGAGTGTACACGTAACCATCAGGTTGGTACTCGGGAAAATGTAAACCTCGTACTTGCTCAGTAGTTGGCGAACAGCCGTGTCGTTCGAATATCCAGCGGTAAGCTATGAAAAGTAAGATTTTTAGTATTTTTAACAACTTAAGACATTTAAACAAGTTGCGTTGAAATAAATATCCTAATTTTTCAGTAAGTTTTAAACATTTCAATTATAAATACCTGTCCAATTATATAAAGACCGGTAGCTGGGCTAACCCATTCTCTGGCGTGAATACCACACTCAATGAAAATAGCTGGACGAGTTCCTTTGGCGGCAGCGGAAATCTACAAAGGTTAAGAATCAAATTAAAATTT
>JAEQBA010000943.1:0-45476 GCA_019434445.1 Phalangium opilio
CCACAAGTACCTACAAGCACCCACAAGTGCCTACAAGCACCCACAAGTACCTACAAGCACCCAAAAGTACCTGCAAGCACCCACAAGTACCTGCAAGCACCCACAAGTACCTACAAACACCCACAAGTACCTACAAACATCCACAAGTACCTACAAACATCCACAAGTACCTACAAACACCCACAAGTACCTACACTGTCAAAGCACCCTCAAGTACCCACAAGTACCTACAAACACCCACAAGTCGGTAATCTGGCTAATGACCAGTCGTCGGTAATCTGGCTTAATTACCAGCCGTCTGTAATCCAGCTTAATTGACAGCCGTCGGTAATCTACCTTAATTACCAGTCGTCGGTAATCTACCTTAATTACCAGTCGTCGGTAATCTACCTTAATTACCAGTCGTCGGTAATCTTCCTTCATTACCAGTCGTCGGTAGTCTACCTTAATTACCAGTCGTCGCAGCGGCCGCATCAACGTCACGACGGCAATATTAAAACCGTCTTATCACACTATCGATAGGCCATTCCAATCAAAAGGCAAGAAGAAGAAACAATCGGATTATTATGAGCCAACTTTACGTTAAAAAAGGCCAATATTGGTCACGCTGATATTCCCAATAAACAGTGTATAAATGCTAAAATATCGCAGATTGGGGCAATCCTTCAAATTTAAATTAAACATACTTAAAACAAATTTTTCTTAATAGCAAGAAAAATGGTCCTAGATTATAGTGTAAAGTTTAATTTAAGATCGTTCCCAAAACTAACCAACGTATAGTTTTTCTAAATCACGAGTAACCGATTTGTTTTTTTCAAAAAATTTCCCATGTTATTTCTATGGGAAAAATTCATGTTTTTCATCAAAAGGTGTGATTAATTTTATGGAAATGAAAACCACCCTTAGCAACTTTATTTTTTATAAATTAGACTAATTAATGGATCTCTTTGAAATTTTAACCACATATTGAGGGCCCGAATTGTAGTTCTGTGGAATTTATTCAGAACAATTAATGCAATACAAAAAAAAAACTACATCCAAACAAAAAACCCTCCTTATACATTAAGAGCAGTATGAAGTCTTATCTAAGAGAGCTACCGCTCTCTCAGAATATGCGGTCGATCCTGGATATACTCGCCACTACGCATCACGGACCCCGTATTCCAAAGCTTGGGAACAAATCACGTCGGAAATGACACCTTGACGGAAGTCCTCGCAAAGCATAGCGAACCTTTCTCCGACACCATGGGATGTTTGAAAAACGTTAAAGTTCACCTGCACACCAAACCTGGAATCATACCGAAGTTTTACAAAGCCCGAAGCGTACCCTACGCACTCAAGGAGAAAGTAAACGAAGAGCTTGACAGACTAGAACGGCTGAAGATCATCGAACCTATTTCTCACTCGAATTGGGCCACACCAATTGTTCCAGTATTGAAACCATCCGGACAAGTCAGAATCTGTGGTGACTATAAGATAACCACCAACCTTATCATTGATACGGAGATCTACCCTTTGCCAAAAGCTGAGGATATCTTTGCAAAAATGGCAGGCTGCAAGGTGTTTGCAAGATTGGATATGCGTGACGCATATAATCAACTTATGCTGGACGATGATTCGAAGAAATTAGTCGTAATCAATACTCCAAAAGGTCTCTACGTATACAACCGATTACCATTTGGGATTTCATCAGCGTCAGCGATATTCCAGAAGCATATGGAGATCCTGTTGGCTAAGCACGACGGCGCATACCCTTTCCAAGACGATACCTTGTTGGGAGGAAAAACCTAACAAGAATGTCTACAACGGCTTGATGCAGTGTTGACCACTTTGGAAGACGCCGGTCTACGCCTACGGAGGGATAAATGCCGATTCCTAGTACCATCCTTGGATTTCCTCGGATATCGTCTTGACGAACACGGATTACACCCTCAAGAGAACAAAATCAAGGCCATAATGGATGCACCAACACCGAAGAACATCGAAGAACTACGATCATTCTTGGGACTATTTAATTATTATACCAAGTTTATTCCTAATAATGCAACACTTCTCGCACCATTGTACGCATTGTTAAAGAAATCTACGGCATGGGTCTGGACCACAACACAGGACGAAGCTTTGCGATCAGCGAAATTAGAACTGAAGAAATCCAACGTCCTGGCACACTTCGATCCCACCAAAGAAGTCCTACTGGCATGCGACGCGTCTCCCGTTGGTATAGGTGCCGTCATCTCCCACCTGGTAGACGGCAAAGAAAAACCAATCGCGTTCGCATTGAGAAGTTTGGCCCCAGCCGAGAAAAACTACCCTCAAATCGAGAAGGAAGCATTAGCGTTGGTGTACGGCGTGTCTAAATTCCGAGACTATCTTTTAGGTCGAACATTTACTCTCATAACGGACCATCAACCATTGGTATCCATTCTTTCCGAGATGAAACCGATTCCACCGATGGCTGCATCAAGGCTACAGCGATGGGCGTTGTTGTTATCATCCCACAATTACCGGATCATCTACAAGAAAGGAACCACAAATTCAAACGCCGATGCTTTAAGCCGATTGCCTTTGCCAATTCCGGACATCAAGTACCCTGAACCTCAGGAATACGTCTTATTGGTGAAGACAATGGATGAAGGACCCGTTTCTACAAGCGCAATGGTTGAAGCCACGAAACAGGATCCGGTACTACAAACGGTGCGGAAACACCTACTAGAAGGATGGCCTCCGAAATCGAAAATCAGACCCGAGATCACTCCATATTTCAACAGACGCGAAGACCTATCCATTTCGCACGACGTCATTCTCATGAACTCACGAGTCGTCGTTCCGAGCAACCTACAGCAAATTCTACTACGAGAATTACACAACACGCACGATGGAATCGTGCGGATGAAGTCCAAAGCACGAGCTTCAATTTGGTGGCCAAGAATCGACGAACAAATAGAAATCTCATCCAAGACATGCAGTATTTGTCAAGAAACTGCGTCAGCGCCACCTAAAGTTCACAACCCATGGCCTCTCACCAACGGTCCATGGGAAAGAGTTCACTTAGACAACGCTGGTCCCATAGAAGGAAGATACTTTCTCATTATCGTTGACGCACATACCAAATGGATTGAGGTTTTCGTGAGAAGAACACCATCTTCGGAAGCTACAATATCAGCTCTCAGAGAAACAATTGCCCGATTCGGAATCATGAGAACTCTGGTTACCGATAATGCAACCTGCTTCACAAGCGAAGAGTTTGGCCAGTTCATGTCAGCAAACGGAGTCAAACACCTGACCACAGCGCCGTATCATCCTTGTTCCAATGGCCAGGCCGAGAGAAGTGTACGCACGATTAAAACGACGCTAAAGAAGGTATCCGGAGGGATGACTGATGAGATCGCTGCATTCAACAGTGGGTTCGAAAGTCACAAACACGGAACCTTAGAACATCGATTGGCTACCATACTGTTCAACTATAGAAGCACGCCTATGAAATCTGGAAATTCACCATCAGAATTGCTATTTGGAAGAAACCTGAATAACCGACTGAACATGTTCCACCCAAGAAACATATCGAGTCAAAAACCAATCCAGATCGAGAACGACAACATCGACGATCGGCGACCAAGAACAGCACGTCCCCAATTCAAGATAGGAGATCTAGTTTATGTGGCAAACCATAATCAACCCAAACTTAGAAAATGGATACCGGCAAAGGTACTGGAGAACTTGGGCAACATGATGTACCAAGTCGAAGCTGAGAATGGAGTCCATCGTAAATATTTAGATCAAATAAAGGCCCGCATTGATAACGAGGATGGCAGAACAATCACCGAGCCAGCGGTTCCCGAACTGACAAGCGGAACCAACTTCAAACCTTTCGTATCATCCTTCACTGACATATCCGAACCTACTCAACATCCTGAGAGGATAGAAAACACACCACTGGAAGTCAACAACCACCGGAGAACCGACTCTGAATCACAACCAGCCAATCAGCAGTCGCAGAATAACGAAGACCTGACAAATCAACCGATCACAGCACCAGGACCAACGGTCGAGAAAATAGTTACCACAAGACGCACGTCAGGAAGGAAGATTAAGATACCAGAAAGACTAGGTCTTTAAAAAAGGGATAGTGTTACGAATGTGACGCGGATGTAAAAAACTAATTAGAAAAATAGATTAACAGTTTTTTATGTATTAATACTATTTAACTTAATAGACCTAATGTTTTTTATATCGTATATATAAAGTCCGTTGTATAGTGTAACATTATCAGTCCGCAGTTGTATAATACCCTAGTCAGCTTAAAGTATCATTTTTATAATAATTATGACAATTAACTAATGTTAATAAATAGTTTTAAATATTACATTGTGTTTTCACTCGGCACTTAAATACAATTATTTAACCCGGTCAACACAACAATATCCCAACACAGTCCATACGTCCCTGAATATCTATGGGCACGACAACTCACCCATTCGTACCATTAGGTTCAAAAACTCAATCGTGGTGGACTTTGAGTTCCTGGAAGGTCGCGCAGCTGTGGAGGGTCGTGCTAAAATTGTGAAGGAGGCTGCCGTCTATGAACCCAATTTTTGTGGAAGAGATAGAGAGGGACGGGCAATTATGGCAAAACGTATTGCTTCCAAAACTGTGTGCTTTTTTAACGATTGCCTTTTGCCTGAAATTCTGGACCCACAAATTCCGAGAGGTCAGATTTGTAAAGATCCACTTCACAAAATCGCGGCCTAAGATAAACTGAAACTTATGAAAGAAGCCTCTGAAAGTGATATTAAATGAAGTGGTGAAGTGAAATATCGGCTGTGACGTATACCTAGACACATTGAATTATTTTTTACTTCTCCGAGTGACGATGACGTCACGGAGAGGTACTACACTGGACGTGAATATGTGTGTCTGCCACCGCTTTTACAGCTGGGAAATAGGAGCAAATATCTTCGCAGAAAGCATTTTTTGGCTTCTACTACCATTGTTAGGATTGCGATGGGCTAGGGTTACGTGAAACGTCTAGCCTACCAATGTCAGCCTCGGCCGGGCTTCCACCAAAGGTTCACGCAATTGCGGTTTTCTTATCATTTACTGTGAATCAGTCGCATTATATACCCTAACTTTCCAAAAATTGTTAAAGAGGCATACGCTTGAATTCATGAATTCAAACGTCAACAATAGTTTAAAATGATTATAGGAATAAAGTTTCTTGAAGCGACTTACCTAGAATTAATGTAAATTAATGTCGATAGAAATAATTAATATCAGTTATATTTATTTAATTTTTTAAGAAATACCTATTAATTGTGTCTCGACTCGGAGAGGTTTATTTTGGTTTCCTAACTTGTATATATATATTATATTATATATATATTACTGAGACTTGCTCAACTCCAAGTTACGATCTGCAATAGATCGATAAAAAAATCCGCCTGTAAATTGTTTTTCTCTCAGCAGTAGTGGATTTTGGTATTGAAGTCAGTACGGTTCGGTTAATATTATCCTTGATTCTACTTGAAGTCCTTGAAGTAAAAGTTTTTTATTATTTTCATTTGTCTTCTGCTAAGATTCATTATTGATATCCTTAACAAGGCAGTTAAGGCTTAGCACCTTTTATGTTGTTAGATATCATTTTCAAAATAGCGGTTAAGCCTCCGACACGCCGCCCTACAGCTCTACATGACTCAAGAGTAAATTATAATACTTCGAGAAGAGTCGTGACCTTTCTCTTTTAACCAGAAATTTTTTGAAAACCTTACTTCCCTGCCTGTTCTGAAAACGATCAAAAACATCTGGCAACACGTTATTTTTGACGGCCAACTAAACTTAGCGTAATTAGTATAAAACTCTGTACTGAGTTGCACAGAAATTCTACCAATCATGAAGGATCACACCTTTGAGCCACTCGAGAAAGTGTGTATTGCGGTAAAAACAACTAGTAGGTGAATATTTATATCGGTCTATTGTACCTAAATTATATTTTTATTTCGTTTGAATCACAGATCAGTGACTCTGTGAAAGTAGTGCTGCTCTCTTTCTTTACCGTCTAAACATGAAGGATGCCCTATAGTAATTTAGTTTATTGTAGTAAAACTACTTACGCTTTTCTTTAAAGTTATAGGAAGAAAGATACTGAATCTTTTGATGTTTTTGATAAGGTTCCGACGAGCGGGACAACCGGACAAAAAGTCGCGGTGCCTAGGGGTATGGTGTTGTTAATAGCTCCCTACTTTTACTATTCTCTCCGACACCCTTCTTCCCAAAAGTGAACAGCATGGACTTCATTCTACTTATCAGATGATGTAAAACTGTAGTGTGTATTCCTTGGTTAAAATATCAAGGTCATCGACGGCGTAGTAGTCTGCTTTTGATAATATTTTGAATTAGGGGACCAAGATTTGTTTTAAATTAAAAATTAAGAAAGCGGTCGATTTTTCGGGAACTATTTTCTATCTCTAAAAGCAGTGAGGAGGCTTTCCTAGGAAAGGGCTCACGACGCTAGAGTGGACGAAATCCAGCGAGGTATAATACTCGGAAGTAGAAGTATTATACTAGGGTTTAATTTCGACTAACAATTGTTACAGTTAGATTCAAATACTCGGATCTCTTGACGAATTCAAATCTTGTTATTTGAAAAGTGAAAATATTAAAAAGTGGAAAATGAAATAGGCTGTGTAACTCTACCGCTCTCTTAGCTAAAATTTCATACTGATTTTAATGTATAAGGAAGGTTTTTTGATTAGATATAACTTTGTATCGTGTTAACTGTTTTGAACAAATTCCACATAACTACAATTCGGGCCCTAAATATATCGTTAAAATTTCAAAGAGATACACTTAATAGTTTATTTTTTAAAAAATAATGTTGCTAAGGGTGATTTTCATTTCCTTAAAAATAATCAGTCATTTTGATGAAAAACTCGAAATAACCGACGTCTGATAATAAAGCCAGATTACCAACGACTGGTAATTAAGCCAGATTACCGACGACTGGTAATTAAGCCAGATAACCGACGACTTGTAATTAAGATTACCGATGGACACGCAACGCTCTAAGACTTTTTCACTCTTAATGGTTTCTTAACCATTTTAATTAATATTAAGACTGATGTGGCAGATATTAATAACAAGTTGAGAAAACCAAAATATTACCTCTCCGAGTCAAGAGGTCTACTACTACAAACTTATTTACCTTGATATGGAATTATTTCTCTTTTTTGAAGTAAAATTTACGAAATATTGAAGCAGTATTCTAAGCAGAGCGAATATACAGTAAAGCAGACGACATTTTACATCCAATAAGGATAAATCTTGGACTCATGGAAATCAGTCAATGGGGAAAAGAACAGGAAATGAAGTCTACGCTTCAGCTGTTTACCGTATATTCTGATAGCTACATTCACAACTGGTTTGCAGTGTAAACACTGTCGTCTCGTCTCACCTCAACAATATTCTTAGTTTGCCAACATGAATGTTAACGTTAAATAACAGCCAAGCTAAATTGTAGCTAGACGCACTAATAGTCGATACGCACCATAAAGAGAATAAAAAGTCTGGTGCTACTACCCGTTTTGCCACCACGATCTTTTCTTCTATTATAAAATCTTAACCTGATTATTTAAGAGTGTATTTAACTTTCGGCTCACTCTGAACCGTTGATGTCTCTTCATTTCAGACACGAAAATCAAACCCCAAAGTTTGCTTCACCTCAGGCCTCAATTATTTATTCTTTGTTTCACTAAGCCTATTGCGGATGATACTTGATATACCCGCCGGAGTCTAGAACTTAGCTTTCTTCATGAAATCATTAAACCAAGGATTATTCTATATACAGTTGTAGTATAGCTTAAGTAATATATAAACAGCCATTTCAAATACCAATATTAAACAAAATGCATCATAATTACGAAAAATACTTCCACATATTCACTTTATATTATGGAAAAAGGGAATATAAGGTTCTGTGTGATTTCTTAACACAAGGCTAACTGCTATCGCAACGCACTAGTGTAACAATGGACGGACACACACAGACAAAAACATAGACTGCTTTTTAACTCTTTCCGTATTAATTTTGAGTTGAGAAACAAGGTTATCTTAAATATTAAAATAAATATAATTAATATTAAATATTTTCTTCGTTAGTTGTTCGCCTTATTGAGCGTTACATCGTTTTGATAAAGAACAATTAAACATTCTTGAGAGACTTGACTAATAGTGGCGTTTGAAATGAAGCATACGCCGGTTGCTTCGCCTTGCTCGAATAGGTAGTATATAAGGGTGTCGAACTACAGTTAAAAGCAAGAACAACCGCAATTGCGAAAACCTTTGGTGGACGTTTCTCGTAACCCTAGCTGATCGCCGCGAATGTCTTAAAGCAAACGATGACGATGGAGTTAGAAGCCAATGAGACAGATTGGTGTCTATGTGGAATAGACGGAAGACCAGTAGATGGTGGTGTTTAGAAGCCAGTATGTACAGACTGGTGTCCAAGTGTGGATGGACGAAGACCAGAAGATGGTGGTGATTAGAAGCCAGTATGTACAGACTGGTGTCCAAGTGGGATGGACGAAGACCAGAAGATGGTGGTGATTAGAGGCCCGTAAGTACAGAGTGTTGTCCGTGTGGGATGGACAAAGACCAGAAGATGGTGGTGTGAGAACTCAAGTAGAGGAGCCATTTCCGTGATTGTGAATGCAGTTCGGAAATGGCGAACACGTTTGCTCCGATTTGGAAACTGCGAACGCGGTCACGTGGGTGTAACAACAGACACACACACAGACACCCAGACAGACACACACACACGATCGTTACAGAACCTCTCCTTGACATACGTCACTCGGAGAGGTAAAAACTTTGACTGTATACAAAGATCGGAAAGTGTAAAAGATAAGTGTAGAAAATTAATTGCCTGAAGTAAAAGATTTTTAAATTTTCACTTTTGAAGAAATTATTATAAACCATCAATTTTTAGAAAAATTCTTATCTTACTTTTTTTTTACCAAAATTCCATTTGTCTAAAATATTTTTCAACAAGATTTACCCAAGGTTTTTCGATATCTGAAAACCTTTTGCGTGAAAAGTTTAAATTTTTCTATTTTAAAATTGGAAATATTGCGAAGCTGAAAATAACATAGCCCGTTTGACTGTTATGTAGTTACTAGTGTCAAAAAGAAATTTAGGTTGATTGTGATCTTTAGAGAGCTATACAACACGTTAATTTTTAAAACTTCGAAAACTTTACAATTGACGAATACTTTTTGTTAAGTTTTCATACGGTTTTTATTTTATCAGCTCTCAACGATTTTCTGTCTATTTTATTCTCTTTAAAGGGCCAAATTCACCTACCTAATTGTAAATTTTTGATAGAAAATAAAATACAAATGCCTAGTATTTTTAATATGATCCGCATATGTTTCATGTTAAAAGTTTTTACTGAAGTAATTTTGTTGAAAGAAGTAAGATAAGAATTTTTAAAAATAATTTCTTTTTTGTAATCAATTCCTCAACAGTGAAAATTTGAATATATATATATATATATATATATATATATATATATATATATATATATATATATATATATATATATATATATATATATATCTACGGGACTTATCATTAATAAATATAGAGGCAACAAGATATTTACGATCTGTCTTCTTTATTAATCACTCTCTCGTCCTCTTTCCATACAACTTCCAGGTTCTTACCTCCCGACTCGGGTTCCTTTGTTCAACTCCTCTCTCAGTCCCTAAAGCCGTCCTCATATCCCCAAATTCCGGACCGGGGCGCCACTTTTACAGACACTATCGTCTGCTCTAGGGTCTGCTACACATTCCCCCAAAGGAACTCGTAGTCTGGAGTCTCCTAACAAATAGTTCGAATCATACTTTAATAACAAAATAATGAATGAATAGGATGTTTATTGTGCATATAAAAAACTATACATATAGTTCACGAGAATATTCACATTAATTTTCAGGAATACAAGTAAAGGATAAACATATATCTTTAGTCCAGTGGAATAAATAACATTTGTAAGCTAACGAATTTATTTTATAGAAATGGAAAAAATATCAAAAACTAATGAGTACTTATTATACGTTCTTTGAATGCGGTAAATTGGATTTAAAAATTGACATGGCACATAAAAGGTGACATTATTTCGAAAAGTATGAGGAACCAGATAGTTTAAATTAGCCAATAGGTCGCTAAGCGTTATTTGATTATTTATTAATTTATGCAGAAATTTTATATCTAATAATTCTAATTGGTATTCAATGGACGGAAGGTCCAAGCGAGCTAACAAAAGTGTGTAATCGTAATTCTCATGACGTAAAAAGAAAGTGTGACTGTAAGATATGAATTTACGCTGTACGGCCTCTATACGCTGTCTTAAGTACGAGCTGCAGCCACTCCAAGCCACTGAACCGTAGAGAAGTCTCGATCGCACAAGACTGAGATATAGCATTCGTAAGTGTTTGAAAGATCTGAGCGAGCGACATAGCTTTAACGCCACCCCCAGTGTCCTACGACAACGATTTACTGCTTGCGTTACGTGTGCTCGGAAGAGCAGAGCGCGATCGAAGGTAACACCGAGATCAGTTACGTCCAAACGTGTAGGAATAATTGAATTCTCTATGGTGTAAGAGACACAAATTTCTCTACTAATGCGCCTGGTGAAGGCCACTTGTAATGACTTGGTGGGATATATACACAATAAAGCTGATGTATCACAATTGAAATTTAAAGCAATTATAGCACAAACGGATTTATGTACTAAGAACGTCGGATCGTAGCTTTAGCCTCTAGTACCATCCTCGCATACTTTATTGAGAAATTTCGTCTGCTTATATTTTGACTCCACCCACAAATTCTGTATATATCGACTTCTAGAGATCGAAAATGTCATTCTTATCTCTATTTTCGTGGTTAAATATTTTTTTCCGAAATTGCGCCAGTGGTAAAAATGCAAAGTGGACAACAATGCGATATAACTCCCGATTTAGTGGAATTGCTTTAAAGTTAAGAATATAAATAATTGATTTTCTTTTTCAAGTTTCTAGTTTTTCTTTCTTTGTACTAAAATTATCATTGTAGTACAATTATAAGTTATTATTATTATTTACTTGCCTTATGCAGTATCTATTTTTTGAAATTATAAGCCACTCCCATCAAAACATACAAAGTAGTCGAGGATGGGTAGTGAATTTGCTACGTTAGTACAAAGAAAACAAACTAGATATATATAAAAAAGAAACATCAATTATTTACATTCTTAACTTTAAAACTTAATTCCACTAACTCGGGAGTTAAGGCCCGTTTTCAATCAACTTTTTCCAAGCTTTTCGCTGTGGCTTTTTTGGGAACTTTTGACGGGCTTTCGAAGATAAAAAATGTTCAAAAAAATTAAAACGGAAAAGCTGAAACTCTTATCGTTTTCAAACAAGCTTCAAATGAATAAAAAATTACAAGTGGGCGTGTTTTCATGTGTGTAGACGTCATTTTCTTTTCAAAAAAAAAAAAAAAACTCCTAAACCCGTAGCACGCGCCAAAACTGTTTGAGCGGCAAAAGCTTAAAGAAAATGAGAAGCAAATATCATACTCATTTAGATATCTGCTTCTCGAAGGTTTAAAGCCTGAAAAGACGAAAAGCTGAATTTGAAGCTTGTTTGAAAACACCAAGATTTTTTGCTTCGGCTTTCCGCTGCTACTTTTGAAGCAAAAGCTTAATTTTTGTTCAAAAAAATCTTGATTGAAAACGCGCCTTAATATTGCATTGTTGGCCACTTTGCTTTTTTACCACTGGTGCAATTTCGGAAAAAGATTTTAACCACGAAAATAGATATAAGAATGACATTTTCGACCTCTAGAATTCGCTATATACAGAATTTATGGGTGGAGCCAAAATATAAGCAGACGAAGTTTCTTAATAAGGTATGCGAAAATGGGTAGTGAATTTGCTACGTTCAACGTTCTTCTTACATAAATCCGTTTTGATTATAGTTAATTAAAGAACAAAAATGAATTATGAGTGTCCAACTTGTCGC
Organism: Phalangium opilio; assembly: GCA_019434445.1. Taxonomy (NCBI): domain Eukaryota; kingdom Metazoa; phylum Arthropoda; class Arachnida; order Opiliones; family Phalangiidae; genus Phalangium; species Phalangium opilio. The sequence continues at coordinate 12,057 of JAEQBA010000943.1, forward strand.
CTCCTACTCCAGGTGCAGACGTGGGCAACATCTCCGTCGGCAACTCCGGCAGCTCGAAGGCTCTGCTTTGGGCATATGTCCGGGCTACTCGTCACGGGTGTGGGCAAATCCTGGCCAAGTGGCCGGTACGTCGACACCGGTAACACCTGCGCGTGTGGGGACCGGCGTTCGTTCGGTGCCCCTCTATACTCCACACCTGACAGGCTATACTGCGACCCGGTGGCTGAGATGATGATCGAGAACTTCGGGTCGTTGTGGTCGGCGGATGTGTGAGCGGGATCGCCGTGACGTTGCTAGACGTGGTTGCCGTTGGACGGTTGAAGGACATTCCGAGCAAAGTCGGAACAGGCTGCGAGGAGTTACGGCAGCCCGGGACGTTTTGCGGAACCTACGTTGCTCGCTGTATCGTTCCGGAGGGCGAAGCTCGACCCGGAGGTACCGCCAGTCCTCAGATACGGAAGAAGCGGAAGATGAGATAATGCCGGAGGTGTAGATGAGGGGGACGGTAACAAGTAGATGCGACGACCCTCCTCGGAGTCGATATTAGGGTTGGTCGTAACGCCTATAGAACGGGAACCATTATCAGGATGAATAGTAACGATTACGTCATTAGCCCATGGTTCAGCGGACATCTAAAGGAGTAGACATATATTAAAAGAAGGTCTTCATTGATATTATATTTAAGGCGCTTATCCCCGGGCGTCCCGATGGATCTCCTGGCCAGGTGGCGCTCAAGGAATCGGGTCTGGGCCAAAATCAAGATTGGCGCGAGACAGCCCCGGATGTAAATGAGAGATTTTAACGTAAACATGACAATACCGAAGTCTCATAGAACGCGGCCCTATAATGCAATAATATACGGCGTGCGTTTGCTTAGTGAGAGAAGGTTTTTTCCGCCTAACCACTTCCCTTGTCCAACCCAACTCAAACGGGACTAGGAGAGGATTGGTAGCTGGTCCTGTTACCTCGTCCTCATCCTGGCTAAGTGGCGTTATGTTCCCAAGGAGGGAGTCATCTCTTTTGGATAAGTCTGGAGGATTGGCGGCCAGAATATGGCCTGATGTTGGGACCAAAGGGTCGGCCGGGTCGATGTGATTTAGGACCTTCCCAGGTGGTGGTACTATCTCTCCATCGGGCGTGGTATTATCCTCCTGCTCTGGGTCCGTCTCTTCCGGGTCCACTTCCTCTGGGATGCAGAGCGACTCTCCTACGGACTGAGTTATGAAGAGTTTCAGCTGGCTCACACGCCAAGTTCCCGCATTCCGGCCAGTAACATCATGGCTGAGACGATAGGTCAGGGGTGCCAGTTTTTCTATAACGCGGAACGGCCCTTCCCACGTAGAGCCAACTTCGCCAGATATCCGACCGCAGCCTGGGATAACTTATGAACTCTTTCCATACCAATGGTCCTAGGTCCAATTCAATGTCACTATAGTGCTTGTCGTAATATTTCTTCTTTTTGGTTTGGGCGACGCGGGCAAAATCCTCGGCGTCACTACGGATGGCTTGTATATCTTTTAACGGACCATACTCATATGCAGTGATTTCGGGAATAGTTCCTTGAATAGCAATGAAATCCCGAAGACCCTCTTCTTGGTCCCATGGTAATAGAGGCTCGCGACCATACGTTAATGCAAAAGGAGAAAATCCTGTAGTCAGATGTATAACGGAATTAAGAGCTAATTGGTGCATTTCCAACCCAAGGTCCCAACGATTATGGCTGTTACCGACGTATTTACTCATAAATTTCCCTAGTACTCGGTTGACACGTTCAGTAAGGTTCGTCTGAGGATGGTACGGGGTGCTGAAGGTAGTCTTAACTTTCATCAACTGGCAGACACGGGCCCAAAGAGCAGAGGTAAATTGGAAGCCGTTATCCGAGGAAACAGCGTCCGGGGAGCCATGGCGAGATATGAATTTAAGGAACACATTCCCAACCGTCACGGCCGTAATGCTTCGAATAGCGGTGATCTCAACGTTTTTGGTAAAGTAATCGACAATGACTACAAGGAACCGATTCTGTCTGGACCCATGAGGTCGATCCCCACTAGTTGATTCGGTCCATTTTCCCGGCGTTCTCTCGTTGCGGAATTTGTACTGCTGACAAATAAGGCATTGTTTGACGTACTGTCGGATTAAACGGAGGAAGTTAAGATGGTAAAAACGGGCCGTTAACTTCCGTTAATGTGTCATTCGTTCACTGTGGAAGAGTGTTGCTGTACCGGCGCTAACCTATTGCAATGAAGTGCTATGTTTTAGGGATTATACGACGAAAGCAAATGAACGTGCACAATTCGGTGTTGGAAAAGTGGCTGTTATCGGGAATTTCATGACAGTATCCTCGGCTATAAGTGGCGAGATGGCATGGTCTACCTTGGTTTACCCGAGAGGCAAAAAGTAAATTGAGATACCTGGGTCGCCTTATATTCATGGATGAAACCCGGATCGCCAAAAATATTTACCACTATCTATGAGCTACGGGTTTTAGAGCCCATTGGAGAAATTTGCTCTCTTTCCTCGATAAAGCGTATGGATGCGGTTCTAGCAGAGTAGAAGCCACAAATTCTAGAGACTGGAACAAGGTCGTGCATAATTCTGTTCAAGATCTCGCCGAACAGAAGTGGAGGGCTGAACTAGAACGCAACCAAAGCCTGTCACTTTACCGCACCAAAACGTCTGCATCAGTGGAGCCGTTTTACTCCAATGGGAAGGAAACCGAACTCCTCTTTTTGGCAAGAACTGGTGCATTACCCACAGCGGCTCGAAGAACGGAAGTTTTTGGGGAAGATCCAATATGCCCGAGATGTGGTTCTGAGCGTGGGGATATTCCTCACATCCTTTTAGAGTGTCCCGCATTTGCACAATACCGCGACAATCCAGGAACATCAAATTCAGAAGCCAATTTGTTACTTAGACTTGGTTTTACGGGTCTAGGCAAAGTCAAGAACGTGAGAAGAACCAAATCCCTTCAACATGCTTGGAAAAATCTAAGACAAATGCCTGCCACCACTACCACCTTGCCTTAAAACTTAAAGCAATTTAATAATAATTAAAAAAAATGTTCTAAAATGTACAAAACTAAACTTGCGAGCATCCTAACTTCTCCTCCCTGTTTCAAAAGGGATTATTCACTGTATGTGAAAAGGAAATAAATATTCCATGTGTGATCCTTGATTTACAACTTAAATAACATTAAAAAATGTCCTAATCCTCAACTGCGTTGTTGATAACAACAACGACTCTGAGCAGACGACAACAAAAAATAGTAAAAAATCTTCGTAGTTCAAGGAATTCAAGTAGAATCGAGAATAATATGAACCAAACCGAACTGACTTCAATTCCAAAAATTCCAGTACTGCTGAGGGAAAAACAACTTACGGGCGAATTTTTTTCATCGGTTTATTCCGCTTTGAGATGAAAAATATCCTAAGTTATTCAGTAAAACTATTACTCGTAAGTTGGGAATTAAAATCACGTTTAATTTCTTACTGAGAGAGAGAAAAGATCGTAATTTACGAGCATTGGAGAAAAATTCTCGGAAATAAGGCTGGCTACGTTTCAGCGAGGTATGGATAGTATTCACTATTCAGAGAAGCTATTCCGTAACTGTTTTGTGTGTGTGTATGGGTTTGTCTACTAAGGGTTCCATCAGGGACAGGGTTTCCGACAATAATTTTACCACTATAATTCACTACTGATAATTTCCGTTCATTTTTGTGATTTTCTTTGATGCTTTTTAAAAGGGTAGATATTCTTTGAGGAATAGGGATTAAGGGTTGCGTTTTGTTACGGGTAATGATAGAGGCTACACTCAGTAGCGTCGCTAGGGTTTGAAATCGGGAAGGGCTTAATCTGGGCAACTATTTGTAGGTTGTTATAGGAATTTAATAACAAATTTTACATAATTGGTTCGTTGGAACATGTGTAGACCTTTATAACTATCCGAAAATATGTGTCAGCGTGAAAATATTCGTATTTTTAAGATATACAAACTTTTATTGATAAAGAATACGGAACCGAGCTATTGTCAATGAGACAATTGTGGGTGAAAGAATTTCGCTCGTGTTAAGTTTAGTTTTCGGTAGCTTTTAGTCCCCACTACTGTTTCATATTGAATTTCATCTCTACAATGATGAAACTTAACGAACTTATCATTATAATTATTATACACTATATTGCTACAGAGGTTTAGAGGCTTCGAGCACTTTTTGGTAGGGTTTACGGATTATTTTGAGGGGGCTTATTTTGAAATTTGGGGCTCTATACCCCCCAAAAGGCTAGCAACGCCACTGGCTACACTTTAAACTCATTGGCTATTTAAAAACTGATTGCGACGAAGGATTGCTTAAGGGGTTACGTCCAGTCATCTTAATACGGTTAAACGTAGCGCATCGAGTACTACGCACTAAAAATTGGAGAATTTTAAAAAGATGGGCAACTTGGGCAAGGTATTCCTCTGGCATACCAATAATCATTTTTGCACTGTTAAAGATAGCACGTCGAGGGCTATTCAATAATAATAATTTTCATTGATTTTGTTGATTTTCGTTGATGCTTTTAAAACGGATAGAGATTCATTGGGGAATTTCATTCGTGATTTTAAAAGAAACGGTTGCTTCTGGGTTACGTGTAATCATTGGTTATTTTGAAAGGAATTGTGTTAAAGGTAGCGTGTCGAGGAGCTACTTACTAAAACAAAAAACGGGATTTTCATTGGCGGATTGTAAAAGAGATGGAAATTTAAGGCTTGTAAAGTTCACAATATGACTATTCCCAAACGCAAATACCGTTACACATAGAATTTACGAAAGGATTTTCGTGGCTTGTTATACAATTTTTACCCCAACTATCTTTTGAAGTCGGTTTTTGCAACATTACTATATAACCTCAAAATTCGAATTAAAAAACAATCACTAGCCTCTGCCTGTACCTATTTTTTTACCAGAATGAAGTTTTCCTACATCCTCCTTGCGCTATCACTGTTTCTCGTAAGAATGACGACGCTCTGCTATATTAGCTAGTGCAATTTTGTTTATAATCGTTTATTTGAACCTTTTTTTCATGAGAAACACAATTCAGGAATAAAATTTTTGCTTATGTATTAAATCTATGATGTTTTTAGCCTGTCAAGTTTTGCGAGTTTTTAAACGATATGGAACTGACTTTCTTGGAAGAAGAATTCTACAACAATCCAGAAAATTTCCAAAAATTTATTGAGAATATCATCAACAATAAAATGGTTTTTGTGGGTTACGGATCACGTATCTTGTGGTTACTTGATGAAATAAAAGTAAGGCTCTTTGCAAGCAAAAAGAATTTTTACATTCGTTTTGGAGAGCCTTCAAACGATATACCACTTGCAATTCGTTTCGAACGTGGCGCGAATTCTCGTTTGAAAGAACAGTTCAATTTAGTGTAAGTAAACATTTTCTTCAAAGTTTTCAGACTAAAGGCTCTTTCAGGCGATCCAACTTTTTGACTCAGCTTGATGGGCCAACTACTGGTTGAATCAACCAGTAGGATCGTTTGAATAGAATCTGTATGAGTTGAGTCACAAATCAAAATGAATTACAAAAAAAAACTTGTTTCGCGGGTTATTACGTAAGTGCCATGGTAGGCGGCGCTTTAAAAGTTCCATTTCGTGGTAAAAGTTTAGTCGTGTGAACAAGGATGATAGGGGGTGGATACGAATTATGAGTGAAATACGCGTCGTAACTTCGGAAACGATTGGGTCTGGTGGGACGCTAAAAATGGGGGAGGAAAACTAGGGACGAAAGGCAGGTGGGCTACTTCAAAATTATACACTATTTGTCACCATCTTGTTGGCTTGATTGTATTTAAACTCTTTCGCTTAAAAATAAAATTTGCAATTGAGTTAATATTTTATAATTATTGTTGCTAAAATAATTGTGCACGTAGAAGAGGCTGCAATAGGGAAACAACGGTAGGGATTTATTTGAACGCGCTAGGCGTCACCTAAAGTTTCGCTTTCAAGGATGATTGAAAAGATTAATCATTTGATTAAAAAAATGGAATTTAACTTCTAACGCATAGTGATGAAACCAAACATGAATTTACTATGTTAGAAAAAAGATTTTATTCTTTCGCGCATAAAAATGATCATTTTACGCCATATTTAGAAGTTACACGTTGGGAAATCAAAGTAAACCTCTCCGAGCCGAGACGAATTTACTTTCTTAACACAGGTCCACCAGCCAATGTGAAAAACCGGAAATACTTAGTTCAAATTGGCGAGATATTGCGAAGGTCATTTGTAAAGGTTTAAGCGTTTAACAATTTACTGTGCATCCTCAATTATTCTAATGAGGACCTAATATCTATCACTTATTGTGTATTTAACTTTCGGCTCACTCTGAACCGTAAACACCTCCTATAAGAGGTGTAAATAATTCTGTGTATTTTTGTAATTATTTTTAAATTTGATGTAAATTTGTTTCACTATCTCTTTAAAAAATTTGTAACACTATCCCTTTAACAAGTTCAAAAAACCCTACCACAAATTCTCAACCTTTAATCCGAACTACCCCGCCTACTTCTTTCAAAAGCATCCCAAACTGTCCCTCTTTCTTTAACCCTTTCTCCCTACCTACATTGATGCTATCCCAGGTAGTGGAAAGTTTTGTAAAATGTTCCAAAAAGTGTACCTTATTTTTTTCTTGTAACCTGTATGCCCGCTAATCGGCAGAATTCTCTCGGAGCCCGAAGTAAAAGGGCTGCTCACCAAAGAGCACACAAAAAATAAAATGTTTGTTGAAATCAAAAGTTGCCTTATCTTCTAAATTTTTTCAGTCGGTTTAAAAGATAAGATGAAATCAAGTCAAATTAAGCTCTCCCAGCTAAAAAATTAAACTAAAAAATTAAATTAATTCCCCTAATCGGAAAAGTTCGGAAAACAAAAGAACAAAATCTACATGGTGCCGAAACCCGGGATTAAACGAACAAAATTACCTTTGGATTAAAATTAAGTGCGATTACTAATCAATCGAGTACGGTTAAAATCAACCGGGAAAATTAAACGTGAGAGGGTTATTAAACAACCCGCGGTTCAAAACATTAAAAATTAAAGTAACAATCGGTTCGAAATTGAAGTGAAAATCAAAGACTAAAGGAACAATATCAGTGAAAATAATGGCTGACGAAAATCCGACGGATTATAATGCCTCGGCGAGCGGTAAAAACGCCGAGGGATCGGGTAAAACAAACCCATCGAAAAAATCAAACGCAGCCGTGGAGTTTGTCAAATTCAAGGCGCTGAGAACACCGGCTCGCACTAATCTAACAAAAGCTACTAAAACAATGGATCGATTATTGAGCGATCAAAATACACCAATCGAAGAAATCGAGGACCAGCTAACGCTCATGCTAACAAGGGAAGCAAACCTAATTCAGCTGGACGAATCAATCCTGGGACTAATGACCGACCCGGACGTTATAGAAAAGGAGGCGACGGAAATAAACAGTTATTACGAAAAATACAACTTCGAGTCATTGAAGATCAAGGCCCAACGCATCGTAAGAAAGGCCAACGGAGCCAACGCTTCGGCAGCGGGATCAGTAAATTCATCAAAGGACACGGCCAGCAACATTACCGTCGTCAGGGAGGAAACCAGCAGATTACCGGCGTTAGTCCTACCTAAATTCTCAGGGGACTTCACGGAATGGGCTGGATTCTGGAGCCGTTTTGAAACCACCTTTAAGGACAAGCCGAAAACTAGCAAGGTAGAAATGTTTAATTATTTGTATTCCTTATTGGATGGTGAAGCCAAAGAATCCTTATTTGGCATGAAAGCTAGTGATGAAAATTATGATGAGGCAGTAAAAACTTTAAAAGAGAGATTTGATAGAACAGACTTAGTTATCCATACTCATGGAAGACGATTAATGAATTTAGAGCCCGTGTCGGACTCGAGCGATACTAAAGGCCTACGTAATTTATATGATAAAATACAATTAAATGTAAGATGTTTAAAAGGTTTAGGAGTAGATGCTACCCTAAGTGGCACATTTATTTGCCCCCGTTTAATTGAATGCCTACCTAAAGAAATAAGGTTGGATTATAGTAAAAAGCATGCTAAAGATGGTGATTGGAATTTAAAAGCCTTCACCCAGTTTTTACAAAGTGAGCTTGAAGGTCGCGAAACGTGCGCATTACTCGGTCTTAATGAATCGAAAAACAAGGAAAGACCACGCCACCAAGAATATCGCCGCGAAAACTCATATCAAAATAATCGTTACGAAAACACGCGAAACAACAACACCCTAGCGACCAACGGGCGAAATTATGTACCAACGTCAAACGCGCTTATCACCAACGTTACACCGCGAACCGTATTCTGCATTTTTTGCAAGAACACTGAGCACGCGTCATTTAATTGCAAGAATTACACAATGGAAGAGAAGAAATCGACTCTACGCGATCAGAGAAGATGCTTTATCTGTTTGAAGCCAAGTCACGACGCCAGGAGGTGCGATTCTCACTATCAAAATTGCCGAATTTGCAGCAAAAGGCACAATCAAGCCATCTGTGAACAAAATGAAGCCCACAAAAAGGAGCCAAACAGACCCGCAACCACAAGCGAAACGCAAAACATAACCACAAATACCATCTTCGACTATGAGAGAAGAAACGTTCTCTTGCAAACCGCCCAAATTTTGATTAAAAATCCAGATTACCCAAGAAACGAAGGGTCAGAACCTCTAAAACTGGTTTTAGACAACGGAAGTCAAGGCACGTTCGTACTGAGCGAGGTAGCGGAAACATACCAGCTTCCGGTCGTAGGAGAGACAACCGTTTTGGTTAGCGAATTTGGAAACCAGGCCGCCGTGGAGAAAAAGAGAAAAATCGTGAGGCTAACCGTTGAAAACCTCTCGGACCCTGGAAAGAAGATCGAGGTGGAGGCCGTCGCAGTGCCATTCATTTGCCGCGCGCAAACACAAGACTGCCAAGAGATCAGAAATTTTATAGAGAAAACAGGAGTAGTACTGGCGGATGATCCAAGAAAAGAAGGTCCAAGTTCCTTAAAGATTAGCCTATTAATCGGAGGTGACTACTATTGGGACATAGTAAGTGGAAAAACGGAAAGACTTCAAAACAAACTCGTAGCCATGGATACTATCTTTGGATGGACCATAGAAGGCCCAATGAGCTCACCCCAAACCAACGTCAAAAGGGTTGAAGTTAGCAACAATTTAATCACCGTGATGACAACTAAATGTCAAGATGCCGACCTGACGAAAATCGTTCAAAATTTTTGGAATCTTGAATCCATCGGAATTCAAGCGAAGCCTGAAAAATTATCAGAGGGAAACGACGTATTGGAAAGGTTTGAGAGAGACGTCCAATTTAATCAAGAAGAAGGGCGTTATGAAGTTAAATTCCCATGGAACACCGAAAAGGAAATCCTACCTGATAATTTACCAATGGCGACCAAACGCGCTACCAGCTTAGCCAAGAGATTTAACAATAATCCAGATTATTACCAAGCCTACAAGAAAATTATCAACGAACAACTCGAACTTGGAATCGTAGAACCTGTACCGGAAACAGAACAAACAAGCAAGCCGGGCACGTACTACATGCCACATCAAGGTGTCAGTAGAGCAGATAGTACGACCACAAAATTACGAGCTGTAATGGACGGGTCCGCCCACGAAAATGGCCTCCCGTCACTTAACGATTGCCTATCAAGTGGACCAAATCTCAATCCGGATTTGCTCTTGCTACTTCTCAGCTTTAGAACGTACCCAATCGCCATAACAGCCGACATAGAAAAGGCATTTCTACAAGTATCTCTAGCTAAAGAAGAACGTGACACTTGCAGGTTTCTATGGGTCAAGGAAGAAGCAAATGGAAAGGTTTTGGAGAAAGACTTCACCGCTTTGCGAATGAAGCGCGTTCCATTTGGCGTCACATCAAGCAGTTATTTGCTCGCCGCTACGATCAAGCATCACATTTTAAAATACGAAGTCACCGACAAAGAAGCCGTAAACACTCTTAATACCAAACTATATGTCGACGATCTAGTTGGTGGAGAACACACGATTGAAAGCGCATTCTCGCTCTCAAAACGAATGTCGGAAATCCTAAGCGACGCAAAAATGAACTTAAGGAAATGGCAATCCAACTCGCCAGAATTACGTAAGATGTGGGGAGAAGCCGCTGCTACCCCTAACGCAGTCACGAAATTTGAGGTTCAAGCACCAAGTGAACAAAAAATCTTAGGACTACAATGGAATCCAGTGTCTGACAGTTTTAGTTTCGACTTATCAAATCTAATCGAAATTTTAAAGGACATCAAACTGACCAAACGATACGCACTTAGCGCCGTATCCCAGATATTTGATCCCATCGGAATCCTAACCCCCTTTACCATCAGAGCGAAATTTATGCTACAGCAGCTATGGGAGAAGAAAACCAAATGGGATGAACAATTGAGCGGAGAAATCGCTAACGAATTCCAGAAATGGTGCAAAGAGCTAAGCGATCTAAGAAAATTTAAAATTCCACGACACTACTTCAAAGAAATCCCAACCGAAGATATCAAAAACAAACAAATCCACTGTTTTTGCGACGCGAGCAAAAGAGCGTACGCTGCAGTAGTATACGTGAGGTACGAGACGACCAAAGGAGAGATCGGTGTAGCCCTAGTAACATCAAAGGCGAGGGTATCGCCACTTAAGATGATTGACCCCTCGGAAAATGAGCTATCACTACCGCGGCTGGAGCTTATGGGCTGTCTATTAGGCGCACGCCTTGTAAATAATATCAAAGAAATTTTCGGAGATGAAGAAGTTGAAACCTTCATGTGGTCCGACTCAACTATCGCGCTACACTGGGCCAAAGGATCAACCAAGGCATGGAAGCCATTCATCCAAAACAGAGCGGTAGAAATTCAAAAATTATCTGACCCGAAAAATTGGCAACACTGCCCAGGGAGTCAAAATCCCGCGGACATCCCCACTAGAGGAGCAAAGGTCGAAGAATTAGAAAAAAGCGAGTTATGGTTAGAGGGCCCTACCTGGCTCAAATTAAGTAAATCAAATTGGCCCGCGGACAAATTGCCAGAAATAAATCTGGACTTAGTTGAAAAAGAAAAACGGAAGTTGATACTCATAATCAAGCAAAAGGAAAAGACAGGAATCAGTCAAATTATTGACTTAAATAAATGGAATGATATGGACAAAGTCCTTAGAATAACGGCTTACGTCTACAGGTTTTTAGACTACGCTAGGAAAAGGAAAATTAACACGGGAGTAATCAAGACAGAAGAAATACACATGGCAGAAAATACATGGATAAAATGCGTCCAGAAAGAGGACTTTGGGGAAGAAATAACGTCGTTGGAAAATAATGGGAAAATAGAAAAAACCTCAAAAATTGCGGATTTAAGACCAATCTTAAATGAAAACAAAATTCTATGCGTGGGAGGCAGATTAGCAGAATCCAGTCTTGCCTATGAAATAAAACACCCAGTCATACTAAGAAAGGAGCAAAGATTAGCCAGATTAATCATGGACAGGTGCCATCACCAAATGATGCACGGAGGGATACAAAGTACTCTGACGCAATCGCGGGAATCTTACTGGATATCCGCCGGAAGACAACTTGCAAGAAAAACAGTTAAAGGTTGTTTACAATGTAGAAAAGCCGGAGCAAAACCTGGGGACGCCCCCACGGCCCCCTTCCGAAGGACCGAATCGAACAAACGCAAAGTTTTGAAATAGTAGGAATCGACTTCGCCGGACCTCTATACGTCAAAATGCCGGGTGGCGGCGTGGAAAAATCTTACATCTGCCTTTTCACGTGCGCCGTGACCAGGGCGATACACTTGGAGCTAGTGACATCATTAAAAACGCGAGAATTTTTATTGGCACTCACACGTATGATCTCAAGGAGAGGGATACCGCGAAAAATCTATTCGGATAACGCGAAAACCTTCAACCGAGCTAACAAGGATTTAGAAAAAATTTGGCAAAATCTAAAAAGCGATGAAGTCTTAAACTTCTACGGAAAAAAAGGTATTTCATGGCATTTTATAGTCGAGAGGGCCGCCTGGTACGGTGGATGGTGGGAGATATTAGTCAGAAGTACCAAATCTATATTAAGAAAAAACTTGGGCCAAGCATCTCTTACTTATGTAGAGATGGAGACTATACTCACGCAAACTGAAGCTGCCATAAACTCAAGGCCAATCACTTATGTGACAAGTGAATCTAACGATCCCCAACCTTTGACCCCCTCTCACTTTCTTATCGGAAAACGCATAACTAGCCTACCCCCTCAAGTAATTAAAAATGAAAATGTACCTAAAACCCAATTTGAATTAAATAACAGACAAAAGTATCGCTCCGCTCTAATGTCCAGATTGTGGAATAAATGGAAAAAAGAATACCTATTAGAACTCAGATCTGCTCATAAAATTAAATTAGCTAAAAATGAATGTAAAATTAAAATCGGAGACGTAATGATGATACACGAAGACAATGTAAAAAAGCATTTATGGAAATTAGGCCTCGTCACAGAAATATTCGAAGGTAGAGACGGGAAAATTAGATCATGTATGGTTAGGACCTCAAATGGAAATTTAATTAGAAGGCCAATTCAGTTGTTGTACCCTTTGGAAATTGACGCGATCTCTGTACACAAAAATTTAAATAACTAAAATTTAAGTATCAATCTAATATTCTTAAAAAATTGAAACAAAATGTAACTAATTAAATTGTCAAAATGAAAAAACAACATTTAAAACCAATTATCAACTGGAAATACTATCGTATTTCGGGGCGGAGTGTAAATAATTCTGTGTATTTTTGTAATTATTTTTAAATTTGATGTAAATTTGTTTCACTATCTCTTTAAAAAATTTGTAACACTATCCCTTTAACAAGTTCAAAAAACCCTACCACAAATTCTCAACCTTTAATCCGAACTACCCCGCCTACTTCTTTCAAAAGCATCCCAAACTGTCCCTCTTTCTTTAACCCTTTCTCCCTACCTACATTGATGCTATCCCAGGTAGTGGAAAGTTTTGTAAAATGTTCCAAAAAGTGTACCTTATTTTTTTCTTGTAACCTGTATGCCCGCTAATCGGCAGAATTCTCTCGGAGCCCGAAGTAAAAGGGCTGCTCACCAAAGAGCACACAAAAAATAAAATGTTTGTTGAAATCAAAAGTTGCCTTATCTTCTAAATTTTTTCAGTCGGTTTAAAAGATAAGATGAAATCAAGTCAAATTAAGCTCTCCCAGCTAAAAAATTAAACTAAAAAATTAAATTAATTCCCCTAATCGGAAAAGTTCGGAAAACAAAAGAACAAAATCTACAAGAGGACAAGAAACAAGATCAATTCTGGTTTAAATCTAGGGTAGCTCATTTCATAAACCCAATCGTTTCAACACTTATGGAGAGATGAAGTATTAACATCCATATTATCTAATGAAGTTAAAAGTTGCGTTTACACTATATATAAATGTAGTAAAGCTGAATTAAGAGTAAACACCAAATGTGAAATGTTAATATCAAAAGATGTTCTTGGAGTATTGAGATGATTCAGAGCTTTATAGCTACACAATTACTAAAAGAATCGTAATGCCGAAAAATATTTAAAATATTTCCATTTAATATTCTGCAAAATGAAAATGTTATCGTTTTCTAAGAGATCTTTTCATCCTACTCGCTTTATATTAAGTTTGATATGCGTGTAGTGTTTCGATTCAGATCCAATCTTCATTACTCGTTTTATATAAACTCACTTGTGTCATTACATAGAAAGAAGTTTATCTTAAATAATTAAATAAATATAACTGATATTAATTATTTTAATCGTCAGTATTTTACGTTAATTATAGTTAAGTCTGTTTAAGAAACTCAATTCCTAAAAGAATTTTAAACATAACTATCTTTATCGTTATACTTCTAGGGAACACCTACATCAGAACTTTTGTAAATTTAGGGTATATAATTCGATTGATACACACTAAGGGATCAGAAAATGCGCAATTGCGTGAACCTTTGGTGGAAGCCCTGCCATTGTTAGGCTAGACGTTTCCCGTAACCCTAGCCGCTCGCCGCGTACATCTTAAGCCAAACGACGATGATGGAGTAGAAGCCAATGTTACAGATTGGTGTTTATGTGCTATAGACGAAAGACCAGTAGATGGTAGTGTTAGAAGCCAAAGTTGCAGATTGCTGTCTATGCGGTATAGACGAAAGACCAGTAGATGGTGGTGTTAGAAGCCAATAAGAACAGATTGGTGTGTATGAGGTGAACATGAAAGACTAGTGCATGGTGTTGTTGTTAGAAGCCATTAAATACTGGTTGGTATTGGGTGAAACAATTGGCGGTTTGACAGCAGATGAAGGTGTAATGATTGGCGCTAAATAGGATGAAGCACAATTTTTGGAATTTCTGTGAACTCCGAACGCGGTCCGGAAATTGCGAGCTCCGATCCGCCAACTGCGAACGCGGTGACAGACAGACAGACAGACACACACACAGACACGTTCAGTGTATTACCTCTCCGTGACGTCATCGTCACTCGGAGAGGTAAAAATCATTATTTAATAAGATGTTTGATCTTATTAATCGTTTCAACCCCTGAAAGCGGAAGAAAGAACTCTGGCAGACGCGTCTAGCGCCTTCAAATAAATCCCTACCGGCGTTTTCTTAATGCGACGTTTTTTCGGCATATCCGACATTTGTAAATTAAAGAAATCATAGACGGAATAATATCCCGACAATGAAAAGCGTTCAAATTTCTTGGTGCTTCTTGTTAATCTCTACAAGGGTTTAAACAGGAATACATAGATTTCTTGTACTTGGAATCTTAAAGAAAACATGGACCACATCTGATTGAAAGGAACGGGAAGGACTTATCCCTTACAAAAATCTTCTTAAGAGTTCTAAAGGAATTTCTTTGGAACCCTACGGAGCCCTTGGGATAATTTTCTAAAGAAACTATTACCAAAAACTTCCTTGGAATTTCCTAAAGAATTCTTGAGATAAATTTCCAAAGAATGTCTTGGGATTATTTTCTAAAGAAATTCTTTAGGAATTCTAGAGATAAATTTCCTAAGAAGGTCTAGGGATTATTTTCTAAAAAAATTCTTAAGGAATTCTAGAGATAAATTTCCAAAGAATGTCTAGGGATTATTTGCTAAAGAAATTCTTTAGGAATTCTAGAGATAAATTTCCAAAGAATGTCTTGGGATTATTTTCTCAAGAAATGCTTTAGGAATTCTTCAGATAAATTTCCAAAGAACGTGTAGGGAATATTTTCCAACGAAATTCTTTAGGAATTCTTCAAATAAATTTCCAAAGAAGGTTTAGGGTTTATTTTCCAAAGTAAGGAATTCTTGAGATAAATTTCCAAAGAAAGTCTAGGGTTAATTTCCCAAAGAAATTAGTTAAGAATTTTAGAGATGAATTTCAAATGGCCAGATATATAGAAATGATGCTTTACATATAATTATCTCAAAACATTTTTACCCAAATTGTTTAGCTAAAGTTTTCCTAGATAGACATTAACTTGATGGTTAGGCTTGTCCCGTAGCTAAGGCTCAGCAAGCGCTGAAATGGAATGTTATATTAACCTATTTTTTTTATTTTTTTTGCGTTTATGTAAAGGATAAAATAGATTAAAAGTAAAATAAGAGTAATTAAAATCGTTATGTTTAGATTTACAGGGAATCTAAGCTGTCAGTCGGAATTGTTGCTTAATTCTCTTATGGCATGTTTTATCTTTATTTCGAGCGTAATTAGAGTCCAAAATAAATAATTTTTTTAAAGTATTGTAGAGAAAATTAGGTTAAACGCATTTCTGATACTCGAAAAACACTCAGTGAATATACATTATTAAATTTAACAACAACGTCTGTATCTACTGCTTGGCCATTAAAGCCTCCAAAACCCACTTAGTACCTTATACAATTGCACAAGGTAAAACTTTCTGCTGTTTACGGATGTTTTTAAGTCGATTAAATGTCTGACTTTATAAGCAATTTCACACTGCATGCGAGAACTTCCCTCGCTATAAGACATTTCCCAAGTAAATTCCAAAGACATTTCCCAAGAAAATTCCAAAGATATTTCCCATGAAAATTCCAAAGATATTTCCCAAGAAAATTCCAAAGATATTTCCCAAGAAAATTCTAAAGATATTTCCCAAGAAAATTCCAAAGATATTTCCCAAGAAAATTCCAAAGATATTTCCAAAGTAATTTCCAAAGAAAAAGAGGCCAATATTCCCCAATTTCCTAAAGAACGCCTTAAGGATTTCCAAAGAAATTTCCCAAGGAATTTCCTTAAGAGTTCTTAAGAAGATTTTTGTAAGGGAAGCGGCTACGTGGTAGAGGAGATTTATGTTTGTCTCAGACCATTAATGCGGATATTTGTTTTTACTTTCTGAATCTTTTTTGAAAGTATCCACTGTCTTTTCACGAACGAAGGCCATTTTCGAACTACAGGGTCAGGACCTCGTAATTGAATGCCGTTACAGTAACGGCGAGACAAAAGAAACGAAATGGCTTGGACCTAACGATGAAGTGTTACCGAGGAATTCCGAAAAGTTCAAGGTAAATCAAATTAAATTGGTACACGGGAATGATATATTACCATAAGTCCGTAAGATATGTTCTATAAGTTTGTCAATGGTTTCCGAGAGCTTGAATGAAATAAAAATCTCATGAAAAATAATGTATTTATTTTGTCTGTGTAAAAATGTAGATACAAACTTTGTCTAATGACTTACTTGTCATTTGTACGACGGCATTTAATAACCCTATAAAATATATGGACGCTTTGTCGGTACAAAAACCACGTAATGAACGAGTATAGAAAGATCAGGATTCAAGGCGAGGGGCTAATCACTGTCAAAGTTTTAGTTCACGGATTACGTGTCAAGGGCAGGGCTTTTAAAGATTGCTCGTAATCAATTTAGAAGAGTCAGTTACAGAGCCTACTCTTACTCTGTGCTTTGATATTTCCAATGGCTTTATTGTAGCACAAAATATAGTTATTCCTAAATTCACAAGAAATGATCAGAAATGCCGCAATTGCGGGATTTTTTGGTGGAAGCCCTGTCATTGGGAAGTTAGACGTTTCTCCTAACCCTAGCCAATCGCAGCGTACATCTTAACCCTAAGGGTGATAATGGAATGGAGTCAATATTGCTTTCTGTGGACTGCGAACGCGGACCGGATATTGCTAATACCAGAAGGGAATAAGAGAGAAGGGACACACTTTACATCTCCATGATGCTTTACACTCGTAACAACAGTCTTACTAACCTCAAATCAACTACCCTTCACTGATTGGCTATCTAACTTCTGTCTTAGCTGTGACGTCACACAAGAGGGTGACGTCTCGGTTGACGTATAAAAAATAGTTTTGTTTACAACTTTACATTGAAGGAGATAAAAATGGCCGAATTTCATGTTGATAAACGAAATCAAGCTGTGCAATTAATTTAGATGCACTTGGAATTGAGAACATACCAAAATCAGATAATTTGAAGGTAATAAATAGATGAAAACTAATTACTCTGAATTAATATTAAAAAATAAAAATTAGTTTCAACAAAATACATACTTGAGGTTATAATTACACAAGAATGAAACATGGACAGCCCTAAGCCTTTGGAGAATGAAAATCTAGCAGACAAATAGGCCGCCTGATACCGCGGAGAACTTAAAGAACTATTTTTGCAGTAAATTGGTTAAAAGCTGTGTACTTGCGCAAAGTTTTCGCGGTTTTCTTGGGGTTGGTCGGACTCTCGTTACCATAGCAGGCTCTAATGTCTCCCTTCTCTCTTATTCCCTTCTGCTAATACGTTTGCTCCGATTTTCCAACTGGGAACAAACACACACGGACAGATATGTCCAATGTAATACCTCTCCTTGACGTCACCGTCACTAGAAGAGGAAATATTCTCCTTTGAAGAAATTAATAAATGTTCAAAAAATATTCTTGCACACTTTGATAACTGAAATTTATTTTATAAATAGCTACATTTTTTCATTATATTAGAAGCAGAAATGGGCACAATTAGTAACCAAATAACTATTACGGTTAAAGAACTATCTACATAAAAATCATCTTGAACAGACACTTTTCTATAAAGTTTAAAAAACGTTTCTTGTTAAAATATGTAACGTTTTTCTTGGGGACAAAATGGAGTTATAAGTGAGATTTTATTTAAAGATACATAGATAAAATATTTTTCTAAATTCTATATTCCATTCAGATTATTTGTCGATAGTAAATAAGTAGTGTATTCTTCAACTTTAGCGACTAATAAAAAATAAAACCAAATGCAATGGTTTAGTGTCTTTGCTAATTTAAATGTGATTTAACCAGAAGTAGGATAAGGGACTAGAAGTAAAGAGCTGAAGCATTGGTAGTTGATCCTGGCACTAGTGAACAAATTTGAGGATTTTATGCCGCTTCCCAGTACGCGCCTACGCTAGAGAGAGAAAAATTTGGTCGAGTTCCAAAAACATTTGCTACCCCCTTCCCCTCAACCTAAAGTCGCAGAACACGGACGCGGCTCCTTGAATCTAGTTCGGCCGTCTACCACCGCGAGCGTCCCACCTATTGGAGAGGGGAAATTCAGAAACCGCTACCAGAGGGCCAACCGTTCGTGTGTTATCAAGAATATTCACTTTCGCCAAGAGAAGAATTTGGCTATCTCAATACTTCTAGTCCCTTATCTTACTCATCTTACTCCTGATTTAACCGATAAAAGAAAATTGAATGTAAATTTCTAGAAAATGAGTGAGTTGCCATCGTAGGTGCAATGATAATTAACAGGGCTAGCTCTTCTAATATAGTATTATATTATGAATTCATTCACTTTATTAAGAGTTTAGGAATTTAGACTTATACGGTGGTTTAATGACCTAGCATACTTAGTAGGGAAAAATTCGCTGCAAAATTTATTCTAAGGTGATATTTTAGTGTTAAATTATTATTATTCATAGAAACGTTTAGATTTTTGTAAATAATACCTTACATTCATGTATTACATATACATCATAAAAATGAGCAGCTAGAGTGTATTTAGTAAGCACGATGATGAAATATTTAGTCTCTTCATATCCTAAGCGAGCCAATTTTTAGCCACATCGTAGTATACGATGAGGCTCTTAGTTTGACCCGAGCTGTAGTTGTGGCCGGGGTTGTCGCTTTCGTTATCGTCAGATTTTAGCTTAAAAGGAACTCTATAGTACCTTAATCCACCCATAGGGGTAGCTGAGCTCGGTTAGAGATTTCATTTTAATTAAAAATTTTCTTGGTCGCAGCCGGGATTAGAACTCGGGTCGATCGCGCAGCAGTACGATACTTTACCACTGTACCATGAGGGCTTGAAAGAAATAGCGAGTTTTCTTCCTTTAATATATCTCTAAAGGGTCGGGAATGAGGGAGGTTTCTATTTATTTGTGGGGTCGGATACGTTTGTATTTTTTGGGTCGGATACTTCTGAATTTGTGTCTTTTGGTCTTTATATTCACTAAAACTATCTGTTCTTCGATTCGCCAGAATGTTGCAATTATACCATACAAGTAAATTTATACGGGTAATAATTTTACCACTGTTTAAGGTAGGGCATCGAGGGGCTATTCACTCTGATTTTATGTACGGTAAATCATTTAAGCATTGTAAAAGATAGCGCTATTCACTCATTAGGGTAGGGTATAAAGGGGCTATTCACTCGTACGATGTGGCTACTATTTTGAGCCCTTGGGCCGTCTTGTTAAATGGTTAAATAAAAAGAATTTATGAAAAGATAATGTAAAGTAGATTGGTTTGAGGATGAAGAAATTTACTATAAGAAAGCCTAAAAAAGAGTCCGGTGCTCGAGTGATAGTCGAAAATCCCCCCTCATGGGTGGGGGAAGGTGAAAAAGGAGGCGGGACTTAATATTTTATCTTACTCTATGTTTTCCACCGTCTACCTCTTTTACCATAAGTATCATAAAAATATTATGTTACTTATGCTTTTACCTTTTCGTTAAGCCTTGGTTTGCTTTTGGGAACTCACGAAATCATAGGTGTATTACACTTGATTCGATTTAGAAACAATTATAGAACGAACGATTTTCACGTAGAGACACGTATTCAAAATCCATCAAGTTAAGTTCAAAACCTTTAACTAATTTGCTAATGGCAATTAAGAACCATTCGCGTACCGTTTCAGCACCGCTGGCAGCCTCCATTTTCTGTTTACTTTGCTCGAGGTGTTTTTTTCTCTAGTCGGAATACGTCATTCGCGTCTGTATGACCTATCCCCACGGGATCCAATGGGAAAGCGCAGAGCAATGACGGACATGAAAGGGGCGGGGATTACTTGTCCAATAGCACCGGCGTAAGGGTAGAAGAGTAAAATTTCGATACTTGTGTCTTCTTATAGTAAATTCCTTCTTGGTTTTACTCAATAGAGAATTTACCTTCTTACCAAAACGACCCCGTGTGTTAATCAATGGATTTAAAAAAGTATTACATCAGTCTCACGTATTCGTTTGTCATTAACGAGCATAAAATTCCTTTAGAAGCGGTGGCACCAAAAAAGTGCTATAACCAGAAGAAAATAGGGGGAAGTGGGTTGCTAGACCTTATTCACGAGGCGCCCTGTTTACGGAATTTTCGCGCCGTTTCCACCACCGCGGGTTGGAAGAGATTTTAGATTTTACGCGCATTAATACAGGAGTGACGTCAGGAAATTGTGTACTACGCCTCTTGGCCCCGGAGGAGTTAGCTTTACGAGAGGGAGTAATTAAAGTGTAAGTAGTTCTTTATTAAATAATTACTTTAAAACTATATTTTGTTTAATTATTTGAATAAAATCTTTGATAGGTTACAAATGAACGTGTGGGATGTGTTGAACTGTGATAAGGAGGGGTTTAAAGTGATAAATCTTTATCCAACGCGTGTGGCCTTACTGCAAAGGCTTAAGGAAAATGGGGACATAGAACGAGTATTCGCCAATTTGCTTTCTACATTCAATAAAATTAAAGAAAGTCAGAAGCCTCTTGAGAGTCATAAGAAGGTTGGTGGTTATGGAAAGTTTTTAAACTGTTGGCAAAACTGGATAACGAGTGTAGCAGCAAGAGGAATGGGAATAGAAATTGAACCTGTTGATAACGTAGATTGCGAGACTGAGTTAGATTTCACAGCCAGTTTGATTAAACCATATCTAAATTCGAAATCTGATGGCGTGATTGAAGATGTTGTTGTTTTGTTGAATTTTCTTGGTCATACAATTTTGGACTACCATAACCAAACAGAGATAGCTTTGAAAAAAGCTCGTGACGAAATGGAAGCGGTCATAAGATCCAACGCTATAAAGGATTCCTTACGCAATCAAGAAACAGACCTTCAATACTCAGCTTATTGTCAAGGGGGTGGTGCGTTAGGCGAAATAATTAACATTAATAAGAAAAGGGTGAATAATGAAAAGTTGTCCTCAAGCCAAAGAAATAAATCAAATGATCTATTACAAATTAGTCTTTCGATAAGGGATGTAGAGAAGAACTCAACAACCATACCAATTGCATTGAAGAACCGTGACAAGGGAGGGTTGCACGTTCCGTCTGAACATCTCATACCTTATCTGAAGAATGTAGCAGCTTTCATAGGCGTACACTACAGAAAGTTTTGTTTAATGGAAGAAGCAAATGTGATTAAAAACACTATGGCCCATTTACGGGTAGATAAAGAT
Source organism: Phalangium opilio (assembly GCA_019434445.1). Taxonomy (NCBI): domain Eukaryota; kingdom Metazoa; phylum Arthropoda; class Arachnida; order Opiliones; family Phalangiidae; genus Phalangium; species Phalangium opilio. The sequence goes on from JAEQBA010000943.1 coordinate 33,791, forward strand.
CTCAGTCAACAATTTTACGACGGTTTGAAGTTAATCCCAAATTTCACTAGTCAAGATTTTAAGAAAGAACTCGTAGAAGAATTCCGCTTAATTCATTTGAGAAAAATGAGACACGCCTTTTTAAACGACTTAATCTTTGGCAAAAATGAACAGAACAACATAAAGGTTAATTCACGAGGGCAAGGTGGACAGCTCTTGCGAGATAAATTGTTTCAAGTAAACGGAGATGGAAAAGTCAAAGCGAAAAAGCAACATGTTGAGAGTGAAACGCCAATCAAGAAAGTAAGGTCTAAAAACGTTAAGAAAGAAAGAGAAGCATCAGCGAAGGAAAGCAAACCCAAAACCACAACTAAAATTAGGTGCAAAAAAAGTAAAGCTTTAAAAATTCCAATTGCGCAAACTGCAGAAGCTACGAGTACTGTACTAAGAAGTCCTCTCAATCCAAAAAAAATCACCACAGCCCGCCGGCACTGAAAGGTATAAAAAAGCTACTTTCTCCAGCTAAAACTAATAACGTTGAGATAGCAACTTCTTCGCGGGGTAGAGCAAGAAAAACCAATTTCAGAAAGGACTATGTTTATTGATTTTTATAATCTTTAAAAAAATATTGTGATAATGTTTAGAAAATTTTGTAACAATGTTAAGAAAATATTGTGATAATGTTTAGAAAATTTTGTAACAATGTTAAGAAAATATTGTGATAATGTTTAATACTTTTGTGATAACGTTTATTACTTTTGTGATATGATAGTACAAATTTTTGAATATAGTACTTTAGAAAAATCATTAAAAAATCCTTTAATCCAAAATAGAAGGTAAATTAATTTCAGTTCCTCCATATAATCGTTCACCTGTTTTTACTGCCGTTTTCATTTCTGAATTAATTAAGAACGATCGTCGAGCTGGTTTGAAATTTGAACCAGATAATTTTCCCGCTGTTATAAAACGTAACTGGCTGAACATCGTTTCCACTATGCTGCCGTTTACTTTAACCGGGTAAATATAACAATCAGGGTACTTTTCTAGGTATTCGTCAACAAATCCTATAAATCCATATACTGATATTCTCAATAAGTCCCACGTTTGCCAAGCTAAAAATGATTTGCCCTCTCGACCTGATAGTGGTTTCCCTAGCTGGATTGTCTCTTTAGCCCAATCTTCGAAGTAAGCGAACCCTTTCAGTATGTTTTGAATTGGTGTGCTTTCTCGTGAAGACACTTTCTGGTGTGAAAGTAAGCCATTTTCAAAAATTAGGTGACATGCGTACAGAAAATCGTAACACGCCATAGTTTCTTGAGTATCTCCCCCAGTAGCACAAGCCTTCCGCATAACAGTCGGTTAAAGGTCGAATAGTCGGTTTACGGTCCAGTCAGCTGTACCATGCTTATTCCGATACTTTTCCGACTCATGAAGCCGACTACTTCTTTTAGTTGGCAATGCCGACATCTATCTGACAGTTGGAACAGAGATGTTTTAAAGTAGGCTTGCCTACCGTCTAGAAAATTTCAACTTATTTTTTGCCAATTGATTACCGACTCTCTCGCGCTAGTCGGTATTGTGACGTTTAAGAAGAGTAAAATTAAAAGCAAAGTTATGCTTAGGCCGTTTAGCAACCGACATTAATCCGACAGTTGGAACTGAGATAGTTTCAAGAAGGCTTGCCTACAGTCTAAAGAATTCCAACACATTTTTTTGCCAATTGATTACCAACTCCCTCGCGCTAGTCGTTATTGTGACGTTTAAGACGAGAAAAATTAAAAGCAAAGTTATTGTTAGGCCGTTTAGTAACCGACATTTATCCGACTGTTGGAACTGTGGTGGTTTGAAGTAGGCTTGCCTACCGTCCTAAACATGTAACCCATTTTTGCCAATTGATTACTCCTTCCCGCTAGTCGGTATGGTCACGTTTTAAAAGAGTAAAATGAAAAACGAAGTTGTTGTATAGGCCTTCTTTTTCCGTTGGACGGTTTTTTTGACTTTTACTATTCCACATATGCCACCAAATTTTTTTTGTTATATATTTAACTTATACTATATTTCGACCCACAAGCAGAAGTTGATAATACTATATTTTTGGCAACACTAGAAGCATAACGTTACAAAAAAACTGCAAAGCAAGAAAACACATCTGATTTTCTAGTTAGAATTTTCCCTCCTGTAATTTCTCGGGTCAGGTGACACGCCTCTGTTCTATTGGCGTAACTAAGATAACGCCATGCACGTCATCATCGAAGAGGGCGCTGCTAGTGCGAAAGCAAATTAGCCTTTCCAGTATCTCTGACGCGGCTGGGTCGTCAGAATGTTTAAACGAGATTTTTGTGGTCGAAAATGATTAGTTCTAGGCTTGCTAACTTTTAAATTCATCGCTAAGGTTCTTTGTCACACTTTATAAACTAAAACGTAAGGTTTGAATTTTGTTATTGAATTATCAATTTATCTACCTTTTAGAGCCAGTTTTATGCATAAGCCTTTGCTTTTTTACCTAGCTTCTCATCTGCTGGGAACCACACCCCTATAAAGTGAAACCAAAACTTAAACGTTTATGTATACCTTCAGTTTATTTGTTTGAATATAAAAGAAGCAAGTGCTTTGGGGCGCTTGGAGTTCAAAAACCTTATATATTAAGATTTTTAAAGATTTTTGGTTGTGAAAATAATACTGAACTCCAAAATAGATCTCAATTTGTTTTAGTTACAGAGTTGTTTTGCGGTTTCAAACATTTTAAGAGAAAAATGTGTGAAATAATACCCTTTAAAATTGTATGTTTTTCTTTTTCCTTAAAACAAATCTGTAAGTGTATATCAGGGTTGCCACAGTACCTGGATATCCTGGAAAAGTCAGGGAATTTAAAAATGGGCCAAAAGGTCAGGGAAAAGTCGGGAAATTTTAAAAATTTTAGCAAATTCTGGGAACTTGATTTTAGTGGGTAAAAGTATTTATTGAAAGAGTAATGAAAGTTTCTCCTTATCCTCTCTTAACACAGAAAACTCCATGAGCAATCCTTAAAAATGTCTAGAATTGTTTTTATAAAGTAAATGCCTTCAAAAAAGCTCTTAAGACTGTTATTTATAGTTAAAATGATTCTTATTCATTTTGGTGCAACAAATACATTGGAAAACTCAATGTAGAGAGTTTATTTAATTATAAGCACTTAAAACGTGCTGTAAAAATTTACCCTACCGCCCTAAAAGGTCTGGGAAAATCTGAGAAAAAGGTCAGGGAAAACCTGGAAAAGTCCGGGAATTTTGTTCTGAAAATTCCGTGGCAACCCTGTATATTTTTCATAAAGATTTTTGTAATTTAAGAGATAGTAACTGGCCACATCGAAGATATTAACAATGAATATTAATAAATGCTTTAATTGATTTAAATATTATACTCGCCCTGAAAAATTTTACTTTTGGTTAAAACCAATTAGCTAGGCGGCTAATATTTCCATTCGACTAGTCGTGTAATATCGAATACATTGTTTAATATTTGAAATTGTTATAATTGATGCTCAACCTGTATGTTACTTGAAATATTCAAAGTACAAATTCTAAAGTGATTTTCATTGAAAATGAATTAAAGAAATTTCAATACTAGGTATCAGTATCCTTTACTATAAGCGAATGAAGCCTCGAGTTAAGGCTTGATCGTGGCAAAAGCGTCGGACCTCTTGCTGAGAGGCGGTTAAGTCGACTCTCAAACGTGCTGGATGAGGGTCGTATTTCATTCGTGTCGTAACAGTCGGTAAACCAGTGGGCCGTCGTCCAACCGGGTGGACACTTCGATTCTCAAACCCTTACTCTACCAGCCCTTTACCGACGATTTACCGTTCCTATACTAAAAAGCCGCGAAATCGTCGAATTGAGCGCGGCTTTAGGTAGGCATAATGACGCCGATATATAGTCGGCCAACATTCGTTTTATAGTAGCCTCAAAACGGTAGGAAAAGCGTCGGGCCGTCGTCCCGCCGGGCGGACATTTCGACTCTCAAACCCTTACTCTACCAGCCCTTTACCGACGATTTACCGTTCCTATACTAAAAAGCCGCGAAATCGTCGGATTAAGCGCGGCTTAAGGTAGGCATAATGACGCCGACATATAGTCGGCCATCAGTCGTTTTATAGTAGCCTCCAAACAGTAGGAAAACCGGCGGGCCGTCGTCCCTCCAGGCGGACATTTCGACTTTCAAACTATTACTCTCCCGACTTATTAGTGACTTTTTACCAACTCGTCGGTAAAACACAAAGCCGACCATGTAGGCCCTACGTCGGCAGTGCTACTAGGGTTTGTGTAGCGTGTACGTATCTTGACGTTGTAGGAACTCAATAACATCATTTAAGGAAACGTTAATCCCCTTTTCCCTCGCAGCCCTATATAGTCCTTGTACACCTCCGAAGCTCCCCGGATCTTTTTCATTGAAGTATATTTCTTCTAGTTTATCCATTAGTCGTGCAGTTTAAGGTTTTTTGAGTATAACAATAAGCGAAATCAGATAACTCGATAATTATAATAAGAAATAATATCAAAAGCGCCGTAATAACTTTGGGATTATTAAAAAATGAAACGGACTGGGAAGCTAGAAGCCCTGAGGGAGAAAGATTGTTACATCCTTCCATGATAACGTGTAAGTAATTTGTGAAAGAAATGAAACGTGATTTTGATATTTATATTCATTATTTCAAGTTTATCCAAGTGTGTAGACCACAACCATATAGGGAGTCGAGGGTTGGGGGTATATAATCAATGCTCGGTAAATCGATTTTTGATACATCGAGAGAGGCATTTGTTGCTGCTCTCGTAGAGTATCCAAAGGGGAATTTGATTTTCGCGATAGTTTTTGGTACATTTTCTTTTATTAATATTTCGTAAAACTGATTTATTCCAATGACAGTGTGTTTCGGTTTACTTTTATAACCTTTAACAGATTCGTGTAAAATATCCATAATATTCGACCCGACGATTGGTTGTCCCCTGTATATAAGTTCCCCGTTGGGGGACCAATTAATCTTGGAGTTGATATAAATCCACTTGTATAAGGCAATGACTGGTTTGAGGTGTGAATCTGGTATAGGTGGGTTTCCAAATTCATGACGCGAAAGCTGAACTTTCAGGGGAGGAAGGTAAATAAAGTAAATAAAGCGACTGCGAGATGGCAATGATGTAGTTCACGAGTGATGATGACGTCAGTGTGACGTTTTTTCTAAAGAATAAAGATGGCGGACGCCAGTAGCGCGGTCAGTGTTATTTATCCCATAATTGGATATAAAAAGTGTCTAAATGATTTACCAAAAATTACCCAGGTAGAAATTAAACGGTATTATAAAGCGCGAACGGTTCAAAAACGGACTAAATTAAAAAACTACAAATTTTTCATTGAAAAATATGTTGAATCGGCAACACTGCAAACATTGAGGTAAGCAAAGGCTTAAGATGTGATTTACTGTAGTCTCTAGAACTATATAGTTTTTTAATTTTGTTTTGTTTAATTTAACTAGGAAAAATGATGTTCTATATATCAAAGCTAGGTGCTATAGAAGCTTTAATAAATCTCACGAACCATATTTTGTTACGGCAGCTCTGGAATTACCAAAACAAATTATTTTAGATAACAACTGCGAATGCCCCAACGGTGTTAGTGGTTTTTGTCACCACTCGCTTGGACTTCTTCGACTTATTCAACATATAAGTAGCGGTAAATTTAACGAGAATAGTGAAGAAATAACCTGCACAGATTTACCTCAAAAATGGCACAGGGCGAGAGGGAAGAAAATCCCCCCTTTCTCGATTATTGACATAAACTTCCAGGCTCCGAAAGAAAATGGTAGCACGAAAGCAATTCCCGTAAAGATGTTTCAAACCAGGAAGAAACCCAGGACTACAGAGGATGTAGCTAAAAACACCAAAAATTTAATGACCTTGCTAATGGAATCTGGGGATGATGTATTTGCAAATTCCTTAGAGTTGCCAGACTCTAGTGATGTAATTCAGACGAAGCTTGGTGAAGTTCCGAGTGGAAGCTTATTAAGCTATCAATTGTCTTTGAAACAAAGTGGCTTCCAAATCGTAACGAATATAAATCGCTTACCATACAGCATGATCTTTATGGTAGATGATCTGATCAGACCAGACATTCATTGTTTTAGCCTTAGTCGTGTAGTGGAAGAGTGGGAAGCTACAGGTAACTTTTTTCCATTGGAATTTATTCAAGAAGTGACGCTCAATGTTAGTAATCAACTAGTAATTATTTAGATATCAATTTAAATTTATCTTTTATAAATTGCATGTTTTCCAATAGAAAATTGATTTATCACTTTTAGGTGCCCGGCAACTAGAACATTACTCTAGAGCTCAAACAAAAAACAACCCTGATGTCTGGAAAGAAGCCCGAAGTTTGGCACTGTTTTGCAGCGTCGGAAACCTTGGACGGAAGTGGGGGTGAGAAACCTTATCCAGGTTAAAAATCTAGACAACGTACCAGCTTTAAAGTACGGTAAAAGTTTTGAATCTGTTGCCCTGTTGAAATATAAGGGGCAAATGGCTCTACATGGTCACAGTTTACCAATGTGGTTTGGTAGTGGACTTGAAAAGACCCTGGCTCGGTACATCTCCAGACGGAATAGTCTATGACCCTCAAGAAAATCCACCATATGGCCTTATTGAAGTTAAATGCCCATTCTCGAAAAGGGACCTTTCACCGTCGAAAGCTTTACACAGCAATGGATTTTGTATGAGCTATGAAGATGGGGAACTGCATCTAGAAGGGTCCCACCTTTATTATCAACAAACGCTTGGGCAAATGGCCTTGACAGGGTTTCAGTGGTGTGACTTTGTTAACTATTTTCAAAAGGGATTAATTATATTTAGGATTAGATTTAACAAACAAAAATGGCAGTTAAGCCTCAAAGAATTGGATTATTTTGTAGCGCCCAGTTTTATCATTTTCAATATTTCTACAATCATGCCATAAATCTATGCTATTTCTTTCAAAGTTCAAAAACAGTCACTACTTTTAGCAAACTTGTAAATCACAGATAAAACTAGTATGTCACAATGACCCTTTATTGTTTCTTAGAAATAGCTCAAACTCGGTAGGAAAGGTTTCTTAATGCAATGGCCGTGCATTAAACCTTATCTCCCTAGCGTCCCATTCCCTGGTTAAAGAGAGGACCTTCTGCTGGTCAGGTGCGGTTCCCCTCTCTACCCATTAGCGGTGCTCGCCTTTTATCATAGCTTAATCTTAGGTTCCATCGGTTTCTTTCAAAGTTTTTAACAGTTTATGGCGTTCACTTTGACTCTCCCTTATCCCAATATTTTCAATACTTCGTACCAGTAATTGCCAAATATTCTAGGAATAGTAAAAGTGTTCCTTTATTACAAAATTTATGACCGTGTGTGTATCTATGTATATATGTTGCCAATTAGCTAATGGGTGCGATGTGTGGGATTAGTGCGCGAAGCATCCATACCCATGACCTTTGAACTTGGAAAGGGGTAAAAGGCCCCTCAAAAGGTGGTGCCTAACGCGACCAAAAAGCGACCAATCACCGGTGTCTTGAGACACGTGACTTATAACTCGTGACCATGAGAGGCCCATGCCCCATGTCGCCAGTTGGTTTCCCGGTTCGACGTAACCAAGGCCAGACTCGCCGATTGGTGCCAGCCTTGGCACCAGGCATTTAAAGGGAGGGTGAAGTAGAAAATCAAGTGATTTTTTTTCCATTCTTCTACTAATTATAGGGCCAGTCTGCATAGTGAAACATTCAATAAATACTTCCGAATGATTTTAAAATTCAAATTAGGTTAAGATTTTAAGAATAATTTTAAACAAGGACTGCCGACCAATCGCGTAACGCCCTGCCTTTTTATTAACAAAATTCTTGTGGCACGTTCCATGTCTCGCGCCACGATTGTCACGTCGCGCGCCTAATTTTATCAAATCTCGTGATAAATTTCATTCCACACGGAACGTGCCACGAGGGGGGCCCGGCTTTAGACTGGTTCCAAGATGAAATGCCCTTTTCTAGCTTTCAGGATTTTGAAAACAGGTTATGAATGACTTTTGAACGGGAAGCCAATGATGATTATGTGAGGGATAAAATTTCTGAAAGGATTCAAAAACCAAACGAGCCTGTTTCTGACTATGTTACATCAATGCATAAATTGTTTTCACAATTAAATTCCCCGATGCCAGCGAGTGAGCAAGTTCACTTGTTGTTTAAAAGTTTACACAGAGACATTAAAGCTTATTGGTTACAAAAGGTACATAAACCTTCGTGAACTTCTAGATGACGCCATAGCGACCGAAAGTATCATTCACACCCCTTAGCATTCATCCATCCCCAAATAAATCGCCAGTGTGTCCCAGAATAATAGGACTAACTTTACGCGCAATGTGGCTAAGCCGTTGAACCCCAACGCGCAAAGTTACCACCCCGGTAGGAGCAATTATTACGTTAATAATCGCATGTCCCAGGCGCAGTTTATCGATAAGGAGAGAAATTAGTTCAATCCCTACATAATTTGTTACACCTGTCAGAAGCCAGGACACAAAGCTAATAGGTGCCCAAATAAGGCACAAGGTAAACCGGGAAACGGTCCAGCGGGCGGTCCAAAAGAGGGTCCGGATCAGTCCGCGCAACAACAATAAGAAGTAAGGAGGCCGGCACGGAACAAATTACACTAGCTACCCTAGAAAAAGACGAATTAAAAGTGGGGCAAGATTTTTTACAAATTTATTTAGGGGCAGTTCCGTGCCTAGCGTTAGTTGACCCTGGTTCAACAGAAACAATAATCAACAGCGCTTTAAGACCCCAATTAGAGAAATATGGGTATGTAATAGAGGTGTGCGGTTAACCGTTTCAATCGAATAATTCGATCGAATACCGAACCGAATAATTCGATTCGGTATTCGATAAGCCCATTTTCACTATTCGATTCGAATATCGAATACTGAACTGACTATTCGGTTAAAGTTCGACTACCATAAATTTAGGTTCTTGGCACTAGAGAGACCCACCTTATTTAAAAAAATATCATCCCAATTTTATTTGTCTCCCATCAAAAACTACCAGCAAGTGCATAGGAATATTTTAAGAAATACTTGACCACCAATGAGGAGAGGTATTTTGAAATTTAGGAGCTTCTAAATGTTCTTCTCCTTGCTTTGTATTGACTATTGGCGAATATTAGGGTTACCACCTGATTAGCCGCGAATAGTTGGCATAGTATTCGCGAATACTAGGGTTAAATATTCGCGGTTACTAGGCTTAACTATTCGCGATTAATCGGGAAGGAAAAAAAATTACCAAGGCCCAACTATTCGGTATTCGATTTGGAATAAACTATTCGATTCGGTATTTGATAAGGAAAATTTTTTGGTATTCGATAACCGGTTCGATACCCAAAAAGTGGTATTCGCACACCCCTAGTATGTAACAAATGAGAAAAATTCGGCTCTAAGACAGGCAGATGGTTCACTTTTCCCCATAGAAGGGACCACAATAGTACCCTTTTGTTTACCCAAGAAACAAATAATTTTCGAGGCTTCTTACACCAAAGGCATGCAATATGAGTGTATTTTAGGGAGAGACATCCTACGTGAGACCAACATGGTTATTGATTACGGGAGAGGAGTTTTAGTTATGAAGAAGGTTTTAATGGTTCTTTAAGTTTTGATGGTTAAAGTTTTAACAAATCTCCCGTACATAGAAAAATTAACCAAGCGTATGCGTTGTCTTCGACTTCCCTAGGTGTGGCTTCTCCGAAGCACACCATAGATTATTTTAACATCGCCAAGGCTTAGAGTTATTACATTATCAGTAATACCCCTGCAAGTTGGCACTTCGAAGTTTTTTTTTTAACAATATAAAACTTTTCGCTACATCACCCATTACATCATTCATTATGTCGGTTATAACAACCCGTTGGAAGTCTCAATTGAACAGCAAGCTCAATACTTCGGCTACGACTAAATCAGAGGGTCCTAAAGACACCGCAAATACCCCTAAACAGTCCAAATCATCGTCTACTGGAACGAAACCCAAGGTTGGGGCTGGCAACTCTTCTCCTCTGACACAACCGAAGTAGGATACAAGTCGTGATAATGATTCCTTTTGCAATCTTTGAGTACGATGATGAAAACGGAACTGGGGTCAGTGGTTAAACTTGCTACCTTTCGCGAGGAAATAAGTACGGACATCTCCGCCAAATTTACGAGTCTTCAAACAATGCTGATAGCGCACTGTGACCAGCTGGTCACTGATAAGATTCAGCAGGAAATGACCGGGATTCAAACTGCGTTTGACCACATAGCGGAGGAATTCAATGCTACAAATTCGGAAATAAAGAAACTACGAGAGGAACTAGCAAAACCTAGAGACGAGGTTACAAAATTGAAGGAAGATCTAGCAGCTCCCTTAGCAGAGTTACAGAAATTTCGTGAGGAAATGAACACTGTTAAGAAAGTACTTATGGAGGTACGCGAGAAAACTGACAGAGCGACGAACATCATACTCTTTGGAATGACATCGAATGACCTTGAGAACTCTGAGAGGATGAGTACATGGTTGACTGAAACCCTCGGGCTCGAGGCGACCCCAGTTAAGGTAACAGCCTGTGAACGCTTCCGGGGTAAAGGTAACTATCCCCGGCCTATCAAAGTCGTCCTGGAAAACAGAGAGATGAGACAGTTGGTGCTCAGCAAGTCGAAACTTTTGAAGGACAAAGAAGAGTATACCTCGGTATACATTAAGCCGGATCTCACTAGACGGGAACAGTGGGAGAGAAAACGATTTTTCGATCGACGCAAGAAAGCCCGTGAAGGCGCAGCCACCGGGGGGCAAGAATGATCATTGGTGCAGCAGCAAAACAAATGGCGGCGTACGGCATGGCGTAAACGTAGAAAGTTAAAACCAAAAGACAAATCATTACAAATTGGACTGTTAAATATACAAGGAGGTAGGAGGCGAGAATTGTGGGCGGAATTGGAAAATCAAATGATCGAAAACTCAATACCTGGTTTTTGCCTCACGGAAACTCATTTGCGAACGATGAAGTACCAGAAATTTCACCGGGCTTTGGGTGGATTGGGGTCAATCGTATGGGAGCGGCTAAGAAGGGCGGTGGAGTCGGTTTTCTCTTTTCCGACAAGCTGAAGTGCGTCAAGCTTTTGGAATGTGAAGAGCATGTATGGATACGCGTGGAAGCCCACAATACCGCTTTTCTTCTCGCTATCGTCTACCTGGCCACGGGACGGGAAATTGAATCTTGGAATAAGAATATCATGACCTGCATTACTAAGGATTACTTATCCTCAACCATTCCCATGTGCGTCTTGGGGGATTTCAATGGCCATTTGTTGGAGCTTGACGGTCGAGAAGACTTTAATGGTCGGTTGCTAAGAGACTGGTCGAACACCCATGGTCTAACTATCCTAAACCTCGACAGTGCCCTTTGCTCTGGACGCATTACCTGGTCGGCGCGTGGCCAGACCACAAGTATTGATTACGCTCTATGTAATGACGCCTTCCAGAACCTGACGGAACAGATGGTAATAAAAGAGGATGGCAGCCTTGGTTTGGGTAGCGATCACAATGCTTTGGTTCTGACTCTTCGGTGTTCGCCACGGTCTTCATCACGAATTTTGGAAAATTCACATCGAACGAGATGGCGCGTGCAGGATCCAGAGGCTTTGACCACTT